>JAUBNQ010000023.1:15774645-15786710 GCA_032353495.1 Ctenopoma kingsleyae
TTCGCTCTCAGAGTGCTGGTCTACTTGTGGTTCCTAGAGTTTCTAAATGTAGAATGGGAGGCAGAGCCTTTAGCTATAAAGCTAAAGCTAAAGCTTGTGGAACCAGCTCCCAGTTAAAGTTCGGGAGGCAGACACCCTCTCTCCTTTTAAGACTAGACTTAAAACTTTCCTTTTTGATAAAGCTTATAGTTAGAGTTGGCTCAGGTAATGCTGCTATAGATTTAGTCTGCTGGGGGACCTCCCTGATACACTGAGCTCCTCTCCTCGTCTTCTTCTTCTCTCTCTCTGTCTACTATCATGTTATCATTGCAAGTTAGTAACTTTGTGTCTTCTCTCTCCCGTAGTGCTTTGTCCTCTCTCTCTTTCTGTACTTTTCTGCAGGTGTCCTTGGCCTCGGACCTGTGTGATTCCACTTTGCAGTCGATGGTCCAACCTGCCCAGTTCCTCATCTGCTGCTCCTTGTTGTTGTTTTGATATCTGTTGCCTGCTGTTCTTTTCTCTCTCCTCTTTCCACTCACCCCAACCAGTCGTGGCAGATGGCCGCCGACCCTGAGCCTGGTTCTGCTGGAGGTTTCTTCCGTTAAAGGGAGTTTTTCCTCTCCATTGTCGCCTAGTGCTTGCTCAATTGAGATTGTTGGGTTTTCTATATAGTTCTATATATACTTATATTTTGCAAGGTCCTAAACCTTGCTATGTAAAGTGCCTTGAGATGACTTTTGTTATGATTTGGCGCTATACAATAAAGATGAATTGAACTGAATTAAGTACTTGTCTCTTGGACAGATGTGCACTATAGTGTACAGGTTATAAAGTTATCTTTAATTTCTTTGTTATATCTCATTGAGAACAACATGAATCTCTCAAGACAAATATAGTAATTCATTAATAACAATGACAGACAGACAGACAGACAGACAGACAGACAGACAGACAGACAGACAGATAGATAGATGGATAGATAGGGCAAGAATGTTTTTGCTTGGTTTTTGGTTAATTTATTCTGAAAATTACAGGTCACTCTTCCGATAGACGAAGAGCCAACTATAAACTGAAATGTCTGGTTTACTGGACATTAACTTAATATAACACCTGGGAGGGCATGCGTGAGCAATATAAGACCACCCGCACTTGAATTTCTGGAAAAACAGAGCTGCAAAGCTCTTAGGTTTACAACCTATTTTAGATGATTAACCTGTAATTGTTACAGGTGAATTAACATGTTTTCTGTGTTTTTGTATTCATCTTTTTTACATTTCAGTGTATAAATGGAATAATGTGTTGGAATTTTCCAACTTTTTCCTGCCATTGTATTTACAAATGCAGTGTAACAATGTAGATTCTGTGGTGTATATTCAATAACCAAAATGTCTGAATTACTCAGCCATGTTCACATACCTGGTGAAATATCCTGGAAGAGCGACTTCCATATTGTGTATTGTAAGGGCCCCATGTACTTGGATGTCGGGAAATCTTCATACGTCAGATTGGTCTCATGTATCTTCCCCTTAATCCTGCAGCAGAAAAACAGATCAGCGCACTACTACTTTCTAAATTTAATTTGCTGCTTTTTCCAAATACTGCTGCCTCATGTTCAACACAGATTATCAATTCTTCCTTTAAATTATCTGGTTTGTGTCTGTGAAATGTGAAGATATTGACATTAAACATCAGCTGACAAACAGCTTCACAAACCTCCAGAAACAGAGATGAATATATTAGTGAGAAATGGGAGTCCATCTCTGATGTAATTACAGTTACATTCAATATTAACTTCCACATGAATCACTCAGTGCACTCCTACATGTATTCCAGAGATGAGGCATGACAGTGAGTGGGCCGCTTACCACTCTGAAAACCTGAAAATACAATAACAGCTCAACACGTTGAAAGAGGGAGCCCACATAAATGTCCTGTAGTATCAGTCAGTCTGTGGTGTAATAAGATGAAAATTTGCCTTTTCATAAAATCTAACATATTTATATCATAATGATGTAAATAAAATATAAATAACTAAATTAAGTAAAATGTCAGTGCAAAATTCCCTGTAGGGTTCAATTTGATTAAAGGCTGTAAGTATGATTCACAGATTTTTTTAACCTCATGAACCCACTCCGTGACGCTGGACTGAGACATCTACATGTTCTGTTTCTTCACTTATTATGTTTTTTCCTTTAATTTCTCACCCACATCTGTTTTACAACTGACATTAACACTAACAGAATGACAGCATTGTAGTTACTGACTATATCTATAATGTGTTTATCATTTGACAATTTTCAGTACCAGAGTTTCTATATTGACCAAGAAATAATTAATCAAACCTCTTATAGTACCTAAGTTTGAAAAATGAACCGTAAATGCCTATTTCTGTCCGATGAGCTGCACCGTGCACATTGTGCTCTTTAATATGCTCAGCTGTTCATCTGTTAACACAAGTCCTATGTATGCTCCAATTGTCTAAGTTAGCTCATGTACAGGTTTGGATGAGAAGTAGAAAGTAGTAGTATAAATTAAAAGAAATAAAAATAAAACAAAAAGTTTCATGTTGCATTTGAGATTTGGTGATTGTTTTGAAGCTACATTTTGGTACTTAAAAAGTACTGAGGATTACCAGACGTCATTTATCTCCAGTTCTAGCTGAGTCAGTTGTTATATCTACTTCATCAGATCTACACAAACAATCTGTCCTCAGATATATTCACCATCACAAGTTCCAATTTAACAATTCTTGCACCAAATAATGTTAATATTGCAACTTTAAACAAAGAAACTGTGATGTTTCAATCTGTCAGTCTTGCTAGCTCGTTATGCAGCTCTAAGATAATAAACTGCTCAATTAAAATTGTCCTCAAGTACCCCTCCCAGATTAAACATTACAGCTGGTTTATTTAAGGCCCAACACTCCATCTGTTCAGGGATAAACTGTTGCTCAAATCTGTATGTTCTCCACCATTTTAGCAGCCTTGTGTTCAGAACCAGCAGGAAACACATTTGAAAAGCTACCTGTATTTATCATAACTGTAGTTTGATTTACTATAAGGTTAATTCAAGTGTTCATCACTGGAGCTGATAATAGCTCATCCTTCTTGAACCAAAAGTGTTTACAACCCCATTTGTTTTGTTTTGGGACTGCAGTGATGAAACCGAGACGTACACTTTCCCCACTGCACTTGTCTTTGACTTTTGCAAACTCAGGGCATGTGAAGCACCTCTCAGATGTGACAGCTACTCCCTCCAGGAAGTCGTGTCTTCCTGTCTCGTTGAGGCGCTCCTGCAGGATCTGGATGCCCTCCTTGACGTCGCGCAGCTGCTGGCTGTAGCGCTGGATCTTGTGCTCGATGTCTGCGAGCTTGCGGGCCGTGTCCATCTCCAACTCTTCCAGCATGCTCTTCTGACGCTCACGCAGGAAACGGTGGAGGCGCTCAAATGCATCGCCGATAGTTGCACGCAGACTCTTGGCTGAGGACTGAAAAAGAGAGGCAGAAGAAGAGTTAATAAAAAAAGACACAAAAATACACCCTCAGGTGGGATATTTCTGTTATTAGAAGACCGTGAAGTTAGACTGTAGTTAGCTGGGTTTGTTTCAGTCACAATTGACTTAATTAGACAAGGGTCAGTAATTCAGTGCCTCACAAAGTGCTCTAAATTGTACTAATATTACATTAGCATTCATTCATTGATTCAGCTTGTACACGCATTGATTTTAAGTGGCTCTGTGAGAAAAGTGCAAGCACAACAGATAGAATAAGGTAGTTTTGACATTGTTATAGTGAGTAGAAACAAAGATGTCCAGGAGGAGGCTACAAGGGGCATCCTGTAGGTGAAGTCGAGAGACTGATGGTCAGGCAGAAAATCTGAGGATGTTACAGACAGAGCTGAGCAGTTTGCAAGGGAAAAGCACACTGGGAGCTGAATTGATCTGCAGTTGAAGAGGAAAAATGGGAAGCTGGACATCAAAGAGAATGAATCATCTGAGCGTTCGCAATCTGAGTGTCAGAGAGACAGAACAAAGGGGTGTGACGTAAAAACCCTGTAAAAATCATTCAGAGAGGAGCAGGAGCCTCTTAATTTGAAGCCTGCAAGAAAACCAAAGCCTGGACTTCATTCAGACATTTTCACACTTTCACTGTTTCTCCTTAATATCATAATTTTACTGAAAAATATCCAAAAGAAATCCAAATATCTGCCCATCAAAGAGCAGCTGAGAAGTAAAGATTATGTCTACTGAATCATAGTGGAATTGATCTAAACAAGAATTTGAGATGAAACTCAAAGTCTTTTTTCTCTGACGGGAATTTCAACCACTCCTCTGATCTTCAGTAGGAGCTGGATTTAGGAACTGTGATCTGTGGTTTGATTAGGCTTGCATAAAAATTCAACCTATCAATCAATCGACTTCAAACAGCAGGCCTGTTTCTCCTCTTCAGGGATAGGTATTCTCACTCTGTCTGTGGGAAACTGTTAAGATGAATATTTCTCTGCAAGCATGAGAGCTGTGACAGTAGGGTGTGCTGTCTCCAGCCCTCCTACCTAGTTAAGAGTTAAAAACCGATGGTATGGAGGAGGAGCAGGAGGAGGAGGAGGACGAGGACTGCAGCAATCTAGCATTCAGTCTCAGTGACATGTCTGCTGTTTTGGACCAGCACGATGTGATTGCCCTGAGAGGGTGTCTGCACCCCTCAGAGACAAGACACTGCATGTGAATACCACACAATGTCTACCCTTCAGGTGGAGAGCACACAAGCCAAAGACTCAAATTACTGGGGGCAAGGCAGATTCATTCAGTTAAAATGGAGGCCAGGCAGCTGCACTGCTTCATCCTAAGGCTTAGTACAAGATCAGCCTAACATTAAAGGGGAATTTCACAGATTTTAGAAGTCTGTTTACAGGTGTTGGAAAGTTATAAGTTTTTATAAATAAATAGCTTTAAGTGATTTCACCTGAGGTTTGGACTGAAGACTAAATTACAGTTATAGACTGGAATAGGGCAGAATAGTGATGTAGTGGTTAGCACTGTCGCCTCACAGTTAGGACCTGGGTTTGCATAAACCAGGTGTCTGTCTGTGTGGAGTTTGCATTTTCTACTCATGCCCGTAAGGGTTTTCTCTGGGTACTCCAACTTCCTCCCACAGCACAAAGACATATACCATACTACTACTTTCAGCAGAGAGGAGCGGCTGGATGAAAGGGTAGATCTTTACACAAAGCAAAGCCGCCTAGTTTTGAAATCTGACTAAAACTCAAACCAAAACAAAGACATTTAAATAATCACTTTTCATCATGTATTTCTTTTAATTTGGACAATTTGTGCTGTAAAAAGAATGTGACTGTTTGTGTGTGTCTCTCCTACAGTGCTGGCAGGAAGTAGTGTTTTCTCCATACAGTTAAATATGTGAACCATGCTTCCAACATCAGCCCAAGGTACATGAGTAATCTGATTATTCATCTGCTGCATGTATACTTGTTGTATGTTAATACAGCGTCCATGTTCATCATGTGACACGTACTGGCACAGAAAGCATTTTCCCCATTTAAAACCACTGGAAAAGGAGCAGCCATAAAATGGTGAAAACATCAATCAGTGTCACGAACCCTGCAAAATTACTTTTTATTATCAGAATTTGATCCGTTCCGCTCAGAATCATTTGGAGTCAGTCTAGAAGAGAAGGATTATTTTATTTTCAGACATTTCATTGTCAGCTTGCTAAATGCATCAGAGATCAATGCAGTCACAGTGTGGCTCTGTTCCAGGAAGATCACGCTGTGCGAATGGATGTAAATCTAATGAGAGCAGCTCATTTCCAACGAGGAGCGGGGGCAGCCAAAAGCCCTGCATTTAGCAGTCAGAGGGAGTCGATGGACAGACCGAAATGGACAAGAACTGGCTCTTTCTGGCCATGGAGGTTCCTGTAGTTCAGAGCTCATAGGAAGATATGCGACGCTGTGGCATCGAACAGCAGGTATAAAAAGAGGAGAAAGAAAAACATGCTCCTTAAATGGCAAATAAATGCTGACAGCTGTGACATTGTTCCTGCCAAAGACCCCTACCTGGCAAACAGCTGCAATGTACAAGAGCGATATGAGGGTGTGTGTGTGTGTTTGTGTGTATAAGGGCTGAGTGACTGACACTGAGTGGATGCTCATGGTTCACTGATTAAAACAAGGTGCCGATATTAAACAGCCGCTCAATAAACCAATTTACACATCAGAATTTAGCTGTTGAGAAAGAAGACGGATAATCAGTCAGTGAAAAACTGCACTTGTTAAACAAGTGTCTTTTATTTCCTGCTCACTGAGGCTTTTACTAAATGAGCAGTACTGTCACTATTTGGATGCTCAATATGCAAAGATGAGAAGAGATTTCTAAGGGCGTCTGTTGGTGAATATTTATTTATTAAATCAAAATCTAGATTTTTAATTGCTCAAACAAAACAGGGTCTCAGTTTTGGCAACTATTTGTTATCTTATTACCAATTAAATAATTAATAGAGAAAATAACTGGCAAAATAATCACTACTGAGAACAATCATTGAGTTACTGAGCGCCTTAAAATGTACAGTAGATGCTCTGTTTAAAATGGTTGTAATTTCTTCATGGTAGATGCCATATTTTTGTGAAACCTCTTAAAATAAACTGAAAGTCTACACTTCAGTCACATCTTCATAGTTTTATTTCAAATCCAATGTGTTGGTGTGTAAAGGAATAATTATAATAAACTCACTGTCTGCTTTTAGGCCTGACTTCCACAGGCAAAAGCTGCTGGACCAGCTCGGTGAGTGAGATTTATTATTTTGTGTGTGTTTGTGTTACAAATGTTACAGTACCTTGGTCTCAGTGAGTTGTCTCTGCAGGAGCTGCAGGGCCTCAGTGTGTCCCTTCTCACTGTCCTGCAGGTTGGCCAGCTGCTCCTTCATCTCTCTCTGCAGCACAAACAACAGACGACAACTCAGTACCTAATGACTGAACGTCAATGGTAGAAGAGTGAAACCACATTCTGTTGAGCAATGTATCTGACGGATTCCATGACTTTCCATTTAAAACCACTCAACGTATGTTTTACTGAAATACTGTCTCAAAAACAACTGTCTAAATTCTATTACATTTATTTAATTTGTGTTATTTGCATAACAGCTTCTGTGTTTGGGTATGAGGCAGCAAAGATTTAAGTCTCAGCTACAAAACAAGCAAGACAGACGACGAGTGAGATGTGAAAGAGATAAAATGAAATCTCTGGAGATGATGTCAGAGAAAACTGGTCCTCATCTCTTGTCAGGCACATGCTGGCAGAACCTGCATCACTCAGCCACCTCCAAGTCGCCCAAAGGCAGGAGGGGGGCCCCACGGGGGCTGGCTGGGACGGCTGCTGTCACGAATGGTGCAGAGTTTTTTAATGCAGGTCCCATGTGCCAACAACACCAGTGCACTAAGATTTAGGTTTTAGAAGATAAATGGTTCAGTAGATGCACTCCCTTAAGTACACACTTCATTAATTAGTACTTGGCTGATGTTTTTATATTAAGCAACTGATGATAAATGAGTTGAGACTGAGTTTAAAATTCAGTGTCTTACTCAAAATCTTGACTCATGTTGACTCCTGTGAAAATTAACACTAACAACATTTTTGCTTACAGGGCTGTTATGTTTCACAAAATGAGGTTGAAAGAACATGAATAATTAATATTCTATAGCCAAGCAAGCAGCAAGTGAAGAGTCTTACTTTATACAGTTAAAACATTTAACATCAGATTAAAAGTTTCATCTGATGAAAGAAAAGTCAGTGTTATTATCAAAGTTAGTACTGGCAGAAAGTAAGAAGTATATTTACGTATTTATGTATAATTTTGACCAATTTCTACCAATTTCCTATTTTCTGCAATTTTATACTTCAACTTCACTACATCGAGGCAAAAATTTTAATTTTATTCTACTACACTTATTTGATAACATAGTTACATGTTAGAATCTGGTTAATAAAACAAAATACATTATAATCATAAAACTTTACTGAGCTACGTCACAGTATGCCAAGTGATTCAAATGATAATGACTGGACTAAAACAGCATATTAGGCGTTTCATCAATATCAGCTGCATCAATAATTATAATCCAGTAATATCATTCTCATTAATGTGAAATGAGGCATTCTGCATACTAAGTAGTTTTACCATTGGTATTTCAAATACTTTTTGAACTAATGCTTCTGCATTGTTAATGCAGGACTTTTACCTGTGCTAAGTATTTTTACACTGTGGTACTGGTACGTTTACTTAAGTAAATTATCTGAGTACTTGTTCCACCTCTTAAAGTTATAAATCATCCTGAGATGCAGATAACTGTATTATATAATATATTATACAATTCATGGGCATTCATCTAATAGTTGTAGACACAGTTACCTAAACCCAGAAAGCCTTTGTTGGTGAACCAGCACCATCCCAGTCACCATCTGGTGATGATTTAGAGTCTGCTCTAGACATCAGCAATGCAGCCTGCTTTGTGTCCAACATGCAGCCTGAATAGAGTTTCATCTCAACCTCTAAATATCTGCTTATTTGTAATGCGTATAACAAAACTGCATTGGCAATTACTGCCAAATGAAAAAATGTTACAACCAACAAGGCCTAAATTGAAAACAATTGTACACAACACAAGAACAAATTAGAAAGTGCATTGGACAAAAGCCTCATACATAAAAAATGACAGCATTTGTGTGGCAGAGAAAATAATTTGATTTGCTGTGATTCCAGGGGAAACGAAAAACGGAATCAAAGGAAACTACGTGACACAAGCCTCATTTATTTCAAACCCTCCATTAAGCCACCCTGCTGCCTGGTCTCTTTGTTCATGTAACCTGTGCATTACTTTCACTGTGATCCACAGTGTCACCTCCCCTGAAATGCAGCAAAAAATCCACCAAATTGAACTGTCAGCTTAGTGTGACTAATAAAAGAACCATCACTCAGTCACCAGGCTGAAATGTTCCCCAGAATAGATGTCCAATGACAGGGAAAAATACACAATAATTTAACATACAGCACAAGGAAACAAAGGTCAAGGTACGAGTGAGAAGGACAAAATAAGCCATGCATCAAATTGAGATTTATTAGTATATCCTTGATGTTGTTCGTTAGCTGCAAAAAAGGAGGAAATGTGTGATGTTGAAGATGAGGCATGTTTCTTTTCAAGGACAGAAACAGAGGTTGGTGCAGAGAGGGAGTGTGACTCTCCATGTTAATGATAGGAGTGGAGCAGGCTCAGTGGGCTCTCTGCTTCATCACTACGCAGTTGTCTGCTGCAGGTCAAAGGTCACTCCCACACGCTGAGATTGACCAACACTGACAGACTGGCAGGGAAAACATGCTCCTCCACTCTTCTGCTGTGTCTCAACTGACGGGTCAGAGCAGGGCAGCTTTCACTGTTGTTGCCGTCACGCCAATAGATGGGTGAAGCCGCATGTGTGAACACAGATTAAAATTTTGTTTTAATGAATACATTTTAGTTTTAATAAACAAATTTTTTGCTTCACTTTGCCTAAGAATACGTTTCAAACTGAATATATCCACCACCATGTCCCTGTTACTGAATAGAAATTGTCTCTCAAATGTAATGCACTGTAGAACATGTGTACTGAATTTAAGCAGGCCAAGCTGCATGTTAGAAAAAGCAAAAATCAACCTAGGTGAAATTGTCTTCATACATTTTAAACCCCTAAACCTCCTCCATAACATGCAATTACATAATCCTCTTTAATCTTCCCGGAAGCTAACACCATCCTTTGAGTATCCTACAGATGGAGATTTTCTGAGATGACATTTCTAGCAATAAAACGCCACAGATGTACAGCAGTGTCCCTTACTACGCTTGGACGATGAATTTGATCTAGACGTGATTTACAGACATCTACAGAAAAAGTGTGCATAATAGCAGACAAGAGACCGTTTTTTAGTGGCAAAACAAAAGCAAAAACTGCAGCTACATGAATGCTAGTATAGACACAGTCTCCAACAGGGAAGTTTGAGTACAAGCACTGTGTGTGTTTGTTTTCATGTTGTGTGTGAAGGCGTATCTCCCTTGTCCATCACATCTGGCCAACACAAGGCTGACATGACATTTCCCCAGGATGTCAAGTTGCAGGAAATGGGGGTCACGGCTGAGGGATTAGAAATCTAAAACTCATTTCATCCTGCTGTCATTCCTTTTTCTCCTCTTGCTCTCCTGTCATGTTAGCATTCTTGAGTAGATACATACTGTACAAGTTAATAAATGAATAAAATAATAAGCTATCAGTGAATATGAAAATAAGCTTGATAGTAATTCCTGAAGCTTCCCCTATAACGGTGAGCTTGATTATTTTCAGAAGACCATTCAGGATTTAAAGAGTTACCGGCTTTTAACTGCCAGCACTGATGAAGAGACGAACACAACATGCAGCAGTACCACAGCATGAATAATAAAGAGTGAACAGGATAGAGAACTTCCTTTCACACTCAGACAAGATGAGCTTCCAGTGATTTTAACTTCATGCACTGATAAAGAAAAAACACAAACTGTGAAAACTTGCAGCTTGTCTCTTAGTGGAAGGTGTACTGAACACAGAGCCAATAGGCATTTGACTGTAAACACATATTTGCAGTGAATTTGCCTTCATCTTTTGACATTAAAACAGTAAACACAAACCCCAGCAGAGACCACGCTGAATGTATTGTAAATGATTTTCACAAGGACAGTTTGGGATAACCTTCATAGAGCTCAGGGTATAATTCTGTATGGTAGCGGACAGGGCAGGTAAACGGGACGCCAGCCAATAACACTGCAGTGAACATTCTTGCAGCTGTTCTAGTCAGGCAGTAAGATTTATGGGTTTTTTGTAATTTAGCATAGAACAGGTGTGAAATATGTGGCCCACACCCAGCTGACACTTACACTAGGGTACAGAATCTCAAGGGCAATAACAGGGCAACAAAATACTGTGAGTTCAAGGCTCTTGGCTTGGACATGGACAAGTCAAAAAACTGTTGAATCTGCCTGTTGTCAAGAAGTATCTTTTGACCTGTATGCAACAGGCAGTATATCATTTTTGTTTGTGCATATATCATTTGATAAACAATTTTTCCTGATATATTACTAAGTTAAAATTGTAATAAAAAGACAGCTGTGGTTTATTTCACCAAAAAAATATAAAGAAAAAAAAAAAAGAGCAACATATGGTGACCGCACAGTATTATAAATTTTCCTTGGTCCAAACCAAATGAACTTAAGTTCAGGTGTGAATGCGACCTAAGTACATAAAGTGTAATATTTAATCCTAATCAAAGATATGGGAATTATGCAATTTCTGATTTCAGGAAGAAATAATAAATTAATGAAACTATAAGAGGAAAATGTAACATAACCTCTCAAGTCATTACAAGTAACTAATGTTACCTGGCACAAGCAGGTAAAAAGTAACAAAAAAAAGCAGGGGACAAGTGAAGATAAAATAATCACCTTGTACACCAAGAAAATCTAAAATTCTAAAATGTCTTTTCTAACTGGGTCACTGAAAAACACTCAAACTCCACAGCGAGTGCAGGCCAACTCATCAGCAGGTTGTCTGGATGAAACATGATGACAAGCGACTAGCCTGTGCATGGTCCTGCCTTCACAGTGCGAGAACCCTTTCACAGCACTCAATGCCAAGCGCAGTGCAGCCTGAAGACATTGACACAGGTTGCAGAGAAAGAGCAAACAACAGACTTCGACAAGCAGACAGCAACTCACTGTGATGTGAGCTCTGTGTTGTGAGGTGCGCGAGTTTAAAAATTATTTTGTCATCTCATGATGCATGACTTTTACTAAAAGTGCCAGTCATGGCAAAATCAAAATGTAGACCAATGACTTTCTTAAAGTTTTCTCAAAGACCTTATAGTAGAGGTCATTATTTTCATGGATCAGCCCATTGTGGCTGATTGACTTGAAATGTGTACAGTTATAATAAATGGTGGCCCAAAGGATTTCACTTGTCTGTCTGATGTGATGGCTGTCACCCTTCTGGCATTAAGCAGCAACACATATGCACACACACA
>JAUBNQ010000023.1:15800909-15818605 GCA_032353495.1 Ctenopoma kingsleyae
AGTGTATACTGAATAACCTTTTTTGGGATAACCATGACCTGGATGACTGAGAATCTTCACAGACTTCTGAATGAAAAAAATCACTTAAATACAAACTTCACAAAGTGAATCACGCTAAAAAAAAACTCAGAAAGCAACACATCATGCTGTGATCCAAAGAAATTCAGAATTGATGAGAAATAAAGTAATGGACATGTACCAGTCTGGAAAGGGTTACAAAGCCATTTCTAAGGCTTTAGGACTCAGAAAGGCTGGTATACAGTTGCTGCTGCCAAGAGTGTCACAACCAGTTATTAGGTTTGGGAGGTAGTTACTTTTTCACATAGGGACAGGCAGGCTTGGAGAGCTTCTCTCCTTAATAAACGACAGCATCATTCAAAAACAGCATTTTGTGTTTACACGGGTTATCTATGTGTAAGATTACAATTAGTTTGATGATCGGAATCATTTTAATTTGACAAAAATGCAAAATAAAAAAAAAGGGAAGTGGGCAAATACTTTTTCACAGCACTGTATCTGGCCTTACTTTGATGTCAGATAGAGCGTAGAGATGTCACTAGGGCAAGTAGACAGCAGAAAGAATTTGTGTTGCCCTGCAATATTGTGGTTGCACACAACTCCCTGACGGCCTCGATCATTACAATTACGGCACACTGGCTGCTGTGGCTTCCACTTTATCCTCCACAGGAGTTGACTGCCAACTTTAGGCCACAGTGGTGTGATAATAAGTGCTCAGATTTGCCCAGCTCCAATCAGGGTTGGAGCAATCCAGCCAACCTCTATTTAAGATGGCGCCAGAGCTCCAAGTAATCTCATCACTGTTAACCATGATGCCTAAAATAAAGGCAATATTTCCCAGAACACACTGCAAAAGCACATACTTTACAGGGTTTCAGAATGGTGCTCCGCAGATATGAATGTCTGGCTTTTGGTGGTAACCTCAATTAATAAGTTTGAGATTGACAGGAGGATTAAAATGATGAGATTACTTGGTATATATTAAACTAGAGATTTCTAGTGCTGATTGTGGCTCAGTTTAATATTTTAGATTATTTGCATTAAGAGTACTTTCTTCTCTTGCACATTACATTATGTTTGGTGTTTAGTGCCGTCCAATATGATTGGTGGAATAAAACCCCTCCTAATCAGAAAGCATTAGTTCCCTGTGAAATCTCTGCTCCCTGAAGCAAATGGCAGAGCAGCAGACAAATCCACCACAATCCTACCTTAATGTCCGTTATGCTGAGAAATATGCATAAGCGAGCAATTACGTGTTGTGGGAAAGTTTGCCAGATGCGTGCGTGTTACCCTGCAATTTTTGGGTGCTGGATGTGTTTGTGCATTACAGATTTGGCCACAAGAGTTACAGAGGAAAAGGGTGCAAATCAACAGGAGGTAAAGCTCTCAACACAGCAACAAGGCTCAGGGCCTGAGGTCAGTGGAGTGACATGCCAGGCTAAGGAGATTACAGCCTGCCACAGACTGACCAAAGGCTGCCCTCGTCAGTGGACACTGGTCGGCCAAGCACACTGTCAACACACAGTGAAGGAATGACTTAACAGAAGTGTGCTGCATATCTGAACCCTGAGGGAATCTGGACTGTTGAAGAATATCAAATCTAAGGCTTTGAAGTATCCACAATGTGGCCAACACACATCCCAACAGATATGTTTTCATCACGGCGGCTCATTGTGAGGGTTGGTCCAAATCCCTGAGTGTTTACAGTAGATGTTGACATGTTGCAGCTCTGATTGAGAAACACACTAATTATCAGTCTTCTGCTGTAAGTTGGATTTACAACAACAGGGAGAGAGAGGACATGTCTGAGTCATGTGGGTGCTGTGTAACCCAACAGAAAACACTGCTCAGAAAATGGACAATAACAGCGAACAATTATTACTCACAAAATTCTGCAGAACCACATGTGACAAGTTATATCATGCTAACGGAGGCAGATGAAACGCAACATACAAAGACGGAAACAGAAACTGTTCAAGTTTATAGCAAATCCCATGTGCCAAAGTGTCAAGCTCTGGCTCTCGACCTACCAAATCCTTTCCCCCTCTCATCTATAAACTTTCCCAGCCTACAAAAACTCAGAGGTTCATTTTAAAAAAGGCCACCAAGTTGGCACAACATGTGCCCCTCTGGCACACTCAGTGGAGCTGATTGTTGCTGCACTTTAACACATCCTCGCATGTTGTTTTGGCACTTTAGATCTAGCCTCATGCTAGAAGTGAAGCTTGTGCCTGCAGGCACAGCGCTCACACATTTGTTTCTATCTGACACACAGCTCACGGGAAAGAAAAACAAAATAATAAGGAAACTTGTACGATGACAAACATCACAGTGTTTTACTTAGATAAGCTCCATCCTATAACAAATAAATTCAAACAAATAGACACTTACAAGCAGTAATAGTAACACCATCTGCTGCCTTGTTATAACATCTGTGTTTGTCAGGTTTCAGACCTTGTGTAACAAACCACACCACTTGTAGATCTAAAAAGGCAAGTATGCAAAGCTCATCATGGGGCATCGTTGCTTCTGACGGGGCCTCTGTGTACTCATACTCTCTTTCAGTATTGTAAATCTGGGAAGCCTCCAAAGCTCCTGCCAGAATACAAAATGCCAGATCGCCGCCTTGAAAAGAGCTAAAAGCAGAGAGACAAGCTGGTGTCCAAGAAAAGAAAAACATCTTGTGCTGGGCCTAATTACTTCTGCTCCAAGATTACACAGCTTTGACCTATCTCAGGCTTCCAGCATAGAGCCTGATTGGAAATTAAGGAGGACAGCATTGTTGTTCACAGCACTGCGAATTATATTTAACATTTAACATCGTCCACAGAAAGAGATGACTGTAGTTCTGTACCAGCTGCCACTTAACTATGTTAATATTTGTTAATAGGATTAATTATAATTGCCTTTTATTTCATACTTAAATCCTTTGTTCTCTCCCCACAAACACCTCATTGAAACAAAACTTGTTATAGTACAAACATTAGGAATTTATTCATAAATATATATATAATAAATTCATAAAAAGACAAAAACTGTTTTATTTTGTTCTAACCAATAAACATGTAGCACACCAACATAATTGTCAGTGGATGTAAACGCTGCATAGTGGCTGGTAGGATTTGTTTTTAATGAAGACAATATCTATTACTATTCTGAGCACTCTTATAACTTTCTAATCCATGCTACTTATTGTTTTGACTATTTTTCCGTTTCTGGATGAGAAGGACAATTTATTTGTTTAATTGTTTTTCCAACAGCTGCCTGTCAGCTCAACACCAGCCCTATTTCACTGCTAAAAAATCCATCTGACAGAAGAAATCCATCCAGTCCAAGCAATCAGTCAAATTGTTAACTGTGCTAAAATATAGGAGAATTGTTAAACATTTAACTATAATTATAAATACAACTGAAATATAAACAAATATAATTTAACTATATTTACTCATACAGTATAACACTTTTCTCATGTGTTGACTGAGCTTCTGGTTAGGTGTCATTGACTGTTGTAATGTGAGTAAATTCTGGCCATTAACGATACGACTGAAAAAACGTTATTTACCCATTTTCTCACAATTTCTCCATCAGAGAGAGTTTAAATTCAGTAGCAGTCTACATATAAACCTGCTCACTCATTCAGAGCTGCAAAGGCAGAATGAGCTTGCTGTAGTCAAAGATAGACTTTCAGAAGAGCATAGGGGTCAGGGTAATGAATAGTCAAAGGCTGAGGCCACCACATTGATAGTCTGTGCAACCAGAAAGGACTCTGGATGACAGTAACACTCAAAGCTACAGTGTGTGTAGCATTTTAAAAACACAGACATACTATAAGGAGTATAGTATATCATTTAACTGAAAGCTATAACAGATTATGTTAGTGTGACATCCATCATGGACCAAGTGTGGGTCTAAGATGCAAGGAGGGAGTTTTAAATACCTCAAAACCAATCGACACTATCTCTTATCTGAAACGCCACTGTGGTGTCTACCAGGACAAACTGGAAATCTATGTTTATGTTACATAAAACAGATGTGAATATCTACATTAGTCACATCATACTAATGAAATGAGACAGACTACACAGTATTAGCCTGGAATGCGTTTCTGCACATACTGCAACAAAGGAGGAACAGGATAAGAAACTTTGTTCACAGTTAGCAGATTTTAGGTCTGTGGGAATGGATTTATCTAGAAGCTCTTGTTAATGTGGAAAATATAACTCAGTGTAAAGACATGACAGAAGATTTTCCCCCTCATTTGAAATACTGACGCATTTTAATGGCATTCATTGCTGAGTTTCTTCACTGAAACAAACCACATTTTGTCTGTTTATGGGGGCACATGGAGGTCAAATTGAAAGTGAAAGAGCTGCAAAGGACTGACATGCAACAAAGGTCCCCGGCCAGATTTAAACCCAGGGTGTTGCATTTGTGTTGCATTGTGTCTTAATGTGTAAAAAAACCCCACTCTGATTCAGAAAAAATGAAAAAATTCAGAGATGAGCCAGGTGATGTGAGCATTAAAGTAAATTAGACATGTCTCTTTTCTCAGCATTTACTCATGAACAAAGCACATTTTCCCCAGACTGCTTCAGCGGAGCTGTACTGTGGCAGAAAAGGGACTGAGGCTGAACTGTCTGGACAGCTCTCACTGAATGAATGAGTGCATATGAATATGGCGAAGGGTGCTGATGGGGGAAGAAAATATCAGCCTCCGCCCTTGGTGATGACACGTCACATTGTGTACATGCAATAACTGACCTGTATCTCCTCGTAAGCCTCGTCAATAGTGGTCACTTGGTGCTGCTCGTGTAGCGCCGGCTCGTCACAGAAGAAGCACACCAGACTTTTGTCAGTGAGGCAGAAGAGCTTGACCTTCTCGTGGTCCTTGCAGGGATAAGAGCTCCTTTGAGCGTTAAGGATAGCGTCCAGTGGGAAGGCTGAGTAGCGCTCCACAATGTTGGACAACTTGAGACTTGGCGAGACGAGAGGATCTGTGAAGGTCCTCCGGCACTCGGGACAGTCCCGCGTTCCGTGGAGCTCTTGTCTGCTCCAGTGCTCTGTGATGCACTTTCTGCAGAAGTAGTGCTCGCAGCCAAAGCTGACGGGGTCCTGGTAGATGCTGAGGCAGATGGAACAGATCAGCTCGTCCTTCAGACAGCAAGCCATTTGCAAAGACGAAGACTGAGCGGCATCTAAGAGGGCAATGCTCTTGAGCGGAGTATACACGGTTTAATCTTCACTTGACTGCTTCACTGCCATGTGGGAGTTGACTGACACAATCCTGGGAGCTCACCTTTGGTTGTTTCTGTTGAAATATGACAAGTAACAACAACAAAAATGCTAATAATCTATTGGAGAACATTAGCACCTAATGTACGGCCTAATATATTTATAACAGAGAAATCATTAACAGGAGCAGATTCCTTTGGTTACATATTAACAGGACTTCATTGAGAGCCCATTTAAAGGATAAGGCAGGTGATTTTCTATGTTTTTGTTACTGTGAACAAATCCCATTAAAAGACTAGAACCAACAATGAATCTAACATCTACGAATCCGGATGCTGCAACCGGCCATCACATCTGAAAGTAAAGTTGGAAGAATTTTAATCACGGTTTCGTCAGTTATTCAAATGACGAAAGGTTCACCAATAATGTTGATAAAGAACTAATTGTTTGAAGACAATTTTAACCAAAAATGGCGATAGATAGATAGATTTATAGATAGATATTAACCACAAAGGGAACTTTCAGTGCTACAATAGCCACTACACAAACACATAAAATACGTAAAGACACAGAAAACAGTACAAAAACAGTACACTGTGTATTAGTAATATGAATACAGTTTAGTTTCATATTATTACTCTAGCTTCCTCCTTACCTATAAAACACCTGATTATGTCGATGCATTTAAGAAGATACTTCTCCACCTTGCTCCGCATCTTTACCCCTCTCACTGTGGATTTTATTTTAGTTTCGACATCCAACTGTCTGCACTCACCAACAGGCAAACAGGGAAACACCTGCAGCAGTATTATCTCCGCTGCTGTATTCCTGCCTCCCCGGTTCCCTTTAAACTCCGTAACGAAGAAGGTTTCAGCGGTCGGGATTGAGCTTTGTCATTCTTAACCACCTACCACAAACTGTCGAGTCAACATCTGGGCCGTAGCTTTGCACGTATGCTGTTTAATTGCCTCGACCCACCTTACACGGTGGCTAGATTAGTAAACACAACCAAGCAGGACCACGACACTATCAACCACAGCGGGAGGATGAGAGGAGGCAGAGACACAAAAACAGGGCAAATACTCATTTAACAAGTTACATATTAAAAAGGTAAACTCGAGGCGGTCTTATAGGGGGTTAAGGTATGTCACTATCACAAGTCACAATCGAAGAAAAGGATGAATGTGAAAGAAAAATCCTCAACTTACAGGCTCCACGCAGCGACATCAGCGGCTCCAGTACAACTCTCCAGGAAGGAGAGCGACACACAGCGGCAACAGACGGAACCAACGAACAGTGAACCGCGGGGGTGTTCCCAAATATATTTACAAAACTAACACATAACTTTGTCGATACATACCTTCCGAAAAGTAGTTCAACTTTATTTACTCTGTATGTATCTATTTAAATTAGACAGTGGTTGTATTTGAATCGTATAAATAGCAAATTTACCCGCTCTAATAATGGAGTGGCTCCGTCTCCCCCCCGCTAAGCATCGCTACTTAGCTACCTGTATTTCAAGAAACCAGGCAAGAAACACGCTAAAATACACAAACTACACATCAAACAGTTTAACTTACAAAAATAACTGTAGAAACAGTCCTCGAAACTGATTGTTAGTGATCAATGAAACGTTTTATAAGACCAAGTAGAGAGATTAACCGCGGCTACAATGCCCTGTTTCCACCAGCAGGTGTCAGTAACGTCCACTGAAAACGCCCCAGTCCTCCCAGTAGAGGTGGTGAACTGGTATTTACGGCACACAGTAGGTTAACGTTACACCATACCGCACCAGCAGAGGTAGTAAGTAAGTAAGTAGGTACTTTTACTTTACTGGAGTATTTTCAGAGGAGAATATTGTACTTTTTATTCCATTATATTTATTTGACAGGTTTATTTTCTAGTTACTTCATGAGCACGTTTACTCTTACATTTTTCACCTACTGTGTCTGACGTTTGGGTGAAATTATAAATTCAGGACCTCTGAGAGTGTTCATGTCACTTTTGAAAATAACTTATTGAAACGATATATTGTAAAGGACACACTGACCTCTGACTCACATATGCAGCACAATACGTAAGTTTTGTGAAGAAAAACAGACTATCTTTTCACACATAATTTTACAAAACTTTGTAAATTGTAAATTAAGTGTGCATTTGTACTGTTGCAACAACTTTGCAATATATGGGATAAGCTGTGGCTGTAATTTCATACTCTTGTAAATTTGTGTTTTAATGCTTTTTTATTTTTTGATGGTACAACAGGTCATAATTTACATCACTTGTAAATCACTAACAGTAAGAAAATATTCGCATCTTTATTTAGGGTATTCTGTATATACATATATTTACATATTTACACATACAGTGACAGTAGTATAACATAGAAACATCAGAACAAATGTTAAAGCTGGTCTTATCCTGATACAAACATCCCACACTGATAGTCCGTCAGATTGTTCTCAGTGACAGAAATGAATAGTCCTTCACGCAGGTGGCTCATCATACACTGTAACATGAACTCTCCTGCACTGAGATTAGTGACTGTTTGCCATCTTCCTGCTGTGGGATGCTGAAGGACTCCTCTTCCCTTCCAAGGGGGAGTTTACAGCCTGCTTGTATCAAGTCCGCAGGGTTGACGGGCGGCGTCCCACAAGACCCGTTTCCTATATGAAAGGTGATGTTGACATTGACGTGGGGACTGGTGGTCACAGGGCTGATAATGTGCGGGCTGGTGGGCTGAGAGGAGGACTGCGTGTGGACGCTGGACTGAGATGTCACAGGATCTGTGTTGGAAATTAATGGCAGGGGCTCCGACAGTGCAGAGGATGGGTTGTTAGGAAGTACAGTTGATTGCAAAGGGCTGATGGACTCGTGACTACTAGACCCTTCAGTTCTGGTTAAAGTTTCAGTATTATTATTGCACTGACTGCAGTCACTGCTTGCTTCCCCCGTCTCCAGCAGACACTGTTGTTCTGGTGAGGTGACTGCAAATGAAGTCAGCAGAGTTTCCTCCACATAACCCTGATTGACCTACAATAGAAAGAAGAAGGTGAAATTAAACTTAGTTTTTTCACATTCATAACCACTCTGAGTGACCACTTTCTTTAATTTTATTAGGTGCAATTCTACAGCCTGCTGTGTAATACTGTTCTGCCATGATGTCTGCTTTAGTACCTGTTCAGTTTTCTTGATACTATCACAGAGGTGTTAATAGTAGGTGTAAATAGGAAGAACAAAAAGTAGCAAGACCTTTAAAAATGATGTAGTGCAGTACCTCGCTAACCTCAGCAGTTCAAACAATGCCCCCCCCGAACTGAATATTATTGAAGTGAACGTGAAGTTAAAGGTTGAACTTACAACAAACCTGTTGTATTGAATTGTAATAATAGAATTGTTCCTAATAAAGTGGTAATTCAGTGTATATTCACAAAGAAGAAAAGCCAAAGAAGACTCACTTTATCACCATTCTCACAATTTCCATTTGCATCTAGTTTAGGATGAAGTCTTCCTGCATCTGAAAAAAAAAATTTGAACATGCAGAAATAGTGAATGAGACAGGGAAAGTGTAATGTAAATAGTTCCTGATGTAGATGTTAAGAAATAGTGGCCATTATCACTCTGTATTTCAGTGTGAAGATAAATATAATGTACAACATGATAAGTGCACTTTTTAACATCATCCATTTACCTTTCTTGCAGATTGATTTACAAAACAACAGGAGAATGATAGCGAAGAACAGAAAAAGGACCCCACAAATGACAGCGCCTGCTAGGTAAACACATACACAACACAGAAGAGGCAAGAAAAAGAAAAAAGTTGAAACACTTATCAATCTTCTCATAATGACTGCTCAAAACACCAAACAAGTTAGCGTACCTGTTTGAGTGTCAGGTCTTGTGCTTGGTGTTGGACCTTTTGTTGAGTAGTTGAATACTGGCTCTGAAACAGACTGTGTGGAGTGTCTTAGCTCCCATGCAGATGTGGCGTGTGTGAGTGTTGTACTTGCAGTTGTCAACACAGACTTAGTGGGGAGTTCTTTTTTTGAGGTTTGTGTACTGGTTGTAAAAACCACGGGTTCACACACTGTGTCTGATGTGTTGTTGCCTTTCCTAACAACAGCCCTGCTGCCACAGCTGTGAAAAAACAAAAAAAGATCTTAGTCAAAGAGTTTCTAACAGCTGTATACAGATGTGACTCTCCTTCACTCACTCTGTATGAGCCCGACAGGGGTCAGTGTAGGACTCTGTGTCAGAGAATGTCCCACTGGAGCACAATTTACACTTCACATTTGAATTAGGTGTCCCTGAAAACAGCAAACATGTAGCAATTTACATTTCACTGTCAAACATCATTTCATCATTTTTAGTACAGTATATTATAATTTTCATAATATGTTATGCTTAAAAGTAATAAGTAATAATAAGTAAAGTAATAAGTAAAGTCAGTCAGTTTATGTGTAATATAAATGGTTGAAATAGACCTCAGAGACAAATGTAAGTGACATCCACCACTAATATGAAGGGTACGATGCAATTAGTTTAGATTACAGAAAAACACTCACTGGCCACTTTATTAGGTAGACCTGTACAATCTCATGCAATCCAACACAGCTGCTCTGCCATGAATTCTACTTTTACAAGGTTATAATTTCTCAGTTTTTGTTTAAACTGTTAGAAAGGTGACAATTCTACTAATATAATGCAAATAATAATATAATGCACTCAAGGACAGCTCTACCGCCAACTTTGACCTCATTAATTTTTGTAGCGTAGAATTATCACCTCTCTGAAAGTTTCATCAAAAACTGAGAAACTATAGCTTTGTAAATGTAGAATTCATGGCACGGCTACTCTATTGGATTACATTAGACTGTACAGGTGTACCTAATTCAATTTAAACTGGAATCCACACTCTGTTCTAACACATTTGGTTTCCAGTCTTTATAAGAGACCATTGAGAAAATGAGGCAGTTCCTATTAAAACAAAATCAAGAATCATATGTATGGTAAATACAAAAACAGTGAGTATTGAAAAGGAGCAGGTGCTATACCTTTTGTAGACACTCCATAACCTACTTTGCAGGGCTTGTACTTTTCACAGCCTGAGCAGTATGAATTATCATATCCGATGGTACAATACCACCCAAGCTTGCAACGACACCTGCTCTTAGTGGTAGCGGAGCAGTTCTGGGCATACTCCAGACCTTTACCTGGTTATATATAGTGATGCGTTGAAAAAAAAACCTGTTAATTTGAAGAAATATATAATAAAAGCTGCATTCTTTCTTAAATGGACATTTATAATATGATTACTGACTTGATTTGCATCTGACACAGGAGAAACAGTTCTGAGCGTAGTTCCAGTCTTGCATGAATTGATCTGGTTCACATTGTTCACACACACTGTCAGCATTCTCAGAGCACTCCTTTACCAGTCGCTGTCCTGTAATAATATGTAAATACAGATAAATGTAACACTACTCCACATGTGTTTTCTTTGTACTTCATAGTATCATGTGCCTTTAGAGCAACTTACAGAGCTAAGATTAGCTTGATTAGTTAGCTGTGCTACATTTGTCTACTTATGTCTGTAAACCCAATTAGGAATTCTGAGTGATAAATCTTGAAAAGTTTTAAATTACATGTGCCATGTAATAACTGGCACATGTGGGACAGTCAGTATCATGTAACAGTATAAGCCCAGAGCCGGGATTAGATACTGTAATATGATACTGAGTTGAACTCTTTTTAATTAAAAAATCAACTTGTCAGTTCTCTTTGGTGGACAAAGTAAGCCATAGGCAACTCTATATTTAAAGCACCTAAAATCTACAGTATTTTGGCAATGATGTAATTTCTGATTGCTTATCTGCCTATGCAGAAAAAACTGAAACAGTATGAAATAAGCTAACAATATTTTCCTCAAGTGAATAGTTTCCACTATTAAGTTGTTTCATGATCTTCAGGGTGAAAGAAGGAAATGTCACCCGATGAACGTCTTAAAGCTTTATCTTCTTTCACACCTTCACACCCAAGCTTTTACCAGCATGTTTAAAAAGCTATGTCATCAAATTTATTTTAAAGTCTTTACTGAGACAGTCTTGTAGTAAGAAAGTATTCAGACCACCTTTTTGCACACTTGTGTTGTAGATGTAATAATAAATGGACTAAACTACATATCTGCCCAACAGTTTACACACAATAACTCACAATTACAAAGTTGCAATAATTAAAATGTAAATTAAATGTTAATTTAAAAATATCATTTTTATAGTGTCTAGAACTGGAACCCACATTTGGCAAATTAAATCAAGTTGACTTATTTAAGAAAGGCATGTATATGTGTGTATGTCTTACATGCAAATGAATACTTGTGGTTCACGCTGCATGTTAGAACAACAAGTCATGAATTCCAAAGAACTCTCTGTAGAGTGTGGCAAGTGTGACAAACATAAATCAGGACAAGGGCACTAAACCATTTGGGTAAAATCCAAACACTACATTTTGTTAACACCAGGCACTGCTACAGTGAAGCGGCAGCATCACACTAGGAACAATCTTCTTGGTGATGCACAGAGACTGGTCAGAGTTGAGGGAGAGATGAATGTCGCCAAATACAGAGAAATTTAACCTGAGACTAGGGAGATGGTTCACCTTGCAGCAGGATAATGACATGAAGCATACAGTCAGAAGACCTGGAGCTATCAGCACATAGATGTTTCCCATCCAATCTGACGGAGCTTAAAAAGTTCAGCCAAGAAGAATTGGATGAACGGTCCAAAATCCAAGTGTGTAGAGCTTGTGGAGACTTACCCAAGAAGACTCAACCTTTTTAATTGCTGTCACAGGTGCTTCTACACAGTATTCAATTAAGAAACTAAGGTAAAGTGGAGATTTTCAAATTTAATATAAATTCTTTTCAAATTCAATATAAATTGTGCACCTTAAGTGTGCAAAAAGTGATGAGGTCTCATTACTTTAGAAAACTAGGGTACCTGTGCGGGTCTATGTCTTAGCTAGGAAGCTTTAAAACTTGCAGTTCTTCTTGTATTCACAGAAGAGCACTCACCAGGTTGGCATTTTCTGCAACACAGGTTAGTTCCATCCAACAGGTACTCTTTTTTTGGGTCCTGACAGTTTCCATTTGCCTGATAGGGTTGAGGGAACACCTACAGGAAAGCGAAACAATACTTACTGGTCAAGAACAAAAAAGGCTTTTAACATAGTTTGCTGAGACACATGCTGAACCCCATTAAGGCTGGTGGGGGCCTTGGTCTTCAAGGTAAATTGAATCATTTTGAAATTACATAGGTGGAAAATATTTGCAACCCATGTGTCTAGACAGTAAAGATAATAATATTTAAATCAAGAATTTAGTCATTACCTGACAGAAGAAACAGGCCAAAGTTGACCAATGACTGGTTAAGTTTTTCACAATGTTGAACAGGAGCCTAAAGTTGTACCTGATCACCTACACCTACACCCACTTTTTCCCTTCTGGTAATGTTCTTGGCCTGAGCTGCAGTTAAACAGGAAGCCACTCTTCAGAATTTGTAGGAGATGCACTGCACCTGTACAGTACCTCTCCTCTCCAACTTGTTAGGGCTTTGTGCGTTGCACACATACATACATGCAGTTATTCAGGTGTAACCTATCTCTCTCACACACAACAAAATATATATTATATACTGCACACCTCATGCAGTGAACAGTATAAGTGTGCTAAAAAGAGTCATGATGCAGTAGTTCACATACCTGTCCTGTGCATAAACCTGAAACTGTCTCACCACAGTACCCTCCAATGACAAGCAAAAGTAAGAATTTGCTGACAGCAGCAGTGTGTTTCTCGAATTACAGGAAATGGAGGCAGCGACGTAGAAGCCCTCATTCGAAAAACACAAACTCCTTTCATAACACTCACCATTAGCACAGTGAGTGATGATAAAGATAAATTGCTGGGAAGCTTGATGTTATTAAGTACTGACCCAGGAGAACATTCCGTTTTTTCCTACTTATCCTGGCTGCATGCCTAAACTAACTCATCATCTTTAACAGAAATGCACAGTGATATTGAAAGTAGAAAGAGCTGCTGCATAATTTCATAACTGGGTGTCTCAAGAATGAGCAATGTCTGAAACCGCATCACATACCAAGCACAGTGAAACGAAATATTAATGTAGCTTCACCTTACTACAAATATGAATTAAATCACTGCATTGGGGGCTTTCTAATGTAATGTAACATTATCTCACTCAGGACAAAACTTATGTTGATACATGAAATTGATACAGATGATAAGTTTTAAGAAATAAATAATAATTCCCGGTGTTAGCTTCAGGACAGGTGACAAAGTTAGACTTTACGTAAACATGGTTAAAAAATAAATGTATGTACATTTCAGTTATGACACAAATATCATTTAAAACTTCTGCTCATTTGTTTATTCAAACTGAACTGTACTGTATTGGTTTATTTTTATGAAATACTGATTTAGAACATACACCGAGTATATGCCTTAACTTCACACTCCCTGGGATTAACCCAGTAATAGAAACCTAATAGTTCTAAGCCAGTCTCCGATAAACACAGCGAACAGGCAGATAAACACAAAGCTTACCTTGGTAAGTTGGGCAATCACCAGAACAAACAGTACAAATATGTCCTTCATTTTCTTCCTTAAAGCAAATTAGAGGAGTCAGAAACCAGCATGTACACTGTACTGTTCATTTTATAAAGGCGGGCCAGCAGTCTGCACGAACAGGAGCAATTTCCTTGAACTGACTCGAGTGTTTGGAGGAAGGAAACAAGCAGGCAGTAACCCACATTCACTGATGTGATGTGAATAAGCATTATGAGGTTGCAAGCAAGGTTTAAATGAGGCAAAAAGCAGAGACCATACTTCCACATGGTAAAGTAATAGTAATTTAGGCTGAGAGCTACACTGAAAAAAAAAAATTAATTCATCGTTGTTTGACCTGTGTGTGAGAGGAAAATTATACTGGCTATAAAAAGTGTTCACCTTGTTTGAAATGCTCTACATGAATTACAAATATAAAATACTAAATCAGAGTGTGTGAGTATCCACTCCCTGAATTGGGGACATGCCTAAAACATCGGTGCAAACTTTTAGACTTGTCACGGCAGTCAAAGCGCAGGTTGATCTATTAACATTAGAGAAGACTTACTTATACTAAGTGGCTCACTAAACAATTTACAGTATCAACAGGCACATACAGTTGTTAATTAGTTAGATGGAAATCACCTCTGTGTAGTCAGGGGTTTTCAGTCTGGAGGATCCAACATTTGGTGAGTCAGTGCCAAAGACTTGCAGAATACAAAAATCTTTTAAAACAAGGCCAATAACCTGGTCCTACTACTGGAATTCAAAATGTTAAATGTTATATCAGTATATAATTTATATTTTAACCTAAATAGTATTGAGGCTGTAGATAAAAAAAATATCACATGAATTTTGAGTTTATTCTCTGTTCTGTTCTCTTTTTGCCGTATTCATTTGTAGGAATTGGTGGGAAATGTGCAGCACTGGCTTTTTGACAAAAAAAGAAAAAAAAGAAAAGAATTTCACTACCAGCAACAGGAAATTCATTTAGATTTTCTCTTCTTGTTTATCAACAGACAGATGCCAGCTTGTTGTGGAGTGCTGACAATAATTGTTTCAAGATCAGCGTTTAACAGTATTTTGAAGAACTGATCCACGCTGCTGAGTTTCTGTGCTGTGACAGGATACTGTAGCTGATAAAGCTATTGTTGAGAATTA
The DNA here is from genome assembly GCA_032353495.1 of Ctenopoma kingsleyae. Classification (NCBI taxonomy): domain Eukaryota; kingdom Metazoa; phylum Chordata; class Actinopteri; order Anabantiformes; family Anabantidae; genus Ctenopoma; species Ctenopoma kingsleyae. Next base: position 15,815,941 of record JAUBNQ010000023.1, read on the forward strand.
TCACCACCTATCAGCCAGGAACTCAGGTTAAGCTCTCTGTGACTATTTGTCATCAGAGTTGCTGAGGTATCAGTGAGTAAGGCACTCAAAGCCTTCAACATTATGACCTTTATGGTTGGGAAACCCTGTGGAGACACATGTAGAACAAAGATAACATTACAGAACTGGTCACAACATGTCTTTTCATGAGTGTGTTGTGCCCAGTTTAATGCCCCTGTGCTTCACTTTGTTTGTTCCTGTGCATAGCGTTGACATTTCACAATAAAGTTTCCCCTCCCACATCCTCAGAATTTCTCTGGTATAGCAGCCTTGTTGTCCATTCTCTTTATGTCTGATTTGTTAAAATACTTTAATTATAATTCTGACTTGATTTTAAATACCTTCAGTGTTAATCTTGGTTTGCTGCTATAGTATAAAACATGTCCAGTAGATGTGTTTTAGTTTGTTATTTAATGTTTCAGCTTTATTTCTATTTTTGGTGCACAGACCTTGTATACTGCATGTTTCTGCTGAGTAATTTCCAAACGTACAGGATGATAGTTACTTGAATCTTGTTTTAGGTCAGGTATGAACACACTGTCTCATCTTATTTTTAATTACATCCTTGTTGAATTCAGATCAGTTTGTCCTTGCATCACCAGTGATATACCATCATCTTCCATGGCATAAATGTCTACATGAAGATAGAAAAATGCTATTATAATCTAGCAGTAGAAGCAACCTGAGCGTTAAAAATTCGAAACACAATTGGCAGCTGAGAAACATATGCTTTCTGATCATGGGTGAGCCTACAATGTTGGATTACAATTTATTAACCAAGATCTGCCAGTAAGATATTGGAGCAAGCATGCACTGCAGCGGGGGCATGCCAGTCTTGTGAAAATGAGCAAATTCATGAAAAAACAAATATGATCATTTTTAAGATATGATGTGAGTTTCAGTAGCATCATTTCCCTTAACAACTGTTAGCAAGTGTGGTAAAATCAAATGCAGTATCACAAAGCTTTATCTTACAAAAAGATTCACTCTGTGGTCACAGGCTATCAACAATCTGTCTGCCAGGGAACAATACGCTTACATTCTTCTTTGAACAAGCCATCCGTACCACATACATCAAAGTATTACAAGTATTACAGCTTCAACACACAAGAATTCAGGAAATATTGCTTTTGAATTTTAATCATGACAAATTAGCATGCATTTGCATGCAAGACACAAAGTGGAAAAATAGTTGCCATAGGTGGGATCACTACAGTACTTGACATTAAGTATAGAGGGTTGTGGTTTCCTGCAAACTGCAGCTTCTGTAGTACATAAGCCCCTGTATTTGTTTCTATAATGTCAGTCCATCAGTAAGGAAGTTTTAAAGGAAGTTAAAAACAGAAGTATGCCTAAACCTGGGAGTCAAAGCAAACTGCTGGAAAGGGAAACACTAACTGGGGTGTGAGCAACAGATATGATTCAAAATGAGTTCCTCAATCTTGCAACATTTCCAGAGCAACCTTAAATTTAACCATTGCTATGTAATTTGTAGCCTTTATGTGTCAACTGCCTTAACCTTCCCACTGCGGTGAACTGTTATGATCTCAACGCTTGCTTCATATCCACGAGGCTGCTGATAGTCATGGGACTCATGCCAAAATTAAATGTGCTCTTATCTCAAACTCGCACTCACAACACTCTTTAAAACAAATAATCTTATATTTAAGATCAGGCACTTACAACTATTGATACACTTGACATCTACTGTTACAGCCAGTTGTTTGTTTCATACTGAAACATGCAATTTATTAAATATGGACATATGAAATCATACAAAAAAGACATACAGATTAGTTAAAATGTGAACATAAAAATCAGAATTCATTTTGGATTCAAATGGCTAGAAGGAACCACAATGATTGACAAGGATTGTCAGCACACATGGTCAGATGGGCTTCTTCCCAGTTTTCTTTTGGGAGGGAAATGTCTGAAGTTGTGATGAGCCAAGCGTGGCAAATCTGAGATCTGGTCAGAGATCTGGTTACCGTACACTTTGAGCACAGAGAGATCCTGAAAAATACAACCGCCATTTGATAAGTGTGACTGCACTACAGTCTTTCTATTACTGTTTTGAGATACAGTAGTAAGTCAACAGTGTCACACCTCAACTTCCTTGTTCTGTGACCCTGTCGAGCTCTTCAAATTTAGACTGCTCCGCAAATCAAGGCTGCTGGGTGCGTGCAGGGTGCCCTGACCTGTGTTCAACCACCCTGAGAGACAGTGCTGGAAAAGAGCAACGTTCACAGAAGGAAAAAGCATGGCTCATTAGTTGAAATTCAAAAATTCTCATGCAGTGGGCTCATTTGAATACTTACTCACCGATGGTAAACCAAAACTATCTGAAGGATCAAAGCTGCATCGCCGATGAGCTTTGTACTTGTAAGGTGGCAAGACGGTGGAGCGAGGGATGCTGACCCTAAAAAATAAGATTAACAAGAACTTAAACGAAAACATGGAAAAAAGTGCTGTTTGCATTAACTAAAGCTGTAACAACCTCTCGCATTTTCTTAAATATTTTCATGATACGGACCATCAAAGAGACAAATTTTAGGCCATAGATATATGTATGTATGTATGTGTGTCATGGACCACTCATATAATTTTGTAATCTAAAAAGCATTAT
>JAUBNQ010000023.1:15818705-15856373 GCA_032353495.1 Ctenopoma kingsleyae
TTTAGGCCATAGATATATGTATGTATGTATGTGTGTCATGGACCACTCATATAATTTTGTAATCTAAAAAGCATTATCAAAATCACTCAATACTTTATATAATGCTAGGTTATTCTTCATAACTGGCTGGAAAATACAATTAACATGCACCTCAACATTACCTTATCAGAGCTGGTTCAGCAGTAGTGTGAGGGTGGGAGGATTTGTGCTTTTTGCACACAGGACATTGCTCCTGAGAATGAAGTGGGATGGGGAACAGTCTGCTGTTAATCCTATAAGAAAATGTACCTGGACAAGAGGTGAGCACACACAGACCAAAGTTACAACAGCTATTGTGAAAAGAAAAATGAGAGCTGTAGCATTGAAATAAATGACCCAACTTACAATGATGAACGTCCACCTCAGATTTTGGGTCGTCTTTGTCTGTTAGAAGTGCTGGCCCTGAATGGTTCTGCTCAGAAAATCTATGACGAGAGCCAGTAAATAGTAATTAAATGAAGTCCTCATCAATCACAGGTAAACCCGACTCACATAATCAGCCACAGGTGCAATCAAGTCAGAAGCACTCACTCAGCTTGTGGGCTGTGGACACACTCATCTTTATTGAGTGATCGAAACATGTGAAGGTCGTTGAAGAACTCATCAGAGCGCTCCATCAAGGAGTCCTCAGCATCCAGGACTCCTTTGAGGAAAAAAAAACACATATCCCTTATTAAAGCTCTATTAGATAATTGTGTGTTTAAGAAATAAATAGGCAGATGGAGAAACCAATAAGGCGTACCTGCTATCCAGTCATATCCAAGTAAGGGCTGCAAATGATGCCTGCCTGAGGCAGGGACTTTTTCACACTCATCAGACTGAATGGGAGCATGCATCGAGACATCAGACTGAAATGTGACTCGACTTTTGACTCTGACTTCTGTCTACAGAATCAAACACATGATGAAGAGAATTAGCAATCAGCATGATCCACTTCAATCATTTTCATCAAATTTCTTTGGTAAAAGTTCACAAAAATTCCACACACAACATGCACATACCACTTGTTCCATCTGTACCTCATCCAACATTTAACAGTCAACATCATCAGTTGACAGCTCAAAAAAAGCAATAAAATTATGTTTTAACAGCTCAAGCTGCTTCAATTTAGTTCTGTTTGGTCAAGGATTAGCACAAGTACAGAATTAATTTTCTTATCAACTATAGTATACTTTGTCATTGGTTAAAGGCACCCCATAGCATGAGGTGCATGATGTCACAAGATGTCTGACATTGATCAAATATTCCTTTAAGATAACCAGTTTACTTGACATGAGTAGCATTTTATTAGAAAGAATACTAACTTGAGTAGATAGTTTTATATTTTTTGCTTACCTGTTCCTTGCTGTGATTTATTAAACAGGACTTATTGCTTGATGTCAGGTTCCGTAACTGTTGCATTTGGGGATGTCTGTTACCGTCTCTGAAAATGTCAACCAGTTCCTGATGTTGAGCATTTCCTCCACCGTATTTGGAGATCAAAGATGGTCTGGAAATAGCATGTTGAAGTTCTGTTTGTGTCTCATGTGTATCTGATAGAGAAAGAACACATTTCTCTATCAGTGATTCAGGACTTTTTCCATCACCACAGTCCGTGACTGTGCAAATATGAAGTGAAAACCCAATACAAGGCCATATCACAAGTGGAACATGGAGAGACAGGAAAATGTCAAAGCATAAAAATCTAAATTTAACAAGATAAACATATAACCTTTCAACCACATCAATCATCTCATCACGTGACAGAAGTATTTCAGAGTATTTAGGCCATGTGATGACATCTGAGTTATTTCCAGTACAACTGATGAGTTACAGTTAACAGGATAGTACGTGACCCTTGAGTTGAGTAGTTATTGTACTTCAAAAGTAGTACAATTTTCCCACTAGTCATTAACAAAGCAGCTACTTGTAGCATCTATCTTTGATTTAATTACTAGTACATTTATCTAGATACTTCTGTAGTGACTACAGTTCAGATACTGAAATGGGGTTATGAAGCAGTTGTGAAGGAAGGAGCATTGTATTGTGTTGTACTGTAATGGTTATAATTATGAATTGAAGTACTGATTAGTTTTTGATTAATCAATTGTTGGTTAAAGAGTGAGAAATGTGGTCACAATTACCCAAAGTGAAACTGGAAATCATTCTTGAGAGGAATAAACCCTAAATGGTTGGCATTTTTACATGAAAGTGGCTTGAGCAAATATAGCAATAGTTTGCAATTAATTCAATTCAACTAATCAATTAATTTACTAATCACTTTAGCTGTACTTGTATTAGTGTTGGACAGTTTAAATTGACTTGAGCATCACATTACAAGTTCTTTGTACGCAAAAATCCTCTGATTTGTAATTTGTGACTTGATGAACTTGATGTAACCCACATAGTAGACAGGTCTGATCTGGCATCAAGCAGGTACTGCTTCATCAGTGCTGACATTGCATGGTATGTATGCCACATGTGGCCTGATTGTGGTTATGTTTATGTGGCCCAGATCTGACTCATCCTGTATAAACAGGCATGCATGCGTGAGAACCACAAAAAATTGTTAAGTCTTACCTTTAAAATGTTTTTCTACCTTTACTAGTGTCTCACACACCACCAACCCACTCTTAATTCAATTTAGTCTTTCAGAGTTTATAGTAATTAAGTGCATTCAGACTCATAAACACATTCACCTCACGTGCTCCAACGGTGACATAAAAACTTTATTTCTCAGAACAGAATAAATATTAATTAGAAAAGATGACCCTAGCCTCACCTATTATTAAATTACATGACAACTTCGTGTTTGTGTGTTGAGAAATTAAATAGCGTACGCGTACGTTTGTGGACATGTTCCAGTAAATTTGTGCTATAAAAGTTAAAGAGAGTGCGGTCTGTTGGTCTAATATGAGATATTAAATAATCTCACGATTATGAAAAGACTCTCCGCTGATGTTTCCCTGACAACTATCCAATAATAATATATTTAAAAATATAAATATAAAATATAAAACTACAGAATGGCCAGCCACCAACCAACCAATCTTCGCTCTCATTGGCTAGCCCTCAAAACGTGACCCCGTTTCCTACGCTCTCATTGGCTGTAGGTAGCTAACTAACTAGCTAGCTAGCTGTCAGGTGTAGGGTAAAAAGTGAATATATAAGCAGAACGTAACTTCACTACAGTACTTTAGTAAATGTACTTAGCTCTGGTTATAGGACAAACTCGGTGTTCAGTGTTATGTGGTGTAGATCAAAATGTTACTACCATGTTTAGTGCAGAGATGTAAAGATAATGTCAATGAGGAGATGACTAACTCAGATCATATCTGCTGATTTGTCTTATGCCTCAACAGTGTCATTACCCGCAAATCTCAGAATGGGTTTTTCGGGGGATGCCCGGGCAGGACCGCGGTCTCCATTAGTGAGAGTTAGGGTTAACACCTCTGCGGGCTTTCTCCTCTCCTTCGCCTCGTCCTCTCTCTCCCTCTTGCGTCTCTGACTGAAGCCGCTCCACTCCAGTTTCTCTCTCTGTTGCCACAGTTGGTTCATAAAATCTCTGTTGCGCTCCCGTAAAGCATCCAGTCGGTCCGTGGAGAACATTTTAAAAGCATATAGCTCCTCTAAAATAAGTTTATCAGACTGTAGGTGAAACAAACAGCGGAAGTTTCATGTTCTTTTGTGATTTTAAACCTGACTCCGACGGCTCCATAACAACGCGTTGACAACAATGATCTGATTGGCTGCGAACGTTCTACCCATCATGCTTTGCAACCGTCCGAGGTTGGTCTTAAAGTGACAGGCAAACATTTGTTTTTGGGGCAGGACATTAAATTGAACAACAGATGGTGCTATTTACTTTGAGACACATGAGATGATTTCTTCCATTTTTCTCACAAAGGTTTTTTTTTATTTTTATTTTTTTTAGAGTTTTTCTTGTTTTTATTCAAGGGTCAAAGAACAGGCAGTGTCGTATGATGCACAAATTGTTAAGCCCCACAAGCGGAATTTGTGATTTGTTGTATTTGGGTATTTAAATATAATTGACACGACAGCGATTTTTCTTATTGCACTTTTTGTAAAGTGTAATTGATAAATAAATACAATTATTTCTACACATTAACTTTAAAGCATCCTCTCTTTACTTTTAATGAGTATTATGTCTGCACAGTAGTGTATAATCTATTTATTTTTAGTACTCTCAAATACCACAAAAAGACAAAACATATAATTGAACTGAAGTATAGTTTTGTGTGCTCAAAGTCTGATAGTTTAAACCTCTGTGGCAAAGATGTCTACTGTTTTGCTAGGGCATGGTCTGTTCAGTCATGCACTACTGGCTCACTGCTATCCAAAACTTTGCATCACATCACAACAGTCATAGTGCTCAAATATATGCATTTGTGACCTATTTACAGATATACATGTTAGTATGAATTAATGAACTGAGTTCCACAGGCTGGGGATGTTGGACAATATTGAGACATGGACTACGCTGATGTTGGTCTTGGTGTTTAGAGGAATTTGTTGTCAATAACTAATACATTTAAAATAGTGCCGGCCTTATCATTTGCTGTAAGTAGGTCAAGATAAAGTTAGCAGATACATAATAACTTTCCAGGAAAAAATTTCACTATGAGCTTTTATTTTTATAATAGTATTTAACATCGATTGTGTAGAGTGGCCCATTTTATATTGGTACAATACTATATTTAGTTTTAATGTATAAGTAGCATTCAAATGTTTAAGATGGCCAGAGCATAACACATTTAATTAATTTATATATTGTATTGTATATATGTGTAGTACTTAATACTAATTTTAACATATACTTTAATACATTAACATACTATCATTCTCTACTTTCTATACATTGTTTCCACGACAGAGAACCACTGTTACGTTTGAATATGTGTCTTTGCTATAAATATTTATTGTCAGATCAAACTACAAACTGTAAGTCTGTTTCAGAGAATTGACCATAAAGTGAACCTAACTAAGTCTGACCAAAGAATTAAGAAAAATGGCTGAGCACTGAACACTGGTACAAAGAAGAAGATTGTCTGTTGAAGACATAACAAATCCTGAGCCTTAGAGGTTCCATAGAGAACCACAGAGAACAGGGACAAAATACTCCAGGCAGTTCAAAGAGGAAACAGTAAGTAAGAAGGTTTGTAAGAGGGGTTTTGATAAAATAAGCAACATGAAAGTAAGAGGTCTCAAGTTGAGTGTGAACATTCTTAATCAGATGTTTGTTAAACAAATGTTGACTGACGGACCAATATGTTTCTTCTCATGGTATTGTGCCTTGAAGGACGACCTGTGTTTGTAAAAGTGGTGACAGTAGTTTGTGTGTGGCTTGATGTTTATGGACATTAAACCTGTCCATCCGTGGTGGCAGTAATGACAGTGATGCAGGTGGTGCAGGGTCACAGCCATAATCATATGCCTGATCCCCCATGGAGTGAATGGTCTGGAACTGCGTGGGCGAACTGCTGTTCAGTATTCCAATCACGGCTCGTTTGCATTGAGAGCTGTCCAGGCCAGTCCAGTATGATTAGTTGACCACAGTAGTGTGGAGTTACACCCCATTATCATTAAATGGTGCCAGTCATGAAGGCATATACTCCTCCCTTCTCTCTAATTACACCCCCACTGTTAGGCTTCAAGCAATTACTGCCTGCCGCTGTTCATTAGGCACAGATAACGGACAGATCAACAACAAAAACAGAAGAAAATGTGGAATTACTCTAATATCTGATAAACAACAAAATATGACAGAAGAAAAATTATTTTGTTATTATTTTAAAGAAGCCTGTTTAGGAGAAAGGTGGTCCAGTTATTGGAACATAACTCACATAGCTCTGAGAAACTGATCTGAAGCAGCTGAATGGTAATGATATGGAGCATGTGTCATGCATCTTTCTGTCCTAGTCAGTGTTTTGTTGGGTGTAATGAAGATTTTATGTTGTACACTTAACTTACTAAACTGGTCCTCATTTGAGAAACAGTTACTCTGTAAACAAACAACCAAAACTGCAACTATATCTTGTAGTGAATCAGTCAGAGAATCTTTATACTGTACTTTTGAATCGTAATTTATGCTTCTGTGTATCAGACACTATTCAAAAAATGATAATTTAGTTAGGAATTTGGAAGACAAATATGATATTAGAATAAGCCATAATGACCAACATATATAGAGATGAAAAGGTAGTAACTGTCATTATTTCTTTATTATTTTTTGGTCCTCTAGATAGTTTTTAAACTGTTACAACATAATATGGATCTTCTATAAAGCAATTACAATTTTCAGAAATCTCTATTAAATCACACCTATAACATCAGAAATGATTGCCTGATTATTGAGTGAGGATTATCAGCCATGGAGGAACATTTTTCACTGGATAAATAAAGTGATGCACCTTTGCACTGAGTCAATATCCATCTCTAAATAGTATTAAAGAATCGTTAGTCACAATATTGTTTCAAAATTAAATAACCAGGAAGAAAATAAAGTTTGACATAACCTTGAAAAGTATGCCTGTCAAAACATAATTTATAAACTGATCTGATCTTGAGAAATTATCCAGGGAAGCTAGGATTTGTGATTATACAAACCACAATGTGTTGGGACTTTGAAAAGAAAACTTAGGATTACCACATGGTCTGCTGCTTGCAGCTATCGCAGCTTTTTTTTAAATCTGATCTGAAAAGTATCTCTTGACTTCTCTGTCCCAGAGTAGCTGTTATCGCTGTGGAGAAGCAGAAGAGAAGAAGGCAAAAGAAAATAACCCGGAGCCAAGGTACACATCCACCCGGTATGCTCTATGTGTGTGTGTGTGTTGGAAAAACATGGACCTCTTCTCCTTTTTAACAGCAGCAATGTCTCCCACCAAGTTCTCTATATTTTCCTGGAATAAATACTAGTTAATTGAGATTGTGAAAAAGCACAACAAAACAAGGTTATATCAGAGAGTGAAAGAGCAGGTGAGGGACCTGATGGTGGGGGTCTGACAGATTGGAGGTGGGGGGAGTGAAGGAGGAAACCAGTTTGGGTGAATGAAATGTTTTTTGCTGATAAAGAAAGAGAAAAGGTCGATTGTCCCCATCATTGCCGTGATAGTGGTAGATGTCATTAAGATAAAGAGGATTAGACCTGTCACAGAGCTGCCTGCTACATCCTGAGGGAAAGATGGAGAGTAAAAGATCTCAGCCATGAGAATTTGTTGTCACTTTGTGTTTCACTGACCAAAGACAGTAATTCTGTCATGTCGATTTGATGATTTAATATATTGTTAGGATTAATCGCAATCCAAGCAGCAATGACAACTTGGTCCCAAAGTCATGTCCTTAAGTAAAACTACTAATACAACACCGTAAAAATACTCAGTAAATAATTCGCAGGTTCTGTGTCCAGTAATCAGAGGAACCACGAGTCAAACCACCCTTCATAGACAACTGCCCTACCAGCTGATCCACAATCACCCATAAAGACGTGTCAGAAATAAAAGTTCATCAATATTCAATATTAATTTAAGTAAAAATAGGTAACATTTCCAAAATGGTCAAAAATCATAATTATCAGCACATGAGTATGTTGATTTTAAAGGTTATATTATTGTTAGTTTTATGTATGTTATTCCATTACAGTTTTATAGCTGAAACAAAAAGGACTAAACAACATTTTGTTTGACATGGAACTAACTGCTGGTGGTTTAGTTCTGTAATAATTCTCTAATAATTTTATGAGTTCATCATACTTTTTGTATAGAAAATTGTACATTTGTAAATTAGTACGACTGTTGCTGTTATATGTTGTAGATTGCATATAAAGTAGTATAAAATCAGAAGTACATGTACACAGTGGTAGAAGAAAAAGCCAAATCATTTACTTAAGTAAAAGTAGCAATACCACAGTGTAGAAATACTCTGTTACAAGTAAAGGCCTGCTTTAGTAAAAGTACAGAAGTACTAACTTGAAAATATTTGAAAAACCCAAAGTAAAAGTACTCTCTATGCAGAATGGGTCATTTTACATCAATGAATTTGATGTTATTGCATTATAATTATTGATGCACACATGTGTGAACATTACTGATGTTGCAGCTGGTGGAGCTATTTCAGCAAAAATGTGTTTTTGTTAGTCTTTCTGGAACTCTACAGATAATAATCACAAATGGAGATTAGAGAAGGAAAAGGCTCTTTAAAAAGGAGTCGGGGTATGTTCCATCTACAGTTTCCTTTTATATAGTTGCAACAGCACCAAAGTAATTGTGTAGAGCTACACACACAGTGCACAGGCATGTAACAAACCTGTACAGAAGGAAACCAGGGGAGTAGAACACACTTCATTTTCTCTATAGCAGGCCTTTCACACATACTCTTTTGTTTTAAATGGCCTGTTTTCACTTATTAGTCAAAAATTTATCCCTAAAGCAGTTATGTTTGGCCACGCACAGGTTTTGCCTGAATAAAATTGAAGACACTGTTGCAAATGTCCCCAGTGCCCTAAGCAATCATTCTCTGGTCACTGATATTTCAAAATATTATACCTGGAAACAGTGATCTAATGAACACTGATTGATGAGACAAGGACAGAGACCACGAGGTATGGTTCCTGTAAGTTAGCCAGCAGCGCAACCTCATTTGGGGGCTTTTATTGCACTGCTGTGCTTAATGGCCTGTGTGTCTTCTCTGAAGCCTATTAAACTCATGTAGCAAATCAACAGACGAGGACCATACTAGTTAATCACAGCCCATGTTTCTCACTCAGTAAAGTAGACAATGAATCCACCTGAAGGCCACAGAGCTGACAGAGTGTCTAAGGGCAACTCACACTGTGGTGTCAGACGGACACTGCATCAGCAGCCACCTGTGTCTAACAACAATCAATACCACTATTTTATCCCTTCTCTACTGCTGTAGAGGAAACTGTCCTTTGTTAACCAAAACCAAAGTATGGTTAGTATTTGGGACCAATGTTAGATACTATTACATCATCATTGAGGCAAAAAAGTTTGTTGCTCAAATTGGCAGAATTTTAAGCTTTTCAATTAAAAACTGTAGTATTAATCTTATGCTGACTGCTGGGCTAATCCGACAACATTAACAATGGGACATAATTGACAGGCACAGGAGAATGTAAAGCAGTGTTTACTACTATTGTCTGGCTGTGAGTGCTAAAATAATCAACTCAGTCATAACTAAAACAGATAGAAATTAAAGGCTATACAGCGAACAGCACATACATCACAACATTAAAACCACTGACCACTGGTAAAATGAATAAATAAATGAATGATAATGATTATTTTAATACAATGGAACCTAGTGAACAGACAGTTCTTAAAGCTGATGTGTAGAAAGCAGTCAAATCTGAGGTTTGACAAGGACCAAGCTGTGATGGTTAGATCAGAGCATCTTCAAGTCTGATGGGGTGCTCTCTGTATGCTGTGGTCATTACCTGCCAAAAATGCTCCAAGGAAGTATAACTAGTGAACCAGCGACAGGGTCATGGGCACCCAAGGTTCAATGATGTGCTTGAGGAGTGAAACACAGATTTCTTCAAATTTAAATGCTTAAATGCATCATAGCTTGCTGTGTATGGGGCTGCATCGCTGAAGAATGGCTAGAGTACCCATGGTGAACAGAACTGAGCTACCTCTTGGTAGTTCAGTTCTGTTACTCACATGGTGGTCTGACAAATCACATTTTTTTACATCATGAGGAGGCCTGGGTGCATGTGCATTGGGGAAAGATGGTATCAGGATGCAATGTGTTGCAGTCTGATCCATGGAAGCCCCACCTCACAACTAAGGATATGCTACTGAAGTCTTGGTGTTGGATACGAGAGGACACCTTCTCGACAGTTGTTTGGTGGCAGAGAGGGGCCTACGCATTGTGGATGAACTGTATATGTTGTATGCCAATTAATTAATCTGTCTACACATGAGAACTTCTTATCTAGATTGTATGTTATAACCAAAGAAAAGAACATTATCATTTGGTACACATTGCACAACCTAATAAAACATCATTTTCAGATAAGAGATGGTTTTTGCCAAAATATATAAACTGTAATCCTGCTCAAACAACAACCTTTCCCCCTCTTTTTACTCTGAGAATTTCCAAGCACGTTTTATTTTCCGTCACAGGCTTTTAGCAAAGTTGAGCAGCCTTCTCCATCAAATATGTTCAGTACTGTAGCATTCATCAATAATAGCCTAATTAAAAAGCTTTCAAGCTTGTTTTTCAGATCCACTAATCACCCAGATAGTTCAGTGTTTGTTTAAGGCCTGCATGAGAACAACATACACTGCCTTACAGCAAATAAATATCCAATAATTGAATATGAGAATCCCTAAGTCAAAATAATTAGAGATACTCTTACATATATTCTGCACTCAAGCATGTAACATGTAATATTTAGACTAGAAACTGCACAAAGGCAAAGGCTGGACGTTGGCAAGCAGCTTGCTTGAAATTAGGTAATAATTGTGGTAAAATGGAGCGAGCAACACATTAGCTGACAATGCTGCAAGACAGAGCAAAAGCACAGATACAGCTGACAAAAAGCGAAAGGTTGTGACTCCTGGAAATGTGAGAAAAATCTTACAAGCACAGTGTAATTAAGGTTTGGAAGAAGGATTGAAAAAAAATGAGCAAGGCTCAACCAAATCAGCCAAACCTTTAAAAGCACTGATGTTTATCTACTTTCAGTGGAAGCGTGAATAAGTAGAAGCACATTAATCAGAGCAGGTGCTCTTTTGCAAAGAAGCTAATGTATCTTTATTGTGGGATATTTTTGAAGCATACGTTTTACTTTAATTTCATGGCTCTTTACAACTGTCATATGGTCAGATGTGTGAGTCCTCTGTTTGCAGTGTAATTACCACCGTGCTTGTGGGATGACTTCATAGTTCAGAGGGACAGAAAGATGACCTAAAACTTTTATGCCTGATTACATGTCATTTCTTGGCCTTTACTGATTTCTCTGAGTAAGAAATATATCTTGGTACTTCCTTGTAGGAATAACATATACAGTAGAACCTTAGTTACTCACACAGTAATCGATATGTCAGAATAAAAATCACAGTGTCACTAAATCTATCTATCTAAATCTATTTAAAAACTATACTGCTAGAGCTTTAGTGGACTCTTTAAATTTACTGTGTGATCTTGTATCATTATAATTATTATTATTGCAAATTGTCTCTAGATTGTCCAATTGTCAGCGGTTTGGTTGTAGGTATCAAACATGCAGAATGAATTTCTTTTTATTATTTTAAGAACGGTTTTCAGCCATCTACCAGAAATCTACCTGTATATTTATTTCCACTTTAATAAATGTAATCAGCTGCTGAATTTGTGACACTGAACATTAAAAAAAGATTTTACATCAACATTGAAATAAATCAATTGCACTCATGCAGAAATACATATGAGAGCAATCTCTGAATAAATTAGAAACTCAGTTGCCGACATTGCATTGTACTACAACAGTCATGTTGTTGTTTGTAGTAGTATAATAGTGGCATGGTTCTCCTCTTATAAGATCAATAATTTTAATTACGCTGCATGGAAGCAATAAAGGGATCTTTTACATATAGTATTAATGCATTTTAAATTAATGTTCTATTTTTGGGATTGATTGAAATCACTCTACTGAATGTGTTATTTTTTCTTGGTCAGCTCCTGCTCCTGAACAACTGGCATCTATGAATATCAGTCAACACACTGTGGCCTCTATTTTCTACTTATTATCAGCTAATTAGTGTGGTTAATTAAGCTGATAATGAGCCTAGGCCTCATGCCATTTCAACCTGACACCAGGCCAGGGTTCAGATCCCAACCGGGCACACCATGGGCATGCAAAATGTTCCAGAAGATGAATCTTAGGACTCTGAACACTAGAAGATAGAAACATGACAAGGGCAACAGTGGTGAGTGCTGTATGTTTTGATACCTTTGTGGTTGCTGGGATTATAAAATCATCTAAAGGAGGTTTAGAGACTCTGTGATACTGGATTATCTGTCTGCAGAGCGCTTTAAGAACATCTTTATCTCTCTGCAAGCTTTCCAGTTTTTTCGTCACTTTCCTCTCAGCAGCTGGGGACACTCCACAGCGAGAAGACGAAATTGATGCTTACAGTAACACGTTCAGTACCACGTTGACCCCCCCCCCAGATTCACACAGACACACACCATAGCCCACATTAACCTTTCATAACACACAACCCCAACCATTTTCTTCTCACAGTCATGTAATAAAAAAAAATCCAGTACTATCACCTCCCATCTGCCTCCTCTCTCTCTCTTTCTCCCTCCCTCTCTGTGTCTTGCTCTCCCTCTTCCTCTGCTGCCTCACTCATTCCCTGAGCAGCACATTGAACTGCATAACGTCTCCTTCAACCCGCAGCACAGACTCATTTCTCTACACACCAGCTCTGAGTGGATGCTCAGCAGGGGTGTTTGAGATATTAGCGCGCTGTGGGGGAACGGCTCAGGGACTACTACCATCCACACACCAAGGTAAGCATGTGGATCCTTTTGATTAGAGCCCTGTTTGCAGCCAAGAGCCAAAGTGAAGGTGGTTAAAGTTAACCACCTGAAACTGTAGCTTTTGGATGTCACTCATGTCAGATTGTCAGCAATTTTAGCGCTGTGACTACACTTTACCTGTGGAAAACGTTGCTGCCGTTATTACAGACTTCAGAGCATATGGTCAGTAGTGAGACCAGAGAACTAAAAGAACTGTGCAGATTGCTGGCACAGGCTGACCTGTGAGTTAATCCTTGTTTTGCTTGGAACACTAGGTTTACAGAAGAACGGTACCAGTCACTGAATGCAGTCGCATGTAATTTTAATGTGCTTAAAACAAGGAGACCTCAAAACATTTAGTACAGATAAGTCTCACTGCCAGAGGAAAGATTTTATTTTTTTACACACTGAACTCTTGACTGTTAGATTACATGCCAGTGTAAAGATGCTGGGTACATATTCAGGGCACTCACTCTAGACTCTAAAAACATCAATGTCATCGTCCCACTCGAGCCATTATATTTCAAACAAAACTCTCTCCTTGTACTGGTTCCTCCTTACTTGTGTACATACAATACTCACAACCAATGTGGCCTCCGTTCTCATCATGCAGATTTTTTCGCAATAAAATATAGGAAGTATATCCACGTGTTCATTTAGAAATTACCTTCATTTTTTTAAATGGTACATTTTCTCAGTCTAAACATTTAATATGTTTTCTATGTTCTGTTGTGAAAATAATAAGGATTTATGAGATTTGCAAATCATCGGATTCTATGTTAAGTAGATTTTACAAAAAGTATTTTTTTTCTAACTTTTTTGGAATGGGGCTTGTAAATACACTAAAAAAGTCTTCTGGATCAGTGTGTAAAAGAGGACGTAAACTTGTCAGAGCTGAATAATGCTGCATTTAAGTGATACCTACCTGTTAGAGCACATCTGTCTGGACTCTTCAGTGGTATTAATTGCTGAACAGTGTTTAACTGCTGCTCAGCTTGGCCAGACATCTATTGCAAAATCAATTTTAATATCAACACAACTTTTAACTTGTTTAAATACACAATGAAATGCCAGCCCCCTAATGACTTTCAGCAGCATACTAATATACTTAAAGACACCAGAACTCTGCTGTAGTCAGATGGCCTCACATCTGTGAACAAACCTTTTTAACTACGAGAATCAGAGTCAGTCAGGTTGTGTTGTCACAGTGTTCTGAACATCGATGTGATCATTGTCATTTAAGTGAGCAGAAGGAAACTAATTTGCATCAACAAAATGACTTGTAATTTACACCTTTTACTCAGTCACAGCATAAAGCTCAGCCTAAATAGCTTTAACAGCTCAGCAGAGTTACTACATCATGATCTTCTCTGGGGTTTTCTGAGTCTGACATCTTTTTCCCCTGAAGTAATGTATTGTGTATCATGGCTGAGCTGACAACGACACCAGTGAGAGGAGCTCTGATTCAAACAGAGGCAAATGTGATGTAGTGAAGTAAACTTGCACGCACATGTACTGAACACCTGTAAGTGGGTGACTGCTCCACCTGCAGAGGCCTATTCTCTGTGAGCATTAAGCTGGAGAATGCACTTTAGAACGACTTTATGCTGAAAACAAGCACATTTCTTGTCAATGCAGCTTCTTACTGTGTTGCCAGCATTATTTGTTATTTGTTTACATTGTCAGCAAACAGCTTTACCTTTTACATCTTTGAAACAAATCAAATGTTTCCTCAGATTACATCCCTGATTTGCTATTTGTCCTGACAATTCAGTGACCACATCTGTTTTTTTTTCCATTTTGTGTGAACAGAGAGTTCATGATTCATTTGTACACGTCAATTTATTAGCCACATTCAAATGGTATTTAAAACTTTAAATAAAGCTCTGAGTGTAATGAGCTGTTTCTAAAAGATAATGGAATTAAACTGTGAAAGCTAAGGAAGTAAAAAAGAGTGATCATAGGACAGTCATTTATTTTTCATGACAGTCCACAATTATTAGTATTTTTAATTAATTGTCATAAAATAAGATAATAGTAATAATGTGCATGTATATATATAGTAATAAAGTACATTGACTTAGGTCAGACAGCTGCTTTTGCCTAACTATAATCACATACTGCTTGCTTTGTCAAAGTCAAATTTTACTTTGTCTAAAAATACAAAGGCAAATACTGCTTTTACTGGAATATGCGATTATAATGCCATTCATAAAAGTCCAGTCTGTCTGAATTATTGCTTTAAGTCTGTCTGTATCCTGTCAGTGAAAAAGCAGAGTCATAAACATTAAGGGAGCAGAGCTGTGTAATGACATTTAAATATGTGAATAAATCTTAATTGCACATTATTACACAGTTTTCCATAGCATGCCTGTCTTTAATGCAATAAACCAGGATTTTGCCTCAGACAGTGTTTCTGTGCAGTCTGATGCTGGAGATGGCAGTGAAGCACTAACAAGCCCCTGCCTGCTCTCCATCACTGTAGTGCCAGATATGTGCCCATGAGTATTCATCAGGAAGGGCTAATGGGACACAGCAGCATGAACCTCTGATTTACAGCCCGTCCCCCTGTCAGCCCTAATGATAGGGCAATGAGGCTGGTTATGGAGAAACAGGTGTTGCAGAGTGAATAGATGCGAAGCAATGCTGCTGAAAGCCACGGGTGATTGTTGTTTTGTCCCCTGCACAAATGCTCATTTGCAATATTGTGTTCACACATACATAATTATTATGCATAGAAATTAGCTCGCTTGATGTAGGCTTATGGCAAAGTGACTTTGCAAGTATGTGTGCGTGAGGGCCAAATATTTCAAACAACAGTGGTTATTGAAAGTAAGTTTAATTTAGTGTTTGCCAAATAGTTTCTAGCAAAACTGTCACATCCCATATTATGAATCTCAATCTCAGACTAGATTAACAACAGATGGATCTCAATGACAAAGTGTAAAATAACGCCCTGAAGAAACTTCTATATTGAGAAAGACATAATCAGTATGGTCACATCACTGAAACAAGTGGACGGAACCCTGCAGAACATCTTTATTACAGTAAACTAATGGATCTGACAAGGTCTCATTAGAGCAGGGTCATTTGAAGATGTGCGACTTTATACCTCTACAGTACTTTACAACATTCCAGAGGGAAATATTTTACTTTTGACTTTATTATATTTATGTGGTTGCTATAAATACTAGATTGTACAATATATTAAAAAACATCACAAGTTTTAGGGTAATTAGGGGTTTGGGGCTTTAAAGGTAATAAACATTTTATATGCTTATATGCTTTCATGGTTTTTTTATTTATATTTAGTCCCCACAGTAGGAACCACTGGTAGATAAAGTAGTGTTCTGCACAGTGGTAATCTGCTAATTAGTTAGATACACCTTCAGTACAACAACATTTAATTGCACCGATTGAGTGTTCAAGTACATGTCTAGTAAAAATTATGTTATGATTCCCGCATCTTGAAAGACAGCTGTCTCTAAAACTGGACAGCTAATCGTATATAATATATTGATGCTGCAAATTGTACATAACACTATTAGTAAAGTTTTAGTGAGATAAAATACTAGACTCATGTCCATCTAACTCACAGGACACAGGTAGCACTAGCACTGTACTCCTAAAGGCGCATATGGCCTTTTCATTTCACACAGATTTTTTATTATAACTAAATCTCTCCATTCTTTTCCTTTTAAAACCTTCCAGTAAATGCAGGCCCACAAGCTTGTTAGATTTCATTGAGGCGATCATACAATCAATCAAAATATCAATTTAAAGCATTTCACAAGCTTCAAAATAATAATGAAACAACTATGAATATGCATGAAATACAGTAACAATTTAACGTTTTTGTTCAACGAGACCAACAGTTTAACAACTGACAGTGAAGTTGTTGTAGGTGTTTAGCAGTTGAAGCTCACTCACTGCAGGTCAGCTGGCACAGTTTACAGATAGAGCACTGCACAGCCCACACACACACACGCACACACACACACACACACACACACACTGACATACACACACACACACTGGTAGCTCTCTGCCTGGACCATCCCACACTCGTGTCTTTCCCACAGAGCCGGCAGTCAGGAGGAATATGGGCAAATCTGAAAGCCAAATGGATATCATGGAGAAATCAACTAAACCTGGAAAGCGTCGTTGGACTGTTGCAGAAATCGGTCTGTCTGTGCTGCTGCTGTTGGTCAGCTGTGCGTTGGCCGGGCTGGTAGTCCTCTACACGTCGGTTGCAAAAGGTAATGGCTCTGTCAGGCTTACTGTGGAAAGATCCAGATACCCCAGATGGCAGCAGTAATAAAGGGTCTCTGCTCTGTTTGGTAATGATCTTGAACCTAGAGATGTCAGAAGTGACCATGATATGCTTTATGCAATACGGATGCACACGTGTCATTGTTTAACATTTCAGAGATAGTTTAAAAGTTAATGTTACTCACCTTAATGAGCTAAATTAGGATTTTGACTTATTATACCACATGAACACTATACAAACACTGGCCTGACCTTTAAGCAGGGATCAGCAACTCCAGTTACAGTATTTGGAAAGAAAAGGTTATTTTTAGTGGGTTTGCAAACACAATTACAACACTGCATACAAGATTGATGTATTTTCTCCTGTTTATCTTTTAACAAGCAATAATAAAAATATGAAATCATTCAGATCTAATGCTGAAATCTGTTTTGTCCAACTAAATCAGAGCAACCGAACAGACCAAGTGTGTCAAGGAGCTCCACAGGTGAAGGTGAGTCTTTTAATCTTGTAACCTCAACACATGATACACTGTGGGACAAGTGAGTTGGCATGTGTCATATTCAAGCCTGCACCTCTGACAGTCCCTGTAATACTGTAATTCCCTTTTCTGCCTGATCAGCAGTGCCACACAAAAGTGAAAGAATGGAGTCGCTGCTGACATAAACAATGCCTGACACACACAGACCATTGATCTAGATTACTTAGACTTAGTTTTTTGCTTTAAACAACAATATCTTGCTTGTCTCAGTTGGGATGTAACTTGTCAAACAGTCTGTATGGTTTCTCATGAGAGTTGACGCTGACTTTTCCAGGCCAGCTGTCTCGCTCCAACCTCAACAATGTATGCACAACTGCAGATTGTGTTACTGCAGGTGAGAGGAACAGTTTTTTCTTTGCTTCCCTGCTGTTTTGTCTTGAAAACAAACTCAATCCTCATTCTTGTTTTGTAACCACATATGGATCTTCACCATCCTGTCCCTCTGTGTCTCTGTGATATGTTAAGCGGCTCGACTCTTGCAGAACATGGATAAGTCTGTCAAGCCTTGTGATAATTTCTACCAGTATGCCTGCGGGGGTTGGCTGGAGCGCCATGTCATACCGGAGACCAGTTCCCGTCACAGCGTCTTTGACATTCTGAGGGACAAGCTGGAGATTGTCCTCAAAGGTCAGCTGGCACAGTTGTACAGCGTCAGGCTCATGGGTTTAATCGTTAGTGGTCAGTGGGCTGCAGTATTCAGAGCTATGCGCGGGGTTCACTCAGAGCGGAAATGTTTGCATATGTTTTGTTGTTGCAGGTGTCCTCGAGACAGAAAACCAACAGGACAGGGATGCCATCAGGAAGGCCAAAGTTCTTTACAGCTCCTGCATGAATGAGAGTAAGGGTCTCTTTACATTGTCTAAAAGTGTTCTTTCAGTAGATGTTTTCAGCAAAATCTACTATCTTAAGAATCACAGTCCCAACAGCCTGTAATCAGATACTAAAACAGTTTTAACCAACATTATGATTAGAGCAAGCAAGACAAATCTGTAACACTAATTAACACTAACATAATACTATATGGTATAAGGCGTCTGGAAGTTGAGTCATAGCAACTGGATATCTTTCTTGTAAAATATATTATAAGACATTTATTGAAAAAACAAAATTTCATCTTTTAATTACTTTTGAAGACCAGTAGAAACAATGGTCAGCAGTCAGAGTTTAGAACCATCAGCTTATTAACAATAGATTCCTAGAGGTTATCTGTTATCACAGGCACCCTTAGGACATTAATAAGTTGATGAACACTCATTGTTGGTGAAAAGATAAAAGGACCCAAGCATAAAATAGTTCGTATGTGGCAACTGAAATTTTAATTTGAAACCTAAATCATTCGGATGTTCAAACCCTTTCTGTGCTCTAACATTTGAGAATAAAAAATTGTGGCAATGTTTTTGTTGCTGTTTCAAAGGTCAAGAATAAAGACTGACTCTCAATAAGGCATGTTGTCTTGCTGCATGAATAGTGTTAGCAGTGTTGTTGTTGTATGTCATAAAATGTGGTATTTTATTTGCAGGCATCATAGAGCAGCGTGATTCCCTGCCCCTCCTGAAGCTCATTGACAGTATCGGAGATTGGCCCATAGCGTCAGATGACTGGAACATCTCTACAGGTAGAAATACCTCTAAACCACACTCTAATTATTGTCTAGAGTCTGTCCAGCACAAACAGGCAAACGTGCATGGAACACATCCACACAAACAAGCACTTGTGGTCCTACTCAAATACATGTGCTCACACTGAGGCTGTGTAGCTATATTTGTACTCAGTGAATTGCTGAGTATGAGCTTTGTTGGCGGGATCAAGAGGCCGGCCCAGGCTCTTCAGCTGAGCAGTCAGGTGTGGGGTTTGGGAGCGTGATGAGTGGGCAGAGGAGCAGCTCCTCAATCAGGACTGTAAAAGATGCTTTAAATAGTCTACACTGCTCTTCCCCAAGCTCCTGGTTCTTGCCAGTGTAATTAAATGTAATCATGGATGGTGGCTGAAATAAAATTAACCAAGCACACAGATTTACACAGAACACTCAGTTAAATTAGCAGCAGAAGCAGAGAGAGAGAGTTAGATTGTTGCACTGGGGAGTTCTTTACACTTTAAGACAAATGCTTTTATTTTTTCATGATTTTCTAGAGGAAGCATGGAGTCTCGAGGACACACTGGCCACGCTTACTGCTCGTTTCCACAAAAAGGTTCTGCTAGACATGTACGTGTGGACAGATGACCGGGACTCTCAACGTCACATTATTTATGTAAGATCACTTTTTGGTTTTATTTTATATTTCTTATTGCTGTCAATTGTATTTTTAAATAAACTTAAATCAAACAGAAGTAAATAGCATATTTGTTTGGAAATATATTGAGCAGTGGATTAGCATACATTTTCTGTGCTTGGACACTTTTAGAACTGTGTATGTGGGACTGACATATTGTGCTGTGAACAAGTGTGTCCATGCAGAAAGTAATGAATACAACACTGTGGCTCATTTATGTGTTTGGACACTTAATAGTATTTGGAAAACTGACAGAGAAACAAGTTCCACTATATCAGGCTTGGTGATTTTGGACTTTTTATGGGATTTATTGAGAAAAAGAAAAATACTGCATATTAACAGCCACGTTTTAAATTAACTTGTTAAAACACCAATATGTAAATATACTCAGATTATAGCAATGACAACCTGCATATTTGTTACTCTTATGTCCTGCATAGATTGACCAACCAGGACTTGGAATGCCATCAAGAGACTATTACTTCAATGATGGAAACTACAAAAAGGTGAGGTCTTAAAATATCCATTTTAATACATATTCTATCATTTAACTCAAGTGGTACATAATCATAAGCCACCATCCGCTGGCTCTAGCTACATATTTAGGATTGTGGACTTTGCTGTTGAGTTATATGTAATTCGAGCACCATCAGAATAATTCCATTTACCTAACTGGTGTTGGGTGAGTGGCAGTATATTGGGGAAAAAAACTACAACAAAAAAAACATGTTTGTGATCTCAGTGAAGTCTCTGATTAAAACTGTATTTCATGACACTGATTGTATTGTGGAAACAGAATTTACAGCTTATGTGATTACACCATAGGTTCGAGAGGCCTACCTACATTTCATGGTTTCCATTGCGAAAATAACCCGAGAGGACAGAAACCTGACTCAGGATGACGACCGTGTGTGGGAGGAAATGATGCAAGTGCTGGAGCTGGAGACAGACATCGCCAATGTAAGTGTCAGCCGCAACAGGAAATGGAATAGTGGGAAGAGGGCTAAAGAAAATTAATAATGACAAGCTGAAATATGAGCGCCTCTCTTCTGCTTTCAGTAAATGAGAGAAGCAGGCTACATTTACTGGGAACCTAGGAGATCACCCAAGCTTTTAACCATTTTATTTGTGCCTGCTTGAGCATGACTAATGGGACTTTGCTGATGAAAGATGAGCAAAATGTGAATATATAACCAAGCATTAGTTTATAGACGACATTTTCCTTCCTATTTCTGCACAGGCCACATCACCAGCAGAGGAACGCCAGGATGTCACTGTCCTCTACAACAAGATGTCACTTGGGGAACTGCAGAACACATTCGGCCTTAATGTAAGTGCGATTTTACAGCTCAGCGGTTCAATTAACTTCACTGTAATCTGGGTGGAAAAACTGAATGATGTCCACTTAATGAACTAATACTTTAGATGCAAATTTGGTCAAGGCAGTTGACTGCTATCCACTGCAAAATTCAAACTCACACAACATACATTGTTTTTACTTAGAAAAGTAAAAAAAACAAACAATTTCTATTACTTTAAAATAAATATGTAGCCAAAGCCAGCAGATGGTGAGCTAGCAGAAAGATGGAGGGAAACAGCTATTCTGGGTCTCTTTAAAGGTTCTGTACAAATGAGATTTGTCCAACAGTATCTCCAAAGCTCACAGATTAAAAGAATATATCTTGCCTCACTATTTCTTGGCCAGGTGGTATAAGAAGAGAAAAATTGTTTCCCGTCTTTAACGCTAAGCTAAAATAACCAGCTGCTGCCTCTTCCTTCATATTTAGTGTAAATCTTATAAAATAATAAACATATTTACCAAGAAGTCAAAGTATTCTTTTACTAAAGAAAAGTCTAAATTCAGGAAACATAGTTCCAGTTATCTGTTAACCTACCTATAATATATATATACAGTATATAACTAGTGTAAACGGCCTTGCTTCACTGTAACTGCTAGGTCTTGTGAAGAAAAAAAAATCAGAATGACATATGCTCTTATTGAAATTTCCCAAAATTATGGACTGTACAGAGTAATTGTGATTGTGAATCGCAGTGAAATATTTCTCGTCTCTTATCTCCTCATGTAGTATTGTTTACACCTTGCACATGGTAATTCAAGGTGTAGTGCAGTGTAGTGAAGATATCGTCTTGCTCTGGGTCCCCATAGCTTGTGCCCTGTGCATAGTTTTGTATAGTACAGATAATTCCATGTTTGAAAGCATTATAACTTTATAACTAACATTATAACAAAGACATCAGGAAACACAAAGTTACATGTTTGTAATTGTGTTTGGACTCTTTCAGTTTTCTACACAAGATGATTTGGGGCCCAATTATCATAATCCAATTATAATTATCATTATATTCCTTAAATATTCTTTGTTAAATATGTTCTGCCCTTTGTTGTCCAGGGTTTCAACTGGACACGATTTATTCAAGGTGTGTTGTCAAGTGTATCCATTGAGGTCCAGCTAGAGGAGGAGGTGGTGGTGTATAGCTCTCCCTACCTTGAGAAGATGAATGATGTCCTCTCCAAACACAGTGTTCGGTCAGTTCAAGCTTCAAAGATTAAATATTAAACACAAGAACCTCACTTTAGCTCAACAGTGTCACAAAAACAATTTGTGTTTGCAGAACTATGCAGAACTACCTCACCTGGCAGCTCATCACTGACAGAGTTAACAGCTTGAGCCGCCGTTTCAAAGACGCCAGAGCCCGTTACAGGAAGGTGCGATCAGCATGACATAGCACAATGTCACATGGTAACTTAAGCATGGTCAAAAACAATATTACAGTGCGTGTGCATTTGTATGGGCAGACTCTTTATGGAACCACAGTGGAGGATGCTTGGTGGCGAGAATGTGTCCGCTACGTCCAGAGCAGCATGGAGAACGCAGTTGGAGCTCTGTATGTGCGTGAGACATTTGCAGGGGAAAGTAAACGAATGGTGAGTCTTTTTGTTTTACAACTGCCCTGAATAAATAAATAAATTAATTAAGAGCATGGAAATCAGTTACTACTTCAAGTGAACTTTATGCTGTGACACAAATGACAAGTGACAATATAGTAAAACATTATATAAAATAGATATTCATCCAAGAAATAATGAACAGTTTTTACTGCAAATATTGTGCATTAATAAAACTGTTTTTATGTACACTTACAGTTACAATACAATGTGTTTTGACAGATTTATCAAATCTTTTTGTGCTGTTTAAAATGCTAAACAGGGGGACTTCAGTTTTACGGGCACATTCAGTGGATATTTTGAGCACATAGAGTAATAGTTTCTGGAATCATGCATTGCTTAGAACGAAATAAAATATTTTTACATAAAAATGCAGCAACGGTTACCAGGGGTCTTAATAAATCATAATGATAAAAACGCTGTTTTGAAGTATGTTGTAATTACAGTCTTTGTATGCGTATGTTATGTTTGCAGGTCAGTGACCTCATCAGTAAGATCCAGAAAGCATATGTAGAAACACTGGAGGAGTTAAGCTGGATGGACGGTCCCTCGAAAGACAAAGCAAGAGAGAAGGTACAGTTCATACTGAAGCTGAGAAAATAAAGGTGTGTCTTGTGTAGTTGCCAGATGTTGCTGTGCATCTCTTATAGGCCATGGCAATCAAGGAACATATTGGTTATCCGGATCATATTCTGCAAGAAAGCAACCAGAAACTTGACCAGGAATATGCTCATGTAAGTAAATACCGAGTCAATTTCACATCACTGTAAATAACTGAAAGATTCACTTTAAAATTGCTTTGTCCTGTTTCTCTTTCCAGCTAAACTTCAGTGAAGAACACTACTTTGAGAACACTCTCGAGAACCTAAAGTCTGAAGCACAGAAGAGCCTGAAGAAGCTCAGAGAACCAGTTGATCCAGACTTGTAAGCTGTTTGTACATCTGACAGAATAAAATGTGATCAGTAAATGAAAGCTCTTGTACTCAGCCTGTCAACGTGTTTTCTTAGCGGTCCGTTTTCTTCCTCTTTCTGTTTTCAAGACAAGTAAACAAGGGTTTGCTCACCCATGTCCTTTTGTTCCCATCATCTAACTCTCAAAGAACATTGAAAATTAAGGGTTAATGGTACAAAATATGCTCCAGGCATGAACTGTGCAGGTGTTTCCTCCTCCTGCAGATTAGTTGTCTTTTTAGTATCAGATTTAATCTGTTTTTCAATCACCCCTCAGGTGGATCATTGGAGCTGCTGTGGTCAATGCATTCTATTCGCCCAACAGAAACCAGATAGGTAAGAGCTACAAGGATCGATGAGGCCACTGGGAGCTTATGTGACAAATTAAAGATGTTTTTATTGGTAACACTGTTGCTTTTCATGGTAAATCTGTTTAGTGTTGTCACCAGCACTTAATGTGTTTTCAGTCCTGTTGTTTGTGTCTGTGTAGTATTTCCTGCAGGAATCCTGCAGCCGCCTTTTTTCAGTAAACATCAGCACCAGGCTCTTAACTTTGGAGGAATAGGAATGGTTATTGGACATGAGATCACACACGGATTTGATGACAATGGTGATTCATTGTAGATCTTTTTGGAAACCTCAATTCATAAATACAGTTTATCATTTGTTATCATTCATCAACAGTTTACCTAAAATGTGTTAGTGCCAATAATTGACCATGTTAGATGACTGTTTTTCAGATGTACATGTGTTATGTTTGGTAAGAGTACTTTATTTAAAGAATGATATTTCCTTACAGGGCGTAATTTTGACAAGGATGGCAATATGCTAAACTGGTGGAGTAATTACTCTGCTGAGCATTTTAAGGAGCAGTCACAGTGCATGGTGCAACAATATGGCAACTTCAACTGGAAGCTAGCAGGTGGACAGAACGTAAGCATCCAGTGGTACATATGAAATTAGATGTTTTGTCTTGGCTGTAATCCCCGACTATCTAAACCATGTATTAAGTGGCCGCTAGAATGAGTGTTTTCATGTTGGTGTGTGTTCATGGGCTTCTTTATCTGACTGCAGGTCAGTGGAATCAGCACTTTGGGGGAAAACATTGCAGACAATGGAGGAGTTCGTCAAGCTTACAAGGTTGGACATTAGCCACAGAAACACAAAAACACATGTTACTATTTAGGCAATAATGACTAACTCCAAAATGTTTGTAATAAACTTCATCTGAAATCTGTTTTGACGTTTGCATGGGTATATTTACAGGCATATCTGAAGTGGGTGGAGATGGAGGGTGAAGAGCCTCATTTACCTGGTCTAGACATGGATCACAAGCAACTTTTCTTTCTTAACTTTGCCCAAGTAAGTAAGACTGATGAGGGAATGTGCTATTTCTGAATGTATTATTTGAGTCTGTTGAATTGACAGCCAATGCTCAGTAGGAGCATTTTTCAGTGGATGTGTGGTGCTGAAAAGTAAATAGTAAGACAAAGGGAGAGGGTCAGGCAGTGAGAGGCCGAAGTAATACCAGAACAAATCTGTGTTCAGCTACACACATAGGGGATGAGAGCAGCTGCCAAATTAAAAAGCATTGCGGTGCCAGAGAAAGTAAAGCATAAGCAGAAATCAATAAGACATTTCAAATACCTGTAATGAGCCTTTTTTGGTGTCACCGTGTTCCCACACAGTTAGTACATGAGTAAAAAAAACATAAAATAACCATTAAACATGACATAGAAAGTTCTGTAAATATATAGTATAATATAAATTGAAGATATTGATCTATCTATGGTGAAATATGATTATATTTATTATAAAATGTTTAATCGTGTAATCGTTCCCTAAGGTTTGGTGTGGTGCTTATCGGCCTGAATATGCCAGCCAGTCCATCAAGACTGACTCACACAGTCCTTTAGAATACAGGTAAGAAGTATAAGTATGATCAGACATATACTTCAGCATTAATCAGTAAATAAATACTTTTATAGACAGTTTGATTGATTTAATTACTGTTTCAACTATCACTATTGCTGAGTACACTGTGGGTAGAAATCTACCTCATACAGATAAATAAATGTAAATAAATGTTTGCAGGAGCATTTTTGATCCAAATATGCAGTGAAAATTATAATAACACTAAACTGACTCACTCTGGTTTAGCACTGAGAATCTGTAGAACATCTTCAAGTTCAAGCGGATGTTTGTGCCAGATGTTAGGAAATTCCCTTTAGAGGCTTTTGAGATTTCGCTTTCACAAGAATGTGACAGACGTGAAGTTGCCCCTTTGACCACCAAAATCAAATCAGCTCATGAAACTGTAACAAGACAAATGACAATGTTGCACCATCACTGCAATGAGTAAATAAACAACTGGGTTCAACATATCACCTTACAATGCTATGTTACTGTTGTGGCCTCAGCTTGAATTTGCTGCCCCTAAAGTGACCAAAGAAAAATCAGTTAAGTTACTGTTTATCCCTAAAGCAACAGTCACTAACTTTCCATTTAATTTCCAAGTTAATTAGTTTAAAATTTGAAGATTCATTGCACAGTAAATGTAAACCCTACAAACTACTAACTCAAGTATAACTCATTACAATACTGAAATTAGTTCAACTCCATTCGCTGATCCAAATATAAGGTCTTTGAGACTGGACACAAAATTTGCAGTGTTTCTCTATTCACAACATATGTCAGCTTTTATCACCTTTAACATTTTGCTTTTCTTTGTCTTCAGGGTGCTTGGATCTCTCCAGAATTTCGAGGCATTCTCAGAAGCTTTCCAGTGCCATAAAGGCAGTCCAATGAACCCTGAGCTGAAATGTCGAGTCTGGTAGAAGGTTTTTATTGTGAGATATTTGTTTCTTGACATGGGCGACTCAAATCAAAAGAATATAGAATTTATATTTATCAAAGGCTAAATCCACAGAGACATACTGCTTAAAACTAATTCTAGTTTATTTGTGGGAGAGTAATGACGTAGATATTGTCATACAGTTCAAGTGTTTTTAAAATGGATGACATCCTTGTCTGGTATACGTAGTTTCAAAGCTGAAGTATAAAAAAAAATATTTGCCTCAGCATCTTCTCAAGTTTGAAGTGTTGTCTCCGGCAGAAGAGGTCACAGGTTTATCTTTTGCAGTGTCCCACGACACATATGACAAGTGGGTACATGAATGAAAAGGCTACATAGAAAACATATGACCGAAGAGGTTAAAGCTTAGGAATGGCTTTATATGCTTTCCCAGCCTTTCTTGAATTAATCCTTATAAAATCTCTTGTGTAGATCTTTGTGATTTATCCATTAACATTTGGCACAGAGTTGCATTGGTGTCTTTCCTCTGATGTATTGTTTTCAACATTGTGCCATTTCAGGGGGAACAATAGTGAACAAATCTAAGTCTTAACTGAAGCGTGTGTGTTAAATAAATTAAAGCTCTGAGCTTGAAGTAAAGCTACGGTAGAATTAGTCACACTCTGTGAGTTTGGTCATTCACTGTTACATGAAACAAATTACCTAAGGACTTTAAGACTGTTAAATCTTTGCAGCTTTAACCTTAAATTAACATTGTGGGAGAGCTGCAGCTTTCAACATTTGTACACTTACAGAGTGGACAAATATTTAACATTCACAAAGCTATTTAGCTTCTTTCTTTTTTTTCTTTTAGCAGTTTCACATTTATTTATCACATCTGCAAATGATTGTTGCTCAGTACTCACTATAGAATTGTAAATGTACTGTATGTCATACTGTGAGAAACCATATTCCTGATGTTTAAAAAAATATTGGTGGCCTGCTACTTTTTAGCTAGTAAGAAAAAAACAAGCTGTTGGAGGTCGAGTGTTATAATAACGATGAAAAACAATGTATATCAGTTTATTGCATTATTACATTGCATCTAAAAAGTTTATATACAGGATTGGGTGTGTTGTATTATGTGTTCGAAGCTCACTCCCTCTCTTTCTGCTTTTACGCATTTCATTTTTTTCATGATTTTTTTGAGGCTAACAAGTGTTAATACTGGGCTGATCACTGTCAGAACCTCGAACATGATATGAGCATGATATGTGTAACCACCACCACCACCACCCCCCCCCCCAAAAAAAAGGTTGCTGATTTTTTCTTTCACCACACAGATTTGAACACCAGCCTTTAGCCCCTGGACATAGCCAATTACATGCTAAAGGGGAAGCAAGAAGAAAACCCCTCAGATACACTCACACATGGACAGGCAACAGATGAAGTGTCTTGCCTTCTGATCTCACATTGATCAGCGTTGTGTAAGATGAAAGGATGAAGTTCAGTGCGCTGAAGCGTGGTGACCACTGTACCTGAACCGTGAGCCTGCAGGCAGATACAATGGAGAATGAGGCTTGTCATTAAAGAGATAGCCAGGCCCAGGACCGCTATTTTCTACCTTTATTAACAAATAATGACAGGAGAATCAAAGCAGAATGGAACTCAAAAGAGAGGACAGATGTACTGGCTGCAGGAAGCTGCCGTCTCGTGCTGAAAAGAGTTTTTAAACAAAAACAACACAGAATGTTTGCTTGTTGTTGGTCACATTCAGGATGTGTTGGTAAAACTGAACACAAATGTTAGGTCTCAACGGAGGCTGCTGAACTGAATGTCTATACTGAAGCTTTATATACTCAGTCTGTCTCTCATATTGGCAAATACTGGCGACAGGACACGTTAATGAAAGATTGTTTTACACAGAATATGAAGGGTGAAAGTGTGCTGCCATCATACAGCGAGAAAGTTCAGCATTTTGAGAAATACACTTCTTTGGTGCAGACCTGTAGAGGAAAATGGATAAGACTGTTATATTTGTCCATTAATCATGAAGAAGCCAGAAGTTGGTTAGCCTAGCTTAGCACAAAGACTGTAAACAAGGGGAAGCAGATAGCCTAGCTCTGTCAGCCAATAACAAAATTAGATTACCAGCTCCTCTATATGTTAGGATATTTCATAACTGGGGTCGGTAACATATAATTTTTTACATTAGGGATTAAACAATGATTAATAAACAAACAAGATTGTCTTCACCTGTTTCCAGTTGTTGTGCTAAGCTAAGCTAATCAGCTGTAGCCTTACATGTGTAACATGAAAGTGGTATTAATCTTCTCATCTCACTCATGCAAGTGTAATTTTCCAAAATGTCAAACTATTCCTTTACATCACAAAGCACACTGTGTTTGTCGTGTCTTGCTCAAAAAAAATGCTGGAGGCTAAATCTAAAGCTTTTATCAAACTTTCCAAAAAATGAGACTCAAAATGATCAAATGATCACAAAAGATTCATAACGTACCATATACCATAGTATTTCCATAAGAATTTGAATCAGGTAAGTAAGAAAGCTAACATTGCTTACCTTGGTTTTAGCTTCATGTTTACGCACATGGTGTTATTTTGAAATTACCAGCCTAGTACAGGTACATTTCTTGCTGTATAGCCTATGAACATTTAATGTGCATACCCATCAGAGGAGTTTATTTATCTACACAAATATCTATGGAATAATGTTGTTGCTTTGAAGGAATTCAGATGTTAAAAGATGTTTTATGAATGTTCCTGCTGCTATGTAATTATCTAGACTAACTGCTATTTTTGTGACTCAGATCTGTAATTATTGCCATTAAAGTGACTGTCTCAACTGGTAGGACCTCCTGGTCTCTCTTTTTAAACCTGTAATTTTCATTGTACATAGCTATATAAAAAACTAACAAAATGCAGAGGCAAAGAGATCAAGTGCATTAGAATATATCTTACTTATTTTTTAATTTTTGACGTTAGTTCAGTGTAGATTATGTTTGACAGTTCTGTTTAGTATCTATGATACTGTAAAGCCCTAAAACACTAGCTCAAAAGCTTAATAATCCTCCTCATGCTCCATTCATATTTTTGACACGTTTAGTTTTATTTTGCTGAACAGCATTCACAGTATTGTCTTCCATCCATTTCTTTATGTTAGATCCCAGTTCTGTATACCTGACTCAGCCTCAAACCACATCCCCCTAACTCAGTCCATTAGGCACACCCATAAGTTATAAAATTCCACCCTCCAGGCCTGCAAAGACCTTTTTCCCTCCAAACCAGGGTGTGTGGACAAAGAGAGCCTATATTCTTAGTGAAGCTGAACACGACTGAATGCCAAGACTGTGGATGCGTTCATGATGTGAGTGAAAGCCATAACCATTAACAGTGAAGCTCCCTGTGAGAAATGTCAATCTGAACCAAATTTTTCTGAATCAGTATCTGCTGTAAATACTACAAATTATCTCCATAGCTAGACCCACTCTGAGTATTCCTCAACATTTTAGTGGTATTGGCTAATGGATATCGCGCTATGAGATTCCTATGGCGTAACATTTCAACAGTATCACCTAGGTAAACTAAACTTGGGATACAGTGCACAGTAGTAGTGTGAAGACACGCACAGTTTCATCGAGATTCACTACTAGGGGGCGCTACAGGCAGGATTCGTGTTTTTATAATTCTATCTATAAAAGTATAATAGGCACAGTTGTGAAAACTGGTACATGTTCCACATAATAAAATATCACAGCTGTCACACCCCCATGTGGCTACTTACGAAGTCGCACATGTGGTGGTTAGGGTTGAGGTTAGGGTTAGCAATCCTGAACTGGCAGGCATCTTATTTACAACAACGTCCTCCTAAAAATTAATCAGTGCAGAAGTGCTGCTGAATTTTCTCTGCTATACATTGTCCCGGTCTGGCAGGGTTACACAGACTGATGACGTATGATCGGTTCCACCTTATGGCTACAGTCTGTCTGTGCAGTTTTACTATTTCTACAGCTTTGTTTTCAGAACATGTCAAATGGCTCAGCAGCTGGGGCTGAAAGAAGTGATGGCAGAATGCGTTCAGCATTCACAGTGCATTTTCTTCACGAAATGTCATGTTTAGCTCTTTTCACGATTTTTCACCCATTCCCTCTTGCTGATCATCTCAAGTTCTGAGATACAGGGCGTGTTTAAGATAAAGTCAGGGGGCTGTGATGATCTTCCCAAAGTTTCAGCTTGTGTTTCTTTACGTAGTTCATAGTGGATTTTATTGTTTGCTTTGGATCATTGTCCCATTGTAAAAGACTCTTTCAGTTTCACTTTCTTCACTGACTGCAAAACATTATCATATGACATTTAGTTTAATCCGTTTTCCCACTCTCTGTGCAGTGTTTCCTGAACCTCTGGCTGGTTGCCACATAACCCCACAGCTGAATATTTTCACCTCTATATTTCACAAAAAAGGGGATACTAAGTACTGTCTTACTAGGGTGCCCAAGGTTTTGCAATCAACTATGGTTCTAAATGACTTTGAGCCAAATGAATGACACAATTATGTCACCATCACAATAAATTTAAATTCCTTTGGAAGGTGAAAAACGGTGGCAAGGAAGAAAAGACAGTTTAGTGTTATAAGTTAAATAATCAACAACCACAGAGCTCCCATGTCAACAAATCTATCTCCATGACATCTGAACAAATTCCATCCACTGATGAAGACTATCTATCTGGTTGAAAGTCATAGAAAAATCTTATGAGTGAATGTCCAGTATTTTCAAGGTCAAGAATTAACAATAATGCTTGAGTTGGCAGTTTTTACCTGCAGGCCAATAAAACGATGCAGAGTTGACAGTGGATGAATGAAAAGTGCAGGTGAAATTATAAGAAATTATGACTATAACACATCTATACCTGTCAAATGCAAACAAGAATTAAAGTTCTTTGTATGAAAAAAGATGGATGAAATGGCACACCAAGATGTTACTTTTTGATTTGCACAAATTAATATTTTATTTTATTATTTAGATTTGTATTTACATTTTCGTGGAGAGCAAAGTGTTTACGCAATTATTAATGAATTAACAAAACTGAGGTTTTTTAAAATTAGAAGTATTAAATTAAGATTATTTTGTAAACTGAGTGCAATAAATGACAATGCATAAATTGTGATTAAAAAACTATCCCTGTGATCAGTATGTAAGTAAAAGTTAATTTCAAAATTTATTATATTTATTAGAATTTAAAGATCATGATTATATATTGTATCACAGTTGCTTTCATTGTAGATAATGTACATTAATAACATAATATAAAACTGTCACAAATAAATTACAAGCAATTAGAGATAGATATGGAAGTACATTTGTAACAAATTCATGACAATACTTCTCAAATCTCCATTTCGGTTTTCCAGTGTGGCTCAGGTGCTGTCATCACCGTGTACAAACATCATCATTGCACTGAAAGAGAAATTATAGAGGTTAAACATCAAATCTTGACCTGGAATTATGTATCAAGATGTTTGATGCACAAGAGACATCTGATATTTACACCTCAGGTATAAGTCTAACCACTGTCAGTCAAATTAATCTAATCCAATTTTGTTCATATTGATAATGATTGAACATGAATGTCAACACCTGAACGCAGATGACTGTGGTTAAAAGTCCATTCAATAGTCCTTCAGACCCCTTCACTTTATTATGTTGTAGATTTAATAAAAATCTAGGACAATTAGAGCTCTGAATTCACACCTGGATTTGGGATGCTCTGCCCCAAATCCCAAATTAGTACATTTGGATTGATGTTATTACTATTTTATGATGGTTTGCTCTTTTGGTAGGAAGATTGATAGTTATTTCCTCATGCATTGCTCATATAACATATTATAAATAATTTCTTTATTTGATGTAGTAATCATGCTTTATGGTTATTTTTGTATTCAGTCACCTTCATTTTATTTCATTTTATGGCAAAGCTAAGTTTTTAGTTTAAAAAATAAAAATTATAACATCTAAGAAAAAGGATAAGGCCATGCAAACCATGGCTGCTGTGATTAAGTGATATAGGATATATCCACTTGGCCAACAACAAGCCCAATGTGGCTGATCTATCTACTTATCTGTAAGTTACAGTACGTTGGGTGAGCACTTCCATTTCTTCGATAAAAGGTGGACTGAATGTTTATGAGCCTCAAGATCAGAATCACTCTACTGAAAATGAGACATTGGATTTTCCTCAGGGAAATAAAGGTTTAGACCTCCAGACACAGATCAGGGAACGTCTGAAGAGGTAAATATGTCCATTGTGTTAGAGCAGGAAACGTTTGCACAAGAAGACACCATTTTGTCTGAACGTGAAACTGGTAAACCCAGATTCAACTCCACTCTGTTAACAAAGCTTTATCTTCTTCAGGGCATCTTCCGTTCAAGCATGTCACTGCTAGCTTGTGACCCGCGCTGGTTTCTGCCACATTTTGATCCCTCAGAGAAAACAAAGTCAATTCTGTTCCTGGACTACAGAGATGACTGACTCTTGGTCTTCAGACAGATCATGGGGATGCCTACTGTAATTGTTAAAACAGCTCTGAAATGGAAGATGATTTTGGAAGTGGGCAACAGAGCCAGAGGCTAGGCTGTTGAACACCATGTGCTAGATGTTTTGAGTATGCCAAAAGCCCCTATGATCACAGGACAAAGTCAGTAGACTTGAGATATTATGTCCGTGACATCTGGTGCAATATTATGGTTGAAAATGGGGGCTATTTTTTAAATTGTGGTTTAATCTAGCACATAAATACTGAGAAAGAAATCAAAGAATCACAAACGTGATTCAATCTTAATGATGAAAAGTAAAGTATTTTGACATCTGAACATGAACAGTAGTGTGCCACAAATTCTGCCTATATGTAAATGCATGCATGCCTCCTGAGTCTTTTGTTTTTCATTGACACATTATGTTACAAAATTGTAAAATGCCTCAGTCTCAGTCTATAACACATCTCTCATTACACCGAACTTTAACTTTGTCACTGACTAATAATCAGTTTTCACCCTCACTAATCCTTTGTGTCTTTGCATGTTAAGTTTCCCCATAAGCTCTTTATCACAACATTAAAATTTAAGGGCACAAACCTCATGCTTACATCTGTGTCTGGCATATTCTCACATATCAAAAGCATAACTTATAGTACATACTCATTCTTGTGTGTTAAGATTTTCCATTGTTGGCAAAATGATAGCATTTGGTGACATGTGATAGCATCTATTAATTTTTCTAAGATGTAGTTGGCATTTAATTCTGTACAGCATGACTTAAGCTAAATTATGTTCTTTTTGAAAAAACAAAATACTCTATATATATACTGCATATATGTACATATATTGTATATACACTATGTATGTATATACACTATGTATATAGTGTATATATTTAGAATATATATACACACAATATACTTACATATAACCATATACTGTACTATATAATATATTATACTGTATATTTCATAATTCTCAAGTAAACCTGCAACACTGATTCTTCGTGTTATATAAAACATCTCTACTTCTGTAGAGGGTTTTAAGTACATCTGGAAAAAGCCTGAGATCATAAAGTTAAAAGGTTTTCAGAGCCAATGGCACAGGCACTGACAGACCATGAAGATAGAGTAATAAGTGTGAAATTGTCTGTGAAGAGGCTACTCTGATGCACATGTCACTACTGACGTAAAACAGAGTCTGCTAAAAAAAAAACCTGATGAAGAAATCAGTTCAGGGTTTAATAAACATCATCAATACAAGAGTGACAAGAGAGTTGGAAAATAGTGGGAGCAAAGAAAAACTGGAACATGGTAATAAAATGAGTCTTACCACTGGTTTCTGTCCTGCTTTGACTTTGGCTGAGATACCCAAAGCACTGGAAATGTTGTCCAAAGGTACAAAATCTCCAGGTGAGTCCTGGATGAAGTGCAGTAGGACCTTTTCTCCACCTTTGCAGAGTGAAAAATACTCATGAAGTCTCATCATGTAAGAAGCTTGTTGACTTCAACCATTACAATAAAGGTCATGAATTGGCTTTGATGACCACTTGATTCAGGCTGACGCAGTAAAAAACAGCAACTACTGCTTTGTAAAATCATAAATGAACTGTGAACAACCACATCTTTTGAACAGCTGACTTCCATTTCACCACACCCAGCCCTGGCCAGATCTGTTGAATCAAGAAATTACTTAAATAGAAAGTGTCTGACAAAGTGAAGCACGCTAAAACATCTCAAAAGTCAACACATCACGCTGCAACATAAAGAAATTCAAGAACAGAAGAGAAACAAAATAACTGACATGTATCAGTGTGGAAAGGGTTACAAAGCCATTTCTAAGGCTTTGGGACTCCAGTGAACCACTGTGAGAACCATTACACACAAATGAAGAAAACTTGGAACAGTGGTGACCCTTGGGGCAGCTTTTAAGCCTTAGGAACTGGATGACTTGCCATAATTGATTGAACCATGAATTCTGCTCTCTACCAGAAAACCTCTACCAGATAAGACAATGATCTGAAACACACCAGCAAGTCCAGCTCGCTTAAGGTTTTGGAGTGGCCTAATCTAAGTCCAACTTAAATCCAACTGAGATGCTGTGGCATTAAACAGGCCGTTCATGCTCGAAAACCCTCCAATGTGGCTGAATTTAAAAGATTCTGGAAAGAAGAGTTGGCCAAAATTCCTCCACAGTGATGTGAAAGAGTCATTGCCAGGCAGATCTGGACAGTTTTTTCCCCTTAACAAATGAAATCACCATTTAAAAACAGCATTTTGTTTTTATTCAGGTAATATTAAAATTTGTTTGATGATCTAAATCATTTAAGTATGACAAATCAGAAAGGGCCAAATTGTACAATCCCATTTGATTTTACTTAAAAGCTTCTATTAAATAACTTTCACTATTAAGGAACTAAATGACTTATTAAAACATTCATGTTTAAACTTAAACCTCATTCAAGTGGACAGGATCTCATAAAGGAGTAATGTTTGGTGAGAACTCTCACCAGTAAAGAACTTTAGTGGAGTCAAGGTCATTAAACTGAGGAGTGAGACAGAACAGAGTGACCTGCTCCTTCAGCTGAGTCCTTTCTTTAAGGTCAAGCTGCCATACCACACCATAAAAGAAAGTGTTAGTAAAGAGGGTTAGCACAGTTTTGGGGATTGATCTCTATAACTGGACTATGGCTGTTTTCAGACCATTTCTGTGCACTGCTGTGAAGGTGGTTTTCATTCACTTCCTCCTTACCAATTTATTTTTTTATAATGAAGAAAAATGATCTTGGCAATGCTTCTTCAAGTTACAAAATCATCTCGTATTATGCATAATGAAATACTGCTACCTGATCCAGCAGTATTATTTGCAACTACTTAAATGTAAACTTCACTTGTTTTTATACAAAAAAAAAAATGATTTGGTTCAAAGCTTTAACCCTGTGGACCATCACAGACCCTTGGGGAGGTTTATATGAACCTCCAACCACACTACACTGATGTGATGTAGCACTGACCTCTAGAGGACAGAATGTACAACTGCTAACAAATGACTCACCCTCAATGCAATGCAACGCAACAAGATCCCACAGTCTTATGAACTATCACTGCCTTTGTCTTTCATTTGCACCCCTTCACAAGACATACCCTATCTGATAACCTGGCTTCTATTGTATATTGATTTTACCTTTGGCTACAATGAGCATGCCTCCGCTCTGGAGTAAATCTCCTGAGAAGTTTCCCTGGATTCCTTCAGTGCTGGCCTGAAAGCAGCAGAGACAACACACCATCAGAATGAGTGAGTCTGCCAACTTGTGTTTCAGAAACTTAACAGGATAAACCTACCTTTGCAGCTACATCTCGAACTTTCTTCCCCAGTGCAGCAGGAACCACGCTTAACGCTGTGTACCTGAATGGGAAAGACAGTTTCTCCATCAGAGACCAAACAATTAATCAGGAACACAACTAATGACTAATCAATAATAAAAAGCTTTAGTTGAAGACTGATACTCTTCTGCAAAACAATGTTATACCAGTAAAACAAAAATTGTCATTCGTATGGAACAAACTGCTTCTCTGTTACATGTGAGGAACACACATTTACTGTACTCACCTTTTGAAGCCCAAATCCTTGTAGCATTTCTTTTGTTCATCCACATAAATAGCTAAAAGAAATATAATGATGATGATTAATTTGCAATCCCACTAAAGAACTGGCTGTTGACAGTGATGTATTTCAAAAGGTAAGAGCTTAATAAAACTACTCTAAATATGATATTACCAAATACAGTATTTCCCCTGGGTTTATAGCATTGAGGGGTGTGTGTGTATGTGTGTGAGTGTGAGAGTGTGTGTGTGTGTGGGGGGGGGGGTCACAGGTTAGCCCCTGTTGTTTCTCCTGCGTTGACGCAGGTGAAACCTTGATTCACTTTATCGATTGAAATGTCTCGGCCACCGTACTTTCACTATTTATCTCAGTTATGATTCTGTTTGTGTAGTTTTGCAGTGGTTATTGTGTATTTTAAATATGCAAACATTCCTGATGCAGCACACGAAGACTGCGTGTGGAAAAGTTCACAAAATAATTTCTAAAGACTGAGCAAACTTTCAATTTTTAATTTTTAAGGTAAGTAAGAATATAATAAAATAGGAAAATGAGATACTTTACTCCAAATAAGACTCTAGAAATATGTTATTTAATGCTAGAAACATAACAAGGAAAATGCACTATGTGCATCGTGCTGTGCCGGGCTTGGTGTGTGTGTGTGTTTTGGCCTTTATGTTATGTTTTTAGTCATATGTCCCGACGTGCTGTCTCTTTCCGCTGGTCTGTGTGTGCATCGGGGCAGAACTCAGAGATCAGAGGAGAATAGCAAATGTGACCATGTAGAGACAGAAATGACACCGTCATGTAAATACTTAGTTACAATGGTAGGAGAAACACTGAAATACTTACAGTGTACTTTTACATCCAGTGTAACACAGACTTGAAATGAAAATATAATTCTGAGCATTTCATTTTCATAATAAAACTACATTCATAAGCGGTTCCAACTCTGATGCATATTTGATTTGGTAACATTTTTTGCTAATACTTCATAATTTATTTTTTATTTATTTGTTTTCATTGGGTGACACTGTTGAAACATACAGTACTCTGCAAAAGGTTTAAGCCACTATTGCTGGTCACTAGATTAGTTTTTTAGCAGTGCTATGATGTCCATATATGTTTATTTCTTAGTTTTCTTAGTACATTAGAA
>JAUBNQ010000023.1:15856473-15881338 GCA_032353495.1 Ctenopoma kingsleyae
GCTGGACTTCTTCCAGTGTCTCAAAGAAGAAACTCTGAGATCATCAGATTTTGACAGGTCTCCTATTTTTGTCCTGTCCTTGATCTCTCCAGATTTCTATATAGAGATCACACTATTGACTATTGGGACTATTTGTCACTTTAGCCTAAAGAAGCTGTTTTTTGATTTTTTTGTTTGTTTTTTATTGTGTACATACTGTCTAGATGTATTCTAATAAAAAGAATAATAAAAAAAGACAGCACTCCCGAAACTAATGGTGGCCTAAGACTTTTGCACAGTACTGTATATTACTGTTTGAGAAATGTTCCCACAAGGAGACAAATGTAGTTTACTATAATTCCAAGTTTCAGCACAAAACAGGTGTTCGATACACTAAGTACTGGTCTTTAGCTGTTGCTTTATGCAGCTATGTCATAAATAAAATAAAATAGAGAAACCTGACATTCAAGATTAAAACTGACTAATTAAGCTTCTAGTGTGTAAATAGTTTTTAAAAGCAAGAGATAAACTATGTGTTTTACAACATGTTGAAACATGTATGAAAATTATAAATGTTTTGCATTTTAGTAAGTCTGAGGACAAAAACTTTTTTTTTTCTATAAAATTAGTAAATAATACTCACATCCCTTAAAAAACCCTCCTTCCTTGAACTCCTTTAGCCCAACCTCCTCAGGTCCGATGCCCACCAGTGATACACCACCGACTGTCAAGTCCGACTCCAGTTTGCTGATCTCTGATGCCATCCATCGACAAATCTGACAACCAAATCTGCGCAGGAAGAACAAGACTACAGGCTGATCCTGCCACAGAGACTGGAGCTCTACATGCTAGAAGAGAGAAAGGAAAAGATTTAAAACTACTTATGATGTACGATGACTATGACTGTCAATTTAATCAAGCATTGTTTTTGTTTAATCAGTTGGGTTAATCAAATTTCATAAAATAAGGAGAAATGTCTGTCACTATTTGACAGCAATTTTCCAGTGTAACTTCAAATGTCTTGTTTTGTCTGTCAAACAATCCAAAATTTAAAGACACTCAGTTTACTATAATAGCTAGAAATGGTATTGTGATTCATATTCTCATGTAGTTCATCTTTATAAAACTGAGGCAGCAATTATTTCAGTGCTGAAAGATAGAGACAGGTTTAATGCAGTAGGTCTCAGCAGGGAACATGGGGCATGAGAGAAACTGAGTGAGCATTATATTAAACAAAAGTACACAAACAAATCCTGTGGCTTTTATTCAAGTACTGT
Organism: Ctenopoma kingsleyae; assembly: GCA_032353495.1. Classification (NCBI taxonomy): domain Eukaryota; kingdom Metazoa; phylum Chordata; class Actinopteri; order Anabantiformes; family Anabantidae; genus Ctenopoma; species Ctenopoma kingsleyae. The sequence goes on from JAUBNQ010000023.1 coordinate 15,857,730, forward strand.
ACTTAAATACACCTTTGATTTACTTGTACTTTAATTGAGTATTTCTATTTTCTGCTACTTCATTACTCTGGAAAGAGACATTATACTTTTCAATCTACATCTATCTGACAGCTGTAATTTGCCAGGTTATATTTTTTGAGAAAACACTTAAAATAACTTTCTGCAATACACAATTCAAACTGTCTTATTTGTGATCCCTTAGAAGACAACAGCGTGTGCTCCCTATCACATTCAGATGTCTGTGAATTGAAGAAAAAACCTTATTATCTCCTGACCCCTACACTGAAAACCACTGTATCGTCAAACTCTATGTAACTCTATATGCAGGTAGAATAAGCTCAAACTGTAAAATACTGCTTCCATAACAATGAATAAGCAATCTAAAAAGTAGGCTAATATATATTTATGTGGTTGGTGTATGGTCAGTATTTTTGCAGAACGACTACTTTAGGTACATTTTCCTAATCATACTTGTGTACTTTCGCTTAATTTAAAATGCAGGACTTCGCTGAGTATATTTACATTGCTGAACTGGTATTTTTGTTTACATAAAGGATCCGAGTGCATATTTTCTTAGATGAGATGAGGATTAAAGAAGCTCAAGGCTGTGCATTTAGTCTTCTAACTTAACTTACCTCCCCAGTATCTGCGCTCTTCACCAAGTTCTTTCCCACTCGAGCAAGCTCGACGTTTGCCATCTTCTACAACTAGACTCCAACCTGCCCGCAGCTGAACAATTTTAAAAGGGCTTCACAGCATGTAACCACCTAAATAATCGTGTAACGACACACACAAGTGCCGCAAAACAACTGCATCCGGAATCGCCCACTGGACGCTGTCATCCAATCAAATTCTGCTGAAGCTGGACAATCAGCCAATTACAGCGCACGCTTTACGTTACAGGGCGGGGCTTAGCTAGAGTAGCATAACACGTGAGTGATCGCTACACAATGTTTTCACCAAAACCATGAACTTTCTTGTTTGTTTTGTGAACAGTTCATTTTCTTTGCTTTTTCTTCGACCTGTCACCACATATTTAACACTGGTTCATTGGTTTTAACACGATGGTGACTAAGTATTTTAAAATATTATGTTTTTCATAAGCAGTTGCGTAAGGTACAATAGGTGAGCTCAAAGGTAATGGAATTTATTGCATGGTCTTTGTTTGCTCTCATCATTCACTGAAATTGTTCAGTTTTTTATAGCAGCTAATTTCCTCGAAGCAGTTTTCTGTTGTAAGATTGCAGTACTGTACAAACAAGGACAACACAGAGAACACACTGTCTGAGTACATTGTGGTAGAAGAAATACTCAAAGTGATTAGTATTCAGAAGTAATTAGTGAGTACTAAAAGTACTCTTTATTTTTGAAGTAGAAGTACTTTATGAAGTAGCAGAGAATGGAACTATTTAAGTAAAGTATAAATACCTCAAAACTGTACATAAGTACAGTAGTTAAGTAAATGTTCAATCTTCCACCACAGTACAATTGTGAGGTTTTTTATTTTAACATATTTTTATTTTTATTTTCTGTTTTATTGTTATTGTTAGTAAAAATCTGGATGGATATTTTATTTTATTTATTCTATTTTTCAAGACTTGGTGAATTGATTTTTATTTTATAACTTGCCTACCCTTTTTAGTTTTGTTAATATTGGCAATAGTGAGAAGTGTTATTGTTGGGTTTGAATATATTTGATATAGGCCATCCAATTAAGGTAAATGTCATGTTTTTAGTTGTTATAATATGATGAGGAATATTTAATTTTATTTTTTGTTGTTTTATTTTTCAGTTTTCCCCCCTGAGGGATTGCCACCTTATCGTGGTCAGGGGGTTTGCATGCCTCAGTGACCCTAAGAGCTACATCAGACTGTCTGCCCCCTCATATATGCCTGTAAAGAACCAGGCCTGATATACAGGAGGTTTACTATTCTGGGATTTCCTGTCCTAAATTCACAAATTGAACTTTTTAATTATTTGTTTTAGTGACGCAAAGCAGGCAAAACAACAGATTTACACAACATAGCAGAAATTGGACCAAACTGTGACAGTAAAAATAGATTTATGTGACAAAAAGGTTGAAAATGTGTTTTAGCCTGTGTAAAATCAAAACTGGCTGTAGACCCGTTTTATTGTTTAGATAAATATAGTGGTGTAGTAGTTTATGTATACAAAGTATAATATTTACCCTTGAAGTTAAGCATAAAGTAGCATAAAATTAATATAGAACAGTGAAATCCAGCAAAACTGTACTTACACAAGCTATAGTAAGCGAGCAGATGTGATTATATTCCACTACAGTGCAACTCTGAACTAAAGTATATCAAGCTCACTGGTCACTTTAATGGGTACACCTGTATATTTCATGAAGTGGTATTTGGCCCCCTCAAATGAGAAATTATAACCTTCTAAATGTAGAATTCGTAACAGAGCAGCTGTATTGGATTGCATTAGACTGAACATGTGTACCTAATAAAGTGACCAGTGAGTATATACTACAGGACGCGATGTACACACACGGACTTTTTTTTTTTTTGCAGCGGTGCTGATGTTGCAGGGAGGGGCGTGACGTCACGGGAGAGACCGGGAGGAAAAGGCGAAGGGGGGGAGAGAAGAGGGGGAAGGAGATGGGACGGAGAAGAGAGCGGGGGGATGACTGCATCAAAGGAAACACAAAAAACAATCATGACTCCTGTAATTCATCCTACGTTTATGATAAACCATAATGACCGCTCTGTTTACCTCCACAGTATGCTGCAATAAATGACGAGCCGCCCCGATAAGGTAATTATCATCTTTCACCTTTGAATTTGCACGCCTTCCTCGTCTTCTAATACTGTTAAGTCGACTTAACCTTTAGAGACAAATGTCAACTCGAGAAAAATATCCAGGATCATTTGCCTAAAAAACGCTATCGATCGGCTACGTGGCTGCGAACAGGATCGATATTGGACAAATATTTCATCTGAATTTGAGCGATAATGACGCGTTATCCGTGTAATTGTCTTGCCATCATTATCACCGCCAGCGGCTCCATTGTGTCCGATTTGAGCTTCCTCCATGAAAAATTAAAATGGAAACAGGCTTCATGAGAGCGGTGCCGCATACCACACCGCTGTAGCCACGCCGAGCACATGGGCTTTGCGCACAACCCTAACATGCGCATTGGTTGCAGTGCGCCCGTCATTGCTGTGCCATTCTTGCTGTCTGCTGAACACTGCAGTGTCCTCTTGGTAGCACTATATAACCATTAGCAGCACTGAGTTACTCACATTTCCACCATGCCACATTGTTGTGATCTTGAATGACTTCTAATGTGAACAGTCAAGTCACAAGTTTTCATCATGTCTGAATTTTAACTCTGCAATGTTTATCAACCTGTCTTATGCTGCAGTGTAAGCTGGCTTGAGAAACATGTCATCTCCAGGCATGGGCACCCCCAGTGACCCCCTCTTGGCCAGTCCAGGAGGAAGGTTATCCACAGCTCAGGAAGGTATTTGGAGGAGCTCACTCCCCAAAACAGCCAGCTTCCCAACGTCCACCACTCGGCACCTCAGTCACCGAGCCAACAACTTCCAAAGACAGCCAAAGCGTCGGAAGCTGATAAGACCTTCGCCGCCTCCACCCCCCAACACACCCTGTCCCCTGGACCAGCTGGACCTCAGTGAACTTCCCCCAAGACGTACCTTCCAAGAACTGCTCTTCAATGGCTGCATCCTGTTTGGCATTGAGTTCAGCTATGCCATGGAAACAGCTTATGTGACTCCTGTGCTCCTACAGATGGGCCTGCCTGATCAGTTCTACAGCTTGGTGTGGTTTATTAGCCCCATACTGGGTAAGTGAACAGTAAAGGGAGATGGTCAACTGATGTGTGATGTAAAGCAATGATGTTGTTCCACTCAGTTGTTTCTAACTCTTTCCTCTTTCTTTGAATTGAAGGATTCCTCGTTCAGCCGCTCATAGGAGCGTGGAGTGACCGTTGTACATCCCGGTTTGGGAGACGGAGACCTTTCATTTTTGCCTTGGCTATAGGTAAGAGGTTAAAAGAGTCCTCTAATAATTTTATAGTGCACTTCCATAAACTTATGGAAAGACAGATTAAAAAAGAACGGTCAAAATCTTGGCAGCCTGGATAAGATATTGTAGCTTTTGGTCTTTTATATGATGATAAAACACAAAACACTGGTCTTTGCTTCTCATAATGCAGATCTGATAACATTTTTTCCTCCTGCCATGTTAAATGCCAACATATGGCATTTAACAGACTTTGTGTTTTGAAGCTTCCAAGTCCAGGTCGATATACATCACTGATGTCACCTGAGAAATTTTCTTAGTCTTGACAAAACTTCCTCAAGGTCACAAAACAACATGATTTAAAAACCATATTATATAGTTTTTCTGCTGTTCCCATAGGGGCTTTGATCGGTCTAACCCTGGTGCTGAATGGAAGAGACATTGGAGGTGTACTAGCTGACACAACATCAAATCACAAGTGGGGAATTGTCCTGACAGTGTGTGGTGTTGTTCTGATGGACTTCAGCGCTGATTCAGCTGACAACCCAAGCCATGCCTACATGATGGATGTGTGCAGCCCAGAGGATCAAGATCGAGGGCTGAACATCCATGCATTACTGGCAGGTAGGGAAACACTTTATACATTACAAATGCAGGTTTATCTTATTATTACAGCAATGGTTTAGAAAACTGCAACTGTAGTTTTTATTATTTTAATATAAACAACAGATATCAGGCTTTGAAAAATCATAATTTTGAGTTAAACAAAAAAAAGAAAAAAACAGGGTAGATTCCTTACACTTATTTTTATTGTGAATTTTTCTATACAGGACTAGGAGGTGGATTTGGTTACATTGTTGGTGGCATCAACTGGGACCAGACACAGTTTGGAAGATCGATGGGAGGTCAACTGCGGGTCATATACCTGTTTACAAGTGTCACACTGGTGATAGCCACAGCCATGACTCTGTTGAGCATCCCTGAACGGGCCCTACCAAAGAGCCAGCCAAACAAAAACTCCAGCAAAAACCATTTGAAGAGTCCCAGCCTGCCTCTTCCTCCCTCTCCCCCTGTGCCACCAGGATCAGCTTTGGGACTGGAGGAGGAAGACGAGGAAGGCCTTTACAGCTACAAGTCTCACCCATGTAATCCTGACCCTCTGGCCCATTCTTGCAGTGCCAATGCACGGCTCTGTGTTGGCCTCACTAGCCCCATATCGCCCCTGAGCCCCCTCACTCCAAAATATGGCAGCTTTATAAGCAGAGACAGTTCTCTCACAGGCATTAATGAGTTTGCCTCCTCTTTAGGAACCTCATATATAGACAGTGTGCTCATAGACTGCTACACGGGTCAACAAACACCACAGGCCCTAGGCCAGAACTCCACTGCAGCGCCTGTGCCTCCAGGGGACTCCCCTCCACCTTCTGCAGTACAGATCGAGCCTGATTTGGCGTCTCAGACAGCTGGGAATGGTCAGGATGCAGAAGCACCCCAGCCTGAGGGAGACGCACTATCTCATGGAGCATCTCAGGTCACAGCCGGGTCACATCGGGGGTCCACTGCTGGTATCCTGAAGCGACCCCAGAGTCTTGCACTGATGGAAGAGCCCATGGCAACCCAGATTGTTGGTTTGGAGAATGGACGCAGAAGAACAGTGACCTTCAGCCAGCAGGTCAGACATGTCAGACATTGGAAAAATAACAAAAGCGATTTATTCATTTTCCATCACAGCATTTATCATCTTTTTATTGTCTGATAAAGGTTGCAAACATTTTGCTGAATGGGGTGCGCTACGAGAGCGATCTGAGTGAGAACGTGGAGACAGGAGAATCCCAAATGTCAATGAAACTGCTGTGTATAGCCATCTACAGGATGCCTCCCTCTCTGCGGAGTTTATGCACTAATCATTTTTTAGGTGAGAAAAATAATAATATAAGTTTAGTGAAAAACGCTGATATATCTTTATATGTATTTTGAAGTGAACTCTTCTTGGTTCCCTCTGTGCTGTAGGCTGGCTGTCCTTTGAAGGCATGCTGCTCTTTTACACTGACTTCATGGGGGAGGTTGTCTTTGAAGGAGACCCCAAAGCACCCCATGACTCTGAGGCTTACCAACGATATAACGCTGGTGTTAGCATGGGCTGCTGGGGCATGTGCATCTATGCATTCAGTGCTGCTTTCTACTCAGGTAAGCTACACTCACAATCACACCATGGCTGTCAATGCAGCTCTGGCGAGGGAAGAGTAATTTCTTACCTTGGTAAGTAATTTGTCTTCATTTCAGTTTTACATCTGTAATCTGTTTCCCTCTGGGGTTCCTCTTTTTCAGCCATATTGGAGAAACTGGAGGAGCGTTTCTCTCTTCGCACTCTATACTTTTTTGCCTACTTGGCGTTTGGTTTGGGCACAGGTCTTGCCACACTGTCCACCAATCTCTACGTGGTTCTTTCTCTCTGTGTCACCTACGGGGTGCTCTTCTCCTCTCTATGCACGCTGCCTTACTCTCTGCTGTGTGAATACTACCAGAGCCCCCAGGTCAGTCTCAAGATCAGATAGCATTAATGTATTTAAATAATAATGCTTAGCTGCTTGGCAGTATTTTTTTTAATCTAAAGTAGTGTTACAAATTTATTTGAACTTGCTTATTTGGAAATTGGTAGCATCATATTTAACACAGGCATTACAGTGATATCAATCTTCTTATTTATGTTAAATAACTGTTAAGGTGATTTAACATACAACTAAACTATTTCTGTAACTATTTTCAGTTTTGCGGCTCATCAGAGGAAGGGACCAGACGAGGGATGGGGGTGGACATCTCTCTGCTCAGCTGCCAGTATTTCCTGGCTCAGATCCTGGTCTCTGTGGCGATGGGACCTCTGACCTCACTGGTGGGTGGGGCCCAGGGAGTGATGTACTTTGCAAGCCTGATGTCATTCGTGGGCTGCCTGTACTCCTCTCTCTGCATGGTGTACCAGCTGCCCCCCCCTGAGGGTGAGCCCCCCGATAGCGAGACCCAGCCACTATTGGTGCACATTTAGAGAAGCCTCTTAATTTAATTTACCTCACACAGACACACACAATCAGCCTGACACACACTCTCACTCTGTCACGTTTTGTGTCTAAGTGTGTTGACCTTCACAGCGATGATAGGACTAACACACTGTACATCCTGCCACACACTGTACAGCACAATGCCATATATTGTTTCACATTAATCAGCACTGCTCTTCTCAGAGCTAGACAGACAGACAGACATTGGCCACCGCTCCAATATGTGTATACATGACCACTGTGTTCATACAGTGTGTGTGCCCATGCATATTTTTCCTAACTGTGCAAATGAATGTGTGACCTTTATGAATGGAGTGTGGGTCAAATTGTGTGTGTGAGAATGTGAATGACCTCTTTGATTATAGATAAGCCTAAGCTATTCTGCGTCTGATTCTTTGCTGTAAAATCTTGCATCATCTTTCTTGCTTGTTGGTGTTTAGAAATGTTGATCACTATGTACAGGCTAACCACAGCTTTCCTTTCTTTTTCTTCCTGTTATCAGTTGCCTAACGTCTGCATGAGCTGCAGTGTAATCTCCCAAATCCTTGTGTTAATGTTTTGTTTTGGTCATACGGCCAAGGAAATGTCTACCTGCCTGTTTCTCTGAGTTAGCATATTAACTTCACACCTCAGGCAGGATTTCTATGACTAAATGAATGTGCTGCCACTGACCACTCACACTCGCTCATTAATGCTTCTTAATTCAAGAGCACTTTTGGCATAATTTAGCAAACACATACTTAATATTCATGTGAAGCTGAACAGCGCTTTATCACATTTACAGTCTTTAAGGGCTTCACGATGTCCACATTTTAACAGCTAATAAAAACAACACTTTCCACACAATCTAGTCATTGTGAGACTAAATCAGTGTGCTGTCCCCAAATTTCACAGTTTGGTGCTGTGTGACTCTTAATGAAGTCCGAAGTACGAGTATAATACCAATTAAATACTAAATTGACACAGAGCCATGACTAATAGGATGACACACACAAACGCACACACTCACATAAAATACTTTCAAAAACACAGAGAAATGTGTACTGGTGGCAAATTCTTTCTGGGCCCTCACTAAGCCATGGACAGCACTGTGAGCTGTCACCCTACTCCTGGCCATGGCATTGTAATAGTGACAGTGATTCTTGTCATTATCAGGAAGAGGAGAAGTTGAAACTGGGGTGTGAATCAGCATTCAATGGGAAACCGAACAAAACAGAAGAACAGCAAACAGAGAGAAGACTCATGTGAACTATGGGTAACCCTGAAGGTGGACAGCAGTGAACAGAAAGACTGTCGGGGTTTACAGAGCCAGCAGCAAGTGCTTATTTTCATCATTAGGGCGCATGCTTAAAGTAGTAGGCATCTGCTCCACCATGCTCGGTCCATCAACTCAGTATAGTGATGTTACATTTGTTAACCACACAGGAAGCATCAAATTTCATTTGTTTTCTTCCTCCATCCCAAAAAAGCCATCTTCACTAGCAAAATGGTTCATAAAGTTCATGTTTGACTCCTGTTTTGCCATGGCAAACAGTATGCTTTGTCTGTTCAGCCTCAACACAGGCACCAAGCCTGACTTCAGGGCTTTAACATAAGGTAATCTTTAGTATCATTTGTTGTAGGCCTTTCATTGTGATTCTTTCATTGACTAGTACCAACATTACGGTGCCAGTCACAATTGCTGCTTCAGCACAATGTCAGTAATTACCTACTATTAAAGGCTCCTGGACTGACTGGATGCATGCCATGCTAATGTTTCTGAGGAAACTTAAGAGTGTGGATCATGCTGTTGCAGCTTGCTTGATAAAGAAAAAAAAAACATTTTATGTTACTCCACATTCAATATTAAGAGTGTTACTTTTATTCAGGGTTAAATTAAATCTAAAATGCTAATTTTGCCACAGTGTGCTCCTGTGTCTGTTATTGTGTATTCCTAATCACCATTGGAGTCAATATCTACTTGACTTCAGTGATGAGCTGCATTCCTAAAGTACACCACATGGGGGAGCCAGGACACAACAGTAATCAACTGATTCTCTGCATCCTTTTCCATTACTAAGTCACAGACTATTCCTGTTCCTTCCTGCATCTAAGCCAGCCATTTTCCATGTTAAGAAAAATTGGGTCAAGTGACATCATCTTCTTAGAAATCCATGGTTTTAAAAAGCACTGATAAACTATAAACAGGTAACATACACACAACGTGGATACGCTTAAGTAAAAAGACAATTTATTTGTTAATCAGAATATACAAAGCAGTGGCTGATGTAACCGAATGTCATTCTGGTTCTGAAAAAGGCAGTCTTGGACACAAAACTGGGCTACCCAGCCATAACATAAAACTTATTTAAAACTTAAGAAAAACAAAGTATAAATGGTACAAACTTGCGTGGAATGCATACAGAACAAATGACCAAAGCTTTAAGATTTAAGAGGGGTTAATTAACATTGCAAAATCCTGCCTTCATAAAACAGGGTCAAGCAATCTTATCATGGAGGCGCAAGACATAGCCCCTTTATTCATTTGCACCATCTGTTATGTTATCAGGGCAACCAAGCCAAGGATTAAGTAGCAGCTCAACAAAAAAAAACTATGCCTCAACTAATAATGCTAACAACTGTCCATTAGCCCCTGCTTAAAACTTATCTTTGGTCCTTTAAGTGAATCTGAGAGGTCAACATGAGCCTTGGAGAAGGTGAGCAGCTGCCTGAATGTATGAATCACCTGGTCAGCACTGACATAATAGAGATTGTGCTTCTAACATACTGATATAAAACCTCAAAAAATGAAAAACTGATCTCATGGCATGGCCCAATTTGTACAAGTAGAAAACAAAGCTCATTTTAAAGACCAATAAATAACATTTCATAAAAAAGGATGCAGGGCCACTATGTTTCAGGACTCCAGTGCAATGTGATAACATGGGAGCAAACAAAAAGAAATATCTCTCAAAGATACAGAAAGCACAAGCTCTAGAACACCATGTTGACCAGGATGGTAAGACAGTGCTGCCAACAACTAGCAGGGTAGAAACCTAAGCCTCCACTTCTGCTTCTTTTGAATCTCCATTTTCCTCTGTCTTCTGCTTTTTTGTCTCCACCTTTTCCTGATAAAAAAGAGAAAATATTCACATATTAGCAATGATTCAGAATTCAGATTACTCAACACACGACAAACAAGTGATTAAATTATATACAAACCTCCTCCTCCTCCTCAGCTGCACGCTTCACAGGCTGTTCATCAGTCTCCTCAGCAGGGGGCGCCTCCTCTGCCTTCTCTGTAAGGACAGTTTATCACTTCAGAAAATACATCCTCTACTTTCAACATAATTACAACAAGATTTACTGCCAAATTAAATTTTGGAGTCAAGGTCACACAATGAAAAAAATACTAATGAGATGACTGCACAGGGTCCTCGTTATACTTCATATACTAATAAATCAGGACAAAGTAACACATAACTTTCTAAACAAAAACATAAAATACTGCTTTATATGAATGTACCATCTCCATTCTTGTGTTCCTCCTGTGCAGGTTCCTCCACTTTGTCACTGTGATCAGCGCCATTCTGGGAAAAGAGAAAGAAACGTCAGTTCAAGTCAGGGATTCTATTATGTGAGCTATTTTGTTGGATTACAGACATTATTTTAAAGACTAAAAACAAAACATAAAATCCCTTGCATAGTTTAAATAATCCTCCCAGACTTTTATATCTACAGACTCCTTTGGGGACAGTTAAAGGCATGTGTTTAGAGCTCTTGTTATCTCCCTAGAGGATCAGCTAACTAGCTCTGAGAAACCTCAGACTATGGAGACCAATAGACATGTCCAAAGGCCTGCTAGCTAACATCTGTGCCATTTCACAACACAAACAAAGCACAGTGTATAGGAGCAGCTGAACAGAAGGGGGAGGCGGGTGCAGCGACACCTGCACGATGAAGGGTGTTAAGACAATAGGCCATGAGGCTGGTCCCTCGTCTCAAACTCACTGTGCCATTGGCAGGTGCGTCCCCGCTGTCGGTCTTCTTCTCCTCCTCCTCCACTTCTTTCTTCTCTTTCAGGTCCTACAAAATAAAAGCATGACTCTTTATCAATGAGGTGCACAGCGAAGAGTTCATTCTTCAGTTGTTGTTTTTTTTTTTTTTACCACATGCGGTCATAATTTAAACATAGGCTACCAAATTCGGGATAAAGTGCAATTCAATCTAGGCCAAGGTAGAAATAATAAGCGATGTTAAACGTGTTCATCTCAGCGGCGCGTAACGTAACGTTATCGTTACTGTGTCTTCCCGCCCACAGCAGCAGCAGCAGCTCCGCTTCACCAGCCGCACTGTTCCTACCGCTTTGTCTGCACTACACATCAGTACATAACCAAACCATACTTTTAAGACAATACTTACCTGTCGACGTTGATAAAAAAAAAAATCAGAAATAAATCAACTTAGCTGTGTATCATTGTCGACGAGCAGCGCTTCACGCCAACAGTCATTTGTGGAAAATGTGTTTTCCACAAATGACTGTTTTAACTCGCGTGAAGTAACGCTTACGGTAACGTGCGCTTCAACTGCCGAATAAACCAGTGTTGTTTAACGTGAACTAGCTAAACCAATTGTTAACAGAAATAACACGACAACTCTGAAAAGTTCCCCAAATCTTTTAACACGACGGTTCAACCGAAAAAAAAAGACTGAATGAAACGCACCTTTGCTGTAACCTCTGCAGTTGCGGTGGTGTCAACAGCTGTGTCGGCCATAGTTAATTTTGTGAATTTTATTAGATATTTATATTCCTGTTTAGAAAAGGTTTTTATTTGATGGCTCGTTGCCGACGTGTGGATAGTCCAAAGACGCCGAGAGAGAAATGATGTCTGCCTGTCTCCTCTTTTCTCCCGACCTCGTTGAAAATCCACTCTCGTTGGTTACAGAGGTTCGATCCACCACACAATTGGACAATGCCGGCCACAGGAGGATTTTATTGGAGGAGCGGCCTGTCACTCTTACGTAGACTTCCCGCCTACCGACTACCTCGTCGCTGATTGGTCAATCGTTTTAAAGCGCTGCACTATGACAGAGTTCTTTCTTTCTATCACCCATCACTTTGCGTTTAATTTCCCCCCTAAATTTTTAACAATAGGTCTGTTAAAATGATGATACCCTATCGCAGTCTGCTGATGACGTATTATTATTCAAAGTAGACTGATTATAAAAGTTTATATACATATGCCCACGAGCGAAATCTTTTGTCTTAGCGCTCTTTCTGAGCAGGCGTGGAGGATCAAATTACAACCAAAAAGCACTAATATAATGTGACGATGTGAAAACCATGGGGCCACTCCTCCTTTCTATATTTAACTGTTGAAACGAAATGTATTCCTGTTCAAGTGTCGTTACGCTTTCACTTTTAACAAGACCCAAAACAATGCAACGTGTTTATTGATCATGCACATTGCATTAAGGAGTTTATAATTCAGTTGCACAACTGAAGACAAGCAATGTGCACAGCCTGCGATACAGACACTGACTTTACACAATCAAGATTTATTAAATTATTTTTGAACGTTACCCTGACTATATGAAATAATAAGTTATTCATTTATGAACTGATGCCACTTCTAGGTTATTACATGTTCAAGTGATTAGGCAGTGTCCTTCAATAAGTAGGGGGAAATAGTTTCAGGTTCACATGATACAAAGAAAAGGAGGATAATGGTATGGAATCACATAGATAAGCCCAGCAATAAATGTGTTGCTTGGGATTTATGAGTCTATCAGAGTCAGTAATGGGGCGTGGTGTGGTACAGTGAGCGTTTATGCCCTTGTGAAAACCTTTACAGCATACATTAAGTTACAGCTATTGTCATTACACTGTTAAAAATGATACTCATTTTATATTTCCTGAGAAAGTACAATTTTCTCAAACTATAAGAGACAAAATATGTAGGCTAACTGTAGTTGCTCATAACAGAAGTCACACTGTTACAAGCTCTACTATACACATGGAAATTAAAAATATATCCTAATAATGTGTATGCATGTGTTTGATGTCAGATGTTACTTATATCCAAAACCTCATAAACACACATAAATAAGACCAGGGTTTTGTCTCTAATTCAGAACATGATTTAAATCCAGTATTTACCCAGAAATATTTTCCTGTCCTATTAGAATTTAGGATTTGTTGCTATATTCTTGTGTGATATCCCAAGCAAGTTGTTTTTCTCCTTCTCAAGTTCTTTGAGGTAAACTTTGTTTGTCATCTCTGCAGTCGCTCATCCAACTGTTAAACCAACGGAAGTGGCAACACACAACTCTGTGGGTCCCAATCTCTGTAATTTGAGCCTGCATCTGGTCAGTGCCTCACTGACAGTTAAAGAGAAGGCAGGCATATTTTTTATCATAGGTAAATCTACACATTTTGTGCCACGACAGCCTGACCTACAATTGAATTCCTCAGACAACCTTGTTTGCCACACCTGTCATTACTTCTGTCATTGATTTTCATAAAACCGTACTTATCAGATTGTCAGAGCAACAGTGTATTTTCCATTTGTTTAATTCCAGTAAGCCTATACAAAGCACATCTACAGATGCTCCACAGATGATATCACTTTGCACTGGATTTGAAATATTTCTAGACAGCCTTACTAATGTTTGCATCCAGAACTTGTCCCAACACACCCAAGCAGGATATCTTAACACAAGTAATTCTTCATCCTCTAATTTTAGTGCTGCCTACAACCTAATCCTATACTGTCTCACTTATTATCTCGGTGCCATGCCAGAATTCAAGCCACTGATTTTGAACAACCCTCTGGGCCCTTTTTAGTCATTCATCTCACATTCTGCTGAAATATAATTACAAAGACTGTAATTACATGCAGAGATCAAAGGGTTGTGTGTCAGTATACTAATCTGTTACTTTGAGATGTACTTTGTTTTTCAAGATTTTTTTAACTTAAGTTCAGTCTGTTGTTCTACAATATTAACTAATAAAAGAATTATTAACCAATATGTTAAATAATATTGCAGATTTGTTGATTTTATAGCTTCTGCTATATCATGTAAAAGACATTAAAAAGTTATTATAATGAATGAAAAATCAAGTAATCACACTGATGCAGCAGTGTGGTTGAAACTGATACAAGCAGCTATGAAAAGCAACATTCACTGTGTTACTGCACTTACAGACAAGGACTTGTGTTGGTGTGCATTAAGTGTTACCTTTTTTTTTGTAAATGAAGACCCTGTGCAGACTGCAGGGCACTGAAGCAGACATCCACAGTGAGTAATGACCTCAGCGTGTGCACAACCTTTAAATCCATGTGAGAAACGATGGGACAGACTCAAACACTGTAGAAGGCATTACTCACACTTCTTCTGTAACTGGAAAATGAGAGCAATCAAAGAAAAGGGGAGTGTTTGTGAGATCATTTCCTGCCTTTTTTTTCTTATTTGTCTACCTCAACATGTTTCTATGTGTTACAAAGTTTAAAAAAAGTTTGTCTATATGCAGCCTGTTCATTCTACAGGTAAAATATGTGAATCAAAAGTAGGGCAACCAAAGAAAAACTTGGAAAAGATGCAAGTTATACAGTTGAAATGTAATTTATGTGGTGAGTTTTATAAATGTCTTTGCCAAAAAACTGGAGGGTTTACCACACTTTCCACAAGTAGGAACTGGAAAACTTTTTTTTCCTCCTGTTCAAAGTTATGTGACCACAGAGTAATGCTGTGCAAAATAAAACCCCCTTTGTGTTCACAGTGATTCATGTTTGAAATGCAATAGAATATTTTATATAGGTACCTGAGGAATGTTCTCCACTGTACTAACAGGTCTGATGTTATAGCATGGGAAGTGCAGCACCTTAAGTTCATCTTAATTTCTTAGGGACAAAGGGCTGACCTGACTTAAGGAATGTCAGTGCTCGGGGGCAGAGCAACGTGGGACCCATCAAAGAGCAAAGGTCGGGATTAGTCGGGGGAAGGGTCCCGATAATTGGAGGAATTGATGGGGGCAAACTGAGCCCTTTTGTTTTGAACAACAGCGTACTGCATGGTCTGTCTTGGTTTTCTGGTTCTCAGGCAAATCCTGCAGAGTTCAGAGACAACATAAAGTTGACTTCTCACTGTGAGAGGAAGAAAGCATGTTTATATTATTCTTCTATAATTGACACAATTACATACAGTCATTATTCATGATAATGGAAGCATATGCGCAAGCAGTGCAGCCCCTAGACCTCCAGCAGCTCAAACTATTTTCAAATAAAAACTGCAGGGATGTTCCTAAATACCAGACATCACAGTACCTTTTCTATAAAGTAATGCAGTGAAGCAAACATAATGCCTCATATATATTTTTAATAAAATACCAGTACATGTTAATGAATATTGTTTTGAGTGGCTGACTATGGCAATTTTATCTATCTTTATTGAGTTTTTTGTATATGTGTTATTTTGTATTTGTCTTGGTGTTGTTTTTTTCTGGTTACAGTTCTTTCCATTTCTTTTGAACAGAAAGCAGCTGCAACAAGGCAAAACTATTTCCCTCTGGGATTAATAAGGTTTTTTGAATCTTGAGATGACTTTGTGGTTGTGTAACAATACAAAGTGCCCAAAGGATAAAGTACAACAACAATAGCAACCCCCCCAAAAAAGCAAGACTGCTATAGTAATAATGAACACTTAATAAATAAGTACATGGGTATATAACATTACACATAATACATTTACATTCTAGGAGTAATTTAATTCTGTTTTCATAACAGGATATTCCAAATAACAAAAAAACTGTGAGGCAAGAAAAAATATCAGTAAACAAGTATATGTAAATGAACATATATGTATATTAAATAAAACAGTGAACGTCAAAAATAGAGGTTATGTAAAAACAAAAACAAAAAAGAAAACCTCTTTTATGCAGCATGAAAAAGTGATATTAAAAAACGTTTTCAGGAACACAAACCAAAGCCTGTCAGTGGCACAGTGCCAGAAAATCCTGAAATCCTGCACCTCTGGATATTTCTGTGACTGTTGTGTTTGACATGTCTTTTTATTGTTGTGTGGATTACTCTGAGGGTGCATTGAGGATAGCACTATTTTGCTGCAAGCCTTTCTATGTCTCAGAATATTCTACAATTAACTCATAATAGTTTAAAGTTTGTGTTATTAAAGGATGTGCATTGTCTCCTTCCTTAATTGTAATAAGCTCAGGCAGGATGCAGTTATAGCCTGGATAATGTCTTTATGAGAAGTTTTTTCTTGCTTCTTTTCTGATACACAGGTGCCAACTGCTACTGGGTGTGAAGTACTTGGGATGAGGATTACTTTCACCTGGAAATTCTCTACATATAAAGGTCTTAGGCCAACAAGGTGCGGGATAAGACACTACACTAGGAGTTCAGATATCTCAAGACTTATTATTAATGAATGAGTGTAGAAATTGTTGTGAGATAAGTGCTGGTAAAATAGATCATCTGCAATAATCTGTCTGTTGTACAGTAGCGTGGCGCTGAAGAGAGAGTTAAACCAAAAACCTCATCTTTAATCTGACACTCACCTTTAAGTAGTGACTAAAGACAACGTGAATGCAAGTAGCTGAAAACTCTACAGTGGCTAAGCGCCCATCACAGTTATAAATGACTGGCAAGAGACTCCAGACCCAGGGAATGCCACAGAGATTACATCTCCCAGCTGGCATATTTATGCTTGGTGGAGGTGTTGGAGGAAACTGCAGGGGAAAAGGTCACCTGGGGTCCTCTACTGGCTGTGTTGCCACAGCGACCCTGACTCTGGAAAGCTGCTAGAGGAAAAATTTTTAAACAGATGGAGTGATGGACAAATGGATGATGGATATGATCTATCTATTTTTTTTTAACTTTTCTTGTAAGGCAAATTACAGTGCACTTCATAGAGAAATACTTTGTACTTTTTGCAATTACTTTACTTTTTTCAAGTAAGACAACCTGATTATTTTATGCACATGTAAACACACCAAAACCTGATAAACACTGCTGTCTGAATGTTTCTTTGTCCAAAAGGTATCAGAAGTAGATGAATGAAACACAGATGTCAGCGATCATGTGATCCTAAGTGAATTAAGGACATGGGTGATATGACTGAAAAGTGTCTTTCAGGTTTCATAAACCTAATAGCAACTAGGTTATGCATGGAAGAACAGCAAATGTTTTTCTTTTTCAGTCCTTGAGTTCAGCTTCAGCTCTACTACCTTATTTATTTCACCTCTTAGCTCCACCCCTGCAACTGTCTTGCCAGAGAAAAGTGGAAATTTCCAGTAATTCCTACTGCTGTGCAAGAAATGCTCCTCCTCTCTCTAGTTTCCCGCCTTTCACTCTACCTGCCCTTTCTTGCTGCATACTGGCCTCAAGACCGCATGGTCCTCTGCTGCTCAACCTTCTTTTGCTCAGCAGTTTTTACTTTACACAGTGAACAAATACGCCTACTTTCTGCTTTGATAAAACACTACATTGTCTTAAACCTTAAAGCCGTTCATCTATAAATTTATGGATACTGTCACATGAATATGGTCCTTTTTTTTATGTGTAATTCGCACTGATCAGTCTGAGGGAACCTTTTCAACCATTTCCTTGTTTACTGTTTTGAAAGTACATAGTATCTTCTTACACACTGAATAAATATTAAGGGTTAAGCTTGGTGTAACTATTGCATTAGCTCTCAAATGATAACAAGGGTTGGTTTGGGATCACAGAGCAGATGGTAGATTTGCATTTCTATTTCTCTGGCTGATCTGATATTCTGGTGTCTGGCTTGTTTCAGAGCTTTCTCATGCTCCAAAGCTTTCCTACACATCTAGAGTAAGATTCAAGGTTAAAAAAATATGACAAGCCCTTTGGTGGTTACACCGAAAGACCTAGGTGTGGCTCAGATATGGAAACAATATTATAGGCTATATGTTAATGTATTTATAGCCTGACAGCTTCAAGCTATCTCTAGCTACATGTGTGGACGTGTGGTTTCTGTAAGTTCCTCTTAATCCAAAATCATAATTCAACCTTGTACTTATGCTACTTGATAGAAAATTATTTTAGATAAACTACAAATAAAGCCACTTGACAGCTGGAGTGGAGAAGTTTGAGTGTGTTGATGGCATGAGGCACACTGACCTTAGACCCATTGTGAAGCACCAACAAAGAGCCATCTGCACAGCAACCAAAACTGAGATGAGGGACGTGCACACTGGGGGGGAGGGACACAGGAACCTAGAGTGTGTGACAGAGAAAACAAATCAGTGATAAAGAATAATTTAAATGTAGCTTGATCTTCTGGACAGTATCTAAAACATCAAAACTGTCAGCGGTGTGCACACAAACACAAAACAAGAAGCTGCACAACATATCAACAGAGAGAGAACATTGATCCTTCCTCTGCTAGTGGAGTGGATAACAAGAGCTGCTAGACTAATCACTCAAGAGCACATTTCCTGCCTCCTGCATGAGATGAAGTCAACTGTAGTTGTTCAAGGCTAATATTTAACCCAAACCTGCATCTAACACATTGTCTCTGCACTAATCTGGAATGTTGTAACATATTGGTTTAGAGGATTGGTTTAAAGCATGTGGACTGATTTTATAGTGCAAACAATATTTTGTTTTCCTTTTCACATGGTACAGGAGGTATTTCAAAATGGTGAAAACAAAGACAAAATGGTGTCAGGGACATCTGTAAAAATCACAAATGTTTCACAGGTAAGACATGAGAGTCAGGATTGCTTAGCAACAGCAGTATTAAAAAAAAATCTTGCAGCCTGTGTGGTAACTGAGACTCTGATGGTGCTGCCATCCAGTGGTGAAAAGCCCACCTCCCTACTGTGTGAATGTGCAGTGAGGTGAAATGGCTGCAATTATTTGTAATGTGTAAAGCTCAAAAATGTAAAAGGAACTGACAGAAAAAAAAAGATTTTTTTAACACTATTATTCAAAATTGTGTTCAGTAATTTGATTGGCTGGAAAATGCACCAACTCTCATGGTGGGTGGTTGCTTAGCAACATTCATGGGAGGGTGGGATGTGGGTGGGAGGGTGTGAGTATTAGGGAGGTGGGACGTTCTTCAAGAGGAGGGAGGATTGTGGGTGCAGGCAGACTGAGTGGGGAAATACCTGGCAAAATTCCCAAATAAACAAACAAGACAGAGAGGGAGGGGAGAACAGAGTGGGAGACAGAGGACAGGGGTATTTTCTGGGTCCTGATAAGAGTCTTGTCAGAGATAAAGGGAACAAGGCATTTTATAAGTGCTATCACAGTTTGTTCCCAACACAGAGGCACAGTAAAGACAGGAAGTGGAGAGCACTTTGATGAAAACTTTGTCTATAGCGACATAAAAGTGTACAAGAACTTCACTATACTCAATGAACTTCTAGTTTCTTGAGACTACATGAACTCTGGTGTTAGTTTTTGAAGAGACGGGGTGAAACTGAGGTAAAGACTATGATTGGCATAACAGGACATGGGCTGTAGTAGTTGATAAGATGTTCAAGTTTAATGAGAAACAGATGAATAAGCCACAGACAAGCATGTAGTTTCCAGATAAGTGTGTGGAGCAGCACCACTACCTGTGCATGCATGTTCTTGTCCACACAGCTGGGCGTGTAGGTGTTTCCAAGGAACTGTTGTTTGACTTATTACTTTTTAATTGGGACGAGTTGAACTAAGTACAACAACCTCAACAGTCTGCACTGTACACAAAACAATTAAAAGAAGGACAACAGGTCATGAGGTGCAAAGAAAGTGCCTTAGAAAATAAGACAACAGTTGAGATGCAGAAGAAAAGGTGGAAAATGTGCTTATAAGGACAGGAGGAGTAAAAAGGCCTGGTTGGGGGGTGGGTGCTGCTGCTGGTAGGTACAGCCTGCAGAAGGAGGTGGGCCTTCAAAATGGCTGATGCAGGCGGTCTCCACAGGCAATGAGGACTCTTTGTCAAGAGGAGGAAATGAGGTTTCTGTTGTGATTAAAAGAGAGGTTTCTATGGCAATGCAGAGAGCCGTGTGCACAGAGAATTTGTTGGGAGTGGAGGGGGAGAGTAGAATTTCAAAGAAAGCAGCCTCCTCCATCTCATCTCCCACCGCCGCCACCCCTCTGCTTTTCCACAGCGCGGTTTTATCTCTGATAATCTGTTTTCATAGCCACACAGTTGCGAGTGCAAGCAGGATTAACTTGAATGAACCAAGTCATTGGTCGATCAGTCATAAATATTTACGGAGTAGCAACTTCACTTCCGGAAGTTGTTACTGTTAAAACCTCACTGGAAAAGAAAAACAATAAAAAATAAAATAATAACCAATCAATGTGTAATTGAGTTATTTGTGTTTTTTAATTAACAGGATGACTTAAATGTGTCTTCCTGGTTTAGACATGTACACTTTTGTTCTGATCACTCCCTACCTTGTCGAGCCAATGGAAAAAAACGCATGGTAGCATTAGCGTGACCTCTAAACCCTAAATATAGTAACACGCTTTGTTAATTGTTTCACTGATCTGTTGGTAAAAATATATTTCTTAAAATAATTCTCCATCCTGATTTTTTCTTTTGTACAGAGGAAGTTGCTCTCCACAGCAGCAAATGCCACCTTTGCCCCAACACAGGCTCACTCCAGGATGCTTGGAAAAGATGACATTTGAAACTCTAAAGGATCAAAGCGATGTTTTTTATCCCCGCACACAGTTTTAGATAAAAAAAGACACAGATGCTTCTGATAATACTGTTACACACGAAAAGAAAATGGGAATCTGAATGTTTACACTACAAACGGGTAACAGACTGAGCAGAAAGACTGATATAATCTCTGCACTGTTAGTTTGTATGTTTAGATCCTACATGAAATCTTACATAGATAACACTGGTAATGTGATTATTTACTTCATATACCTCATTCACTTCTCCACTGCGAAGTACATACTTAATTTCAAATTTTGCATTCTTAAAATTCTGATCACAATATACACGTTGCCTTTTGGGAACTGGATTAATATTATTTTGTGAGAAACTTGTATGCTGGCATACTTAAATAAATTATAATAAATAAATGAAACCGATTCTGTTGTCAGATGTTAATGACTGTACTGTGTATGAACACTAAGGTTATACAGGACAGTTTATTTAAAATAACACTAATATTATGACGAAAATTTAAATACACAAGTATGATTCACAAAAATACATCTGAGACTAATCATAATCATTTGTTCACAATCAGTGAGTACAGTGAAGTCTTAAAAGCTCCTCACCTCCTTTATTGAAACATTGAATCGAGGTCTCAGCATGCCAATTAGAATTACAAAAGCTTCTGCTGCCCCCAACCTTTTTGTTTGAGCATAGCAGCAAGTATCATGTATTGAAACTGCCAGTGAGGAAGGACTGGACTGAGACCAGATTGTATAGTCAAAGCCAGATGGCAAGACGTACATCAAAAGGACAGCTGGTTACCAGAGTCTAAAAAGGCATCTTTATAGCTCCAAATCTAATCAGTTCCAACTAAACAAATCACACCAAGATATAATAAAGCAACAATGCCAATGATTCATCATAAAAGGTGACATACATGTAACACAATCAAGCTTTTAATGATTGTGTGTATAAGCTGCAACATTTCAGGCTGGTTCCATCAGTGGTCACGACTCCGTTTATATCTTTATTATGCTAAACAATGAAAGTGGGCTCTTGAACAGCAGACGAGGGTTCTGTTTGTAATATGTGCACATTAACTACACTGATCAGATCAATGTACCAGTGGATCAGATTAGTGGATCTTCCAGGGAGCGCCGTCTGCTGTCAAACTGCTGACTGATCTTTGAGGCTTTGGTTGCTGCCTGTCGGACAGAACTCTCTTTCTGCAGAACCTATAAATCATATCCAGAAAATCAGATGAAGAGGGTACTTAAAAATGATAATTAATAAATAATCACTTGAATGTATGAGGACACTTTTTATTGCACTAACCCTTTTCATTATTGTTTTGCGAAGTTCCCCTTGTGATAGTGGCCGTTCTTCTTCATCAGTGAGAGGAGACTCTTCTGCATCATAATCCACACTGAGGAGGCCAGCCAATACATTTAGCATTTTTTCTTCAACGTGTTTACATGTATGTATAGACTACTGATTTACTGTAATGCTAATATACTGTTTTTAATTACAAACAGATAAATTAACAGATAAAACACTGACCTGTTGAGTGCAGGTTGGATACTGATATTCTGCTGAAGCAGTTCTGGATTTTGACCCAAAAGGAATTTGGCCAAGTCTTTAGGATTATAGTCCTTCTCCACATCCTGTCAGTGTAACACGGATTTGTAATATATTACAGGACAGAAATGAAATAAATAGGAATGCATATTAAGAAAAGGTAGGAGATAACCAGGCTGATGTGTTACTTTAGAATAGAGGAAAGCTTGTACGCTGAGCAGCTCGTTGGTCTTCTGTTCCACTAGACCCAGATAGGACATGATGTTGTTCTCACTAATCCCTGTAGAGGAGCCCAACATGTCTTCTATTACAGAGCGATCACACTCCATTTTAGAGAAGATGCTGTTTACACCTGTGGAACAGCAGAAAGAAAGACTCAGGATTACCTAGACTGCCTGTGTTTTCTTGTACATGATGAACATCCAGCCAAATTGCTGCATGGTAAAGCTATGTAAACCAAGTGTAATCACTTTATATGTGTGCAAATACATGTGTATTTAAGAAAACCCAGTATTTTACAGGTGTGTAAACATCTCAACATGTAATTTGTGAATGAACTGAAATAAAACGAGTCTCTATTTCCACTATAATAAATGTCAAATTACATCTTTCTAGGAAACTTTCTAGGGAATGACTAGCACATAACAGGCCCATAAAATAAATTGCTGCCAAACCTGTCTTAATCTCATCCAGAACTTTGTTAATGATGCTGGCTTGGTTTTCACAATCCTCAGCTTGGGATTCTGTTTCCTTTTGTTGTTCGTCAATGTCTCTCAGCAAAGAGCCATGATCTTGTTCCTGTTGTGAGATTTCTATTCGAAGCTGCTCCATCTCCCCTTGGATCTGCATATTCACATATTTCAGTATATTTAAAATGAATAAAGTGTGTCCTTGTTGACGAGTACATGGTCCCTTTCATTCACTCATCTCAAAAATCACATCTGTCCCCTTAATTCAATTAAAATACTTCTGAAAGGAATTCAGTGTGCTCTACCTTAGCTACGAACAGGAAGGAGTAAAAGCCAATTTTACTAAGTTTAAAGAGGAAGAAATGAATGATTAGTGTGTTCATGAGCACTGTCAAATAGAGAAAACATACTTACCTGGTCGATTTGATCTCTCAGTGTTTCAGCCTCATTGTTTTGCTCATTGACAAAATTGAAGAGAGCGAAGTTTCGATCTTCAACTACACAGTGAAACAGTAATGCAGCAGTTAGATACATTTAATATCAATAAAGGTTCATAGATACTAATAATAGATAGATAGATAGATAGATAGATAGATAGATAGATAGATAGATAGATAGATAGATAGATAGATAGATAGAT
>JAUBNQ010000023.1:15881438-15906612 GCA_032353495.1 Ctenopoma kingsleyae
ATAGATAGATAGATAGATAGATAGATAGATAGATAGATAGATAGATAGATAGATAGATAGATAGATAGATAGATTCTGAATATACCTTATCTAGATGACAACTGTTTTAAATGCCTATTGAAATAAATAAATGCAATAAATGGAGAAATGTAGTGGGATCCTACAACCAAAATGTCTGTACACAGAGTCTTGTCTTTATAAATGGAGCACGATATCAGTGTGGATGAATCAGGAGGTGATGACTAACCCTGGATGAACCGGGTCACCAGCATGTCCAGGTTTTCTTCTCCTGTCACAGTCTGGATCCTCTCAAACACCTCCTCTAGAACATCTAGCGACTCTTCTCCTGAATCCACCCTCTTCTGCTCATTCACCAGAGACACTGGAATAAATAGGCGCCATTGCCATATTAAACCATCATCAGGAGTAGTAACACTGATGAATCTTTACAGTCTTGCTTTATAAATGTCACCTACTAAATTCCATAGATTTTTCCTTTTGTAAAAATTCTGCTATTTGTGCCTGAAACAAGTTAACAAGCACTGTGAAGAGGATCCTTATATTACCCTATTATAGTTTTCAGGGACTCTTTGGCAGGACTGGTTGTACTTTCACACTTTTGTTGGTTTCTAAGCCAATAGCAATGTTAACACTGTTTTCTCTGTACTACTTTTATGTTAATTGGTGGTTATACAACATTTGCTCTGGCTTCTGTGTGCTGCAAATTGCACTGTGCTAATGTTGTTATAAATGCTTTATTTGAAATTCAGTAGCTATGATTTGAGTGTGTCTGTGTTTATGGCTTTCTGTGTGCAACAGTTGGGATATTTTAAACTAATATTTAAAAAAAGAGGTTGGTACGTCTCTGTAAAGAAGAATTTGTTTATATTTTCCCTGACTGAAGAGAAACATATACTAATGATGAGAGTCAGTTTAACTATACACGTGAGAAAAAGCAATATTTATAAGTACTGTTAATATTAATAAGTCAAAACAGCAATATTAGCTGCAACACATGGTTTTGTCTTACTTCGTCTGTATCCCATCTCATGGCTGTCATCCTGCCCGCTCCTCTCGCTGCACTTTGTGGCCATAAAATCTTTCAGGTTACACTCATGTGCAATAACCCTTTCCAGTTCCTTCATCTCAGCATTGTACTGGGCAAGGTCTTTCACTGCCTTCTCCTTCATCATTGTCATCTTCAACTGAGCCTCCACTCTTATGTAGAAAGGTTTATGAATTAGATTAATCAAGAGCATATTGATTTTTACTACAGTACACAACTGTGTCACATCTCACCTTGCATCGTAAGCAGCAGTAGACAGGCTGATCATTTCCCCAATCTTCTTTCGGACCTCGTGTTGTTCCTACAACAAAAAGGAAGCAGAGCAGAGACATGCTTTTTACTTGACAACAGAAAACCAGAGTAAAAACTTTAATAATGAGCTTAATAACCAGGAAGCAAAGAGAAAAACAAAATCTTGTTGTGCTCCTGTTGTTGTCATGTTTTTTGAATCGTCTATGGTGTGATCTCTGACCTTTTCAAGCCTGTTGTGTAGCTGCTGGAAACGAACACGCTCAATATGAAGAGTCTGCAACTCCTCTCTCAGGTGGCTGTTTTTGGTCAGCTGCTCATTGAAGCGCGTCAGGGCCTGGAGAAGACACGGTATACAAAGTTTGTCTACAAACCAAAAAGGAACAAAAAATAACACCTGCCATGACAAAGAAACCAGGTTTCTATGTATTTTGTGATGAAGAGTTTCATAACTCACTCTGTCAAGTTTGTATTCCAAAGTGTCTATGGCCTTCTGAGTCTGCTGTGCCTCAGACCTTTGTGTATCACTTGTACTGACCTCCCCTTTTTTCAGCTCTGCCAGCTTCAACTTCATGTTTGAGATCTGACAATCACACAGATGCAACAAAAACTGTAGTTTGTGTAACCAAAAATATCAACCAACAAACAAACAAATCAATTGATTAACCTCTTTTTCCAGTTCTTTTTGACACTGCATCTCTCTCCTCAGTTCCTCTTCTACTGTGTCTCTCTGCTCAAGCAGAGCACGTAGACTCTGGACATCCTCACTGTCCTGCTGTTGTCGAGATGAGCTCTTACATACACCAAGATTTCGATGCAGCTCCTCCTGCTCCTTCTGCAGCTTGTCTATCTCCTGCCTTTATCCACAACACACAAACAGCTCATCAGATGAATGAAAACACCACACCATTGACAATGTGGTATAAGTACAAAACTTATTCACTGTTGTTTGCGGATCTGCTCCCGGGCCTGGATGTTGTAGGCTTGCCGATCTCCCTCCATGATCCTGAATTGTCTCTGCAGCTTGGCTATTTCTGATTCTGCTCAAACACAGTATATGAACAATGTTATAACATTGTTACTGTTTCATTCATGCAACTGGCAATGCATGACGGCGCATCAATGTCTTATTGTTAATAATAACAACAAAAGCAACATTACCTGTTCCATCAATATCCATCTCACTGCTCTCTGAGCGGGCACTTGTTGCCAATCTTCCTCGAGGCATGGTTTCACTGGACTTTGCTAAATGAATATAAAAATACAGTTTACGGAAAATGGGATTTTTTTGTTTGTATCAGTGGTTGCCTGAAAGCAACATTTGATTTATACAGATTTGTCTGGTTATTATATCACTAGAATAAAACAGGAAGGTGAAATTTGATCAGTTTTTTTCTTAAATTGAATCTGCAGTGGTAGTTTATCATGTGAAAAAATGTTAAATACATCTATTTCTCTCTTTTTCTGTATTTTTTTTTTTACTTAATATATATATATATTTAAAATCCATGTTCTTTGGATTTCCTATTTAATAATAGTTGATACTATGTTAATCCCCTTGGGGAAATTCTCGTGGACAAGTAGCTGTATTTAAGGCGCCATGAGTTCGGGGTTCAGTCCAGGGACACTTTGACGTGAACCAGGAGTCGAACTTCCTCATTTTGCCTTAACAGGTCACAGAAGTATCGTGTTTTAATGTTGTAATCTAATTATCGGGCGCTATTTGAAACTTGTTGAAACATTTGTTGAATCCGTAGAGACAACCCTAACAATCCACATGAACAACAAATTAGTCCTTTCCACGACCAGAAAGATTTTTAAGCCGTTTCCCCATTTTGAAACTCGTTTTCCGTCCAGGAGTTCAACAGGTCGCCATCTTTGTTTACATATGGAAACAGAGCGCAACTTGGGGAAACGAAAAAAAAAAAAAACGCTAAAAAATCTTTTCGTATAACTCAGTGGACTGAATATTTGATCACCCAGATAGTTAGAAGATTCTTTGGGTAATCTAGTGACTCATTGGGAACAACAGTAAGTGTTTTACATGATCTTCTGGGTTTTGTAAAGATCGCAGTTTACTTAAATTTACAGAAACCTGTTTGTGTTACTGCCATGCTAATACACGATAGTGGTGCTAACTCTCTTTAGTTGGGAAATAGTTCAAAATGTTTATCTCGACCGTAGCTAGCAAAACTCGTTTGTTGTTTGGAATAAGTAAAAACGTTGTCTCACCAGCTGAAAGTTTGAAGAGTAACAGCCCTCAGGACAGGACGCACAGCAGGCGCCTAGCAACCCGAGTTGTTAGCAACGGTTGTTAAGTGCACGGATGCTCGAGTCCCTGAATTCAGTCTTTCAGGTCAGCAGTCAAAGCTACGGGCAGGCTGATGTAAAGGAAGACTGTACGTTGATACCCAGGTTAGCATCAGTTCCCAGTGCGTGGGTATAGTTTCTTGGAGTAGTGAAGTAAGCCTCCCTCCAACCCAACATTACCATAATCTCTACACGTTAGTTCGGCTGTATGATTCTCGGCTGCATTTTTTCACAAAGGTAACAAAACCGATTATTTATTGTGAAATTAAAATGCAACCTTTATATGACAAAAGCTGACATGGTCCAGAGTGACAAGCACTAAGATGGTACTTAATACAGCAGTGTTTGCAGCATTATGCGCAGTCTGTTCAAACTAGTTTAATATTAGCAGGACAAGCCAACTCACTACATACGATAGTATACATACATAGTTTAGACTCAAATGTAAGATGTGTTCATAATGGTAGATATAATTATGACATGTAACACATTTTCTGCACAATTTTTGTTTTAGGTAAATAAAATTTGGTTATACATTTTACAGTCTTGTACATATGATGTGGGTTAGATATAGAGTACCTGCTGCCTTGGGAACTAACATCTACTGATTCAAAACCATCACAAAGAAAGAAAAATCAGTCATAAAAAGATGCAGATGCATGCAATTTTTTTTTGTTTCTCTTTCAGCCTTTTATACAGTACATCTGTGCCAGCAGGGGCCCATTGTCTCACAATTGCTCTGTACTTCTACTGACCTACATTTCAGAGGGAAATCTCAAACTTTGTCCACTAGAGAGCACTAAGCACTGTAAAGTTTCCCACCCACTTAGAATTAATCTTGGTAACAGTTCTTTATATAAAAAATGTCTCTGTCAAGATTGTTGTTAATAAAAAAAATAGTACTAATATTTACTATGAGTAAATATTGTTTGATAGTTGACAGAAGTTGCCTCAAAAACCTAGCATGGCTAGGGTGATAATGAATAGTACAGGAATTATTTTTTATTTCATAAAAGAGTATTTCTTCCACCACTGATGTGATGTCATAAACTGCCATGCTAATACACGATAGTGGTGCTAACTCTCTTTAGTTGGGAAATAGTTCAAAATGTTTATCTCGACCGTAGCTAGCAAAACTCGTTTGTTGTTTGGAATAAGTAAAAACGTTGTCTCACCAGCTGAAAGTTTGAAGAGTAACAGCCCTCAGGACAGGACGCACAGCAGGCGCCTAGCAACCCGAGTTGTTAGCAACGGTTGTTAAGTGCACGGATGCTCGAGTCCCTGAATTCAGTCTTTCAGGTCAGCAGTCAAAGCTACGGGCAGGCTGATGTAAAGGAAGACTGTACGTTGATACCCAGGTTAGCATCAGTTCCCAGTGCGTGGGTATAGTTTCTTGGAGTAGTGAAGTAAGCCTCCCTCCAACCCAACATTACCATAATCTCTACACGTTAGTTCGGCTGTATGATTCTCGGCTGCATTTTTTCACAAAGGTAACAAAACCGATTATTTATTGTGAAATTAAAATGCAACCTTTATATGACAAAAGCTGACATGGTCCAGAGTGACAAGCACTAAGATGGTACTTAATACAGCAGTGTTTGCAGCATTATGCGCAGTCTGTTCAAACTAGTTTAATATTAGCAGGACAAGCCAACTCACTACATACGATAGTATACATACATAGTTTAGACTCAAATGTAAGATGTGTTCATAATGGTAGATATAATTATGACATGTAACACATTTTCTGCACAATTTTTGTTTTAGGTAAATAAAATTTGGTTATACATTTTACAGTCTTGTACATATGATGTGGGTTAGATATAGAGTACCTGCTGCCTTGGGAACTAACATCTACTGATTCAAAACCATCACAAAGAAAGAAAAATCAGTCATAAAAAGATGCAGATGCATGCAATTTTTTTTTGTTTCTCTTTCAGCCTTTTATACAGTACATCTGTGCCAGCAGGGGCCCATTGTCTCACAATTGCTCTGTACTTCTACTGACCTACATTTCAGAGGGAAATCTCAAACTTTGTCCACTAGAGAGCACTAAGCACTGTAAAGTTTCCCACCCACTTAGAATTAATCTTGGTAACAGTTCTTTATATAAAAAATGTCTCTGTCAAGATTGTTGTTAATAAAAAAAATAGTACTAATATTTACTATGAGTAAATATTGTTTGATAGTTGACAGAAGTTGCCTCAAAAACCTAGCATGGCTAGGGTGATAATGAATAGTACAGGAATTATTTTTTATTTCATAAAAGAGTATTTCTTCCACCACTGATGTATTTTCATATAGGCATAATCTGTGCCTTTGCACAATCCACAGATGAGAAGATAAAATTCAAAGAAAATTCTAAACTTACAGTATATTTAATTGTATCTTTATTGTTATCCACTGACTGAAGTTGATAGCATTGGAAAACACAAACAAGAACAGTTTATTGAAAAATGATTCTGTTATAATTCTATTACAAGATCAACTATTGATCAACCTAATGAGAGTACTTATAAATTAAAATATACAAAATACACATTTAAATTGTAAAATGTCTATACTTTGTACACAAGCAATTTAAGCATGTTGTAAATGATGAATCAGCAATATAGAACAAAGTCTATAATCTATAATCCAAATCAGTGGCTATATATGTTTTATGGCATTTAGGCCTCAGCTCAAAAATACACAGGTATTATTTGTTCACAAAGAAAACATGTGTGATATTCTTTATTGGGGTTTTGAATGAATCATTTTGTATTAGTCTTCACAGACTCAATGTTTATTGCCCTGTCTGGGGCTGTGGCTGTGGATCCTCCTCCCCTGGAGTTGGTGGGACGCCCTCTAGGAAGGTACAGAAGTGCTCTGGTGTATTTAAATGAGGTTCCCTCAACAACAAATAGCATTTTGGGAAGTAGTAGGCAACCACCAGTCCCAAGTTGCTTATTAGTGTGAAAGAAACATAGACAACAGCCCTACTTTTGTCATTCAAGCCAATGTAGATCGGAATAAATAAAACCCACAGCACACAGTAGATCAGGGAGGAAAAGGTGATGTCCCTTGCAATGTTATACTGATGAAGAGGCTTTGCTGCCATGAAAGTGCACATGAATGACATAAGTGCCATTGCACTGTTGAAGCCTTGCATTAAGGCAAATCCAATCAAAGGTACCACTGGACATGCCAGAAAGGCCCTCACAAAGTCTATTTTCATCTCAGCCACATATACAGACAAAGAGGGTCCTTCCTGAACAAACCAGCCACAGAGACCTGCCTGCACTGCACAGCAGACCAGCATAAACACCCAACTTCCAGGGCCTCTAAGTATGTGCAGGTAAGAGCGGGCCTTCTCTGGGAACTCAGACACGTAGAATATCTGTTTGAAAAGAGTGTTTTTCAACCTCATTACAATGTACTGCCTTTAGTTGTCCTACAGTACAGTAATGTATTTTACCTGTCATTGCTCACCTGTAGTGAGATGGACGTCATAATGGACAGTGTCACTGTTTGGAAAAAGGAGATAAGGGGTAGCTGAAGACGACACACCATATCCCCCGGCTCTCCCAAGAAGAGCAGCAAACTGAGGCAGGCTCCCATCAGGCTGAGCAGAGCCACAAAACCCAGGGCTCCCCCGGTGGCCTGTACCAAAGGGGTTCCCCAGTGCTTCAGGATAACAACTCCCACTGACCCATAACAAAACAGCAGCAGCACATCAAACAGCATCAGTCTAAGAGCCTCAGGTGTGTCCCATGAAAACACCTCAAAGGTGGGATCAGTGCAATTAGTGCTGCGGAGCACGGACCACTGACGTTCAGGGCACATAGTACACTGGATGTCATCTGAGTCAGAAACCACAACATGAACATTTGGTTTGAGTACAAAGCACAGCATCAAATCAAATCATCTAATCCAACATTTTACATTTTACAGATTATCTTATCACTGTGTTGTTGAGAGTTATCTCAGAGGGTCAATAGCACTATTATGTTGGCAGATTAATTTTAAACTACAGCCAGCAACTGTTTAATAAGCGGTTTCCAGTCTATGTACTAAGCTAAGCTAATTGGCTCCTGGCATTATGATTGAACTTGGCAAGCAAATAAGTGTAAAACACTGAGCCGTTAAATAAGTGGTAAGTATTTGATTGACTGTGTGGACATACCATAACTTGCTTGGTAAGTGCCTGCCAAACAGTCGATGCAATCAAAACAGCAGGAATGGAAGCCTTTGACTCTGCGGACCTGGCCTATTGCACATGCTGCTGAACAGGTGGACTGAGGAACCTGAAAAAGTTGTGGCATTACATTTAGGATTATTATTATAAAAGGTGGAATTTCGTCTTTATTTTTACACATCTGTATATTGTAACAGTTTACATAGATTTTCTAACAAATTGCTTGAATTACCTCTCCGTTTTGGGTATGCCAGTTGAGGAGGGACAAGTTGATGGACAGTTGTTCATAAAAGCCTCCAATGTAAGTGAAGTCTACACCCCAGGTTTTCCAGACCCACTGAATCAGATTGTATCCCAGGTTTGGGTTGCCGCTACTGTCGAACACTAAATGGGTGCCTAGTATGTCTACAGAAGTATTCCTTAAAACCTCCAATAGCTGCAAGAGAAGATATATTTATTCACTATTTTATATCAGTGTAATTTCAATTAAAACAGTCTACAATTAACAGATTTTAAAAAATCACCTTCCAGGGATAGATTTTAGTGTCTGATGCCCACATGCAGGCAGTTGAATTGCATCCCAACATGTTATGCAGTGCCTGTGCTGCTGTGTAGATGGCAGCATAGACACTGAAACCTGTGCGCTGCACTGCAGGATCTGTTATTAAGCTAATATTATCAAGTGACAAGTTCCAACATTGTGGGCAGGGATTCTTGGGATTTCCAGAGTTTGGTGCTGGAGGGGGCATCTTTGCCCTCTCCTCGCTAATTTTGGTGAAGAGCTCCTGCGCGTAGGCAGTGAGCAGATCCAGTGGCTTTGTCTTGTCAGTGAATCCAATGATTGTGCCGACTGACTGGATATTTGGGAGGGAAGTCAGTCGGTTATGGAGGGACCAGCTTGTGCTGGCAATCCACACACCTGTTACATTCCTCCTGATAACCTGGAATAGATTGGGTTGGATGCCTGAATATAATCTACTGTATCAACGAATAATATGATGTATAAAGTCCAACATTTGAAAATGCTCTGCTTCACTAACCTCTTTAAAAAAGGCCACAGCTGGCTCAACAATAGAAAAGACCACAACCACTGTGGCGTTGTTTAGCACGATATTATTAATGATGGTTGTGACTGCTGGTTGAGGGTCAGTGTATATTGGAATCAGCCCCTGATAGGCCACACAGATAGACTGCTGTTCTGCTATTTTGGCAAATTGCTGCACACCTTGTTGTCCATACTCCTCGTCACTGCCTACCACCGCCACCCAGTTCCATTTAAACTCACCCAGTAGAAGTGCCATTGCAGTGACTTGTTTTTTGTCACTGGGCACCGTGCGGAAGAATGATGGGTAGAGAACACTGTCACTGAATTTGTCGCTTGTCGCACTGAAGCTTATCTGAAATGAGAAAAATAATATTGAACCACATTTGAAGTCAAATTAGAATATTTTACAAGATATTGTTAAGCAGTCCTGCACATTATTGACACACAGTGCCTAATGTACCTTTATGTAGGTTACAGTACAATTTGCATTTCAAGTGGGTAGTTGTTTTCTGTGTAATTATGCTTTCAAAAATAAAAAAGCTAAAACAATAACTCAGAGTAACAAATGAACAAATTAACATTTTCCTCTGATACAGCTTAGTTTTAAGTTGAGCTTTTATGCTATAAACATAACTGTCAAATCAGCTCAAGAAAAGACTGTTTACAGACATATAGTTAGATGTGTTTGAAACCAAACCTGTGGCATCAGAAAGAATCCTATAAGTTTTCCAATGACTGCCACCATTTCAGAGCTATGAGGACCAATCACGGCTGAAATGCTGGGCTCATAGTTGGTGTAATTACACTGGACCGATAATACTTTGTTAGATTTTGCAGTGAGGAAAGAGAGAGTAGGCTTCACGATGATGGCAGATTGTTTGCACGTGTCATAGATTTCATAACCCAACTTGATGCCAGGGAGCAGAATTTGGTTTGCGTTGATCTCATCCACTGCATATTTCATTACTATAGCAAGGGCCAGTCCATTTTGATTTAAACTGTGGGACCGCAGGCAGAAAAAACTAATTAGAAGCAGGTTAAGCATATATATTTGTGCAGGATCTCAGGTAATAGGGTCATTATTTCCTCCAAAATGCCAATTTTCACAACACATTACCTTTCACAGGTGACGCTGTCAGGCCTCGTCCACTCACTGAGGTTGCTTGAGAGCTGGTTAATGGGAAAGAGCCCTCCAAGCATAATGTCCCCAGACAAATTGAAGAGACTGGTAGAAATGTTGTGAAACCATCCAGGGGCACCGTAGACACTGCAGGTCAGAATAAATGTACACGACAGTGCCAGCCAAATGAAAAGTGCAGCCATGACGCAAATAAGCTGGAGACTGAAGCTACAGAAATGAGGGTAGTGTGCATATGTGCAAGTGCTTCATACAGTACTGGTATATGCAAACTCAGCTGACACCACAAAGTGAGTTGGTGCAATTGGTCCCTCCCTTCCTTGCCCACCTGAGAGTGTAATATGAAGTAACAGCAAATCATGAAGCGATGGGTTTTATAATTTTAACCTGCATTTACATTTGTAGTGGACATGAAATATCAGATGGATCCATCCATTCAAAAATATGTTTTGCCTATAGTTTACTTCAATGTGTTGTCCTGCGTTTTCTAGTCTGAAGCCAGATTTCTTTGACAAATTCTCAAAGATGAAAATTATGACTAAAATGTGTTGTTACCTACAAACAAAAACAGCAGACGGTAAAAGTGGGGCTGATTTTAAACCACCTTACATAGTGACAGTATCATAATCCATAAGTGATACATCAATGTTTTATTAATATATGATGATTTTTATAAGAATCTAATCCTGCGAAAAGTAGCTAATGATAATAAAATAAATGCAGCAGAGTAGAAGTACAATATTTTCCCTTGATTTATAGTAGAGTAAAAATAAAAGTAACATTAAAATCATTTAACTTTCATGATAATAATAATATATTATTATATATTAGGATGAATGTTTTAATTGCAGTGTTATTGTGATTTTTAATGCCTTACAGAAGTAAATATTCATTTTGTATCTTGTGTGTATTTGTGGGTGTGTACTGCAGGTGGTGTTCATGTTTCCGGAACATTTTCCTGACATTTGTTTGTGGTTTGCACTTTGATCCGCTTTAGTGTAACTATCTGTCAGGAGATGAGCA
This sequence comes from Ctenopoma kingsleyae, assembly GCA_032353495.1. Classification (NCBI taxonomy): domain Eukaryota; kingdom Metazoa; phylum Chordata; class Actinopteri; order Anabantiformes; family Anabantidae; genus Ctenopoma; species Ctenopoma kingsleyae. Next base: position 15,892,447 of record JAUBNQ010000023.1, read on the forward strand.
CACAGTAAATTCGCCCTGTGTTGTTATAACAACAAAACCTCACATTTTTCACTTTACACATGTTTTTGTGGGTTGCTTACCACCCATCTTGGTGAAGTGTGTTATGAGCTTATATGATGGTGTTATGAAAACCACTCAAACGGTAATGTTAAGAATATATATATAAAGATATGCTTTATTGCGTGTTTGTCATTCTTTGTTGTTATGTTTTGCATTTACCTCAGTGTTGGTTTTGCATGTCAATTTACATGCAGTGTTGTTCATTAAAACAAATTGACATATTTTCCTCCCAGGATATTTGCATTAACCTACAGTTGACATATGATCTTTTAAAAACAATTTACTTTTTCTTTATAAGATTAATTGTTTTCTTGCAGGGGCATGTTTTTGATGATTTTTCTTTTGCCACAGAACTCTGAAAGCAATTAGTTGTTTTCTAATGTTTTATTACACTATGGGCTACCATGAAATAGTGTTGCAAAAGGAGACAATAGATAAACTCGACTGAATGCAGAGAAACACAATGGACAGATTTCAGTAATTAATAAATGGGTCAGAAACATTCATAGTTCTACCAGAATGGTGTGGGAGAGGAAACTTGAGCTCTCAAGCAAAACCAGGGTGAGTGAAATCAATTATAATGACGCAATAGTGCTAACTACTGAACCACGTTGTTTGCAAACAAGTTTTCCAACCAGTTGCTGTCATGTGAAATGGTGTAACAAGAACAAATGATAAGCTGAGTAAAAAAATGTCAAAACGTCTTCAAACACATATAATGTTTCAACTGTAAGCCCTTATACTTTTCCTCTTCCATGTTTTAGTCAAATGTTTGAAAACTACACTCTAAAATACCTTGTTAATATTCCATTATTCTGCAACTCATTATTAATTAATCTATTGTTTCAGTTAAACAAATAATTCCTCTGTCCATATGTAATTTTACTTATAGCTCAAGGCAACATTTCTGTCTTGTTTTCTGATCTACAAAGCTTTGTACGACAAAGCAGAGCATCAAACCGTCACATTTGAAAAGATGGTAACAGAAAAACTAAAGTGATTATTCAGTTATCAGAATTGTGGTGTTAATTTTAACTGTTTAACCAAATATTTGTTGCAGCTCTAAATTCCCTGTTTTCTTACTAAAGAGTGACTTCTCAAACAAGTCTTGAAAGCTAAATATGAGACTAAGTTATTATGTTCAGAACAGAAGGTTTAAGGAAACAGATTAAAAATGTTATTAAACTATTATGGTTACGTTCTTAGTTGCAACACAGGTGATCTGACTGAACAAGGACAAGAAAGTAAAAACAGAAATGAAAGAGAAACTGATTAAGGAAGAGTTGGGTTTTGTCTGTTCAGTTCCTGATCTTTTTGATGTCTGCATACTCGGTTTGACACAGTTCTAAACAGAGTCAATGGAAGGAGTGTCCAACATGGGCAAAGGTATTTTTCTAAATCACACTGCCTCGTTTGATTAATGAGTTAAGAATTAGTTGCTAAACCGGACAGAGAAGAGCACAGATATTACCATGCACACCTTACAACTTTATACTTTACTTTTAATATACTTTTAACTGTCATTCATCAGCGGTTTGAGTCAGCTTGAAGTGTAATTTGGGTTGTGACCATAAATAATTTAGTAGCAATAAAATAAAATAAAATTTGAGTCACATCAAGCAATATAATTTAACACAATATAGTTAGTCCTAATGATGTATATTTTTTCCTGACATTAACAGTGTGTAAATGTAACATCAACTTGTATGACTTATATGTCTTTACCTGAATCATTTACTCTAGTTTTACTTTATTTACTTTTTGTTAATATATTGTTGCATTTTGCATATCTCATCATATACTGTAGAACAATATAGAATGTACAGTTTTTAATTTGCATTATGTTCTGAACTACATCCACAAAGCTTCAATGCACTGCTGCAGATTTGTCTGATTCTATGTTAATGCAACTTTTCTATAATTCCAAATCCTTTGAAATAAACAAGCCTGATTTGAAGACAAATCAGTTTCAGGAAGAGTTTGTTCAGGGACATAAAGAAGGTATTCTGTTGCCAATCTTGTTAGTCATCTTGACGCAAGACGACTGGCGACCGTTTTTGCTTAGTGTAGTCTGCTGTCTGCTTGCTACACCTAAAGATCACAAATCAGCATTGAAGGTTCGGCCCTGTGACTAGCCAGGATTACTTTATTTGCAGAAACATTTAAAATTGCTTACATTTGTCTGACTGGAGCTTGTGTGTGACTCGTGTGGGCCCAGTGTTGCTGCACTGTTGTGTGCAGACAGTGGATTCAGATTAATATCTTGTTTACATTTGAGCAACTCTGTCAAGCATGAATTCACTTGTCCTGTTGTGTACTGCAACTACAAAAAAAAAATCTTTAATTTCAATTCAACAGGCAAACATATTTCTGGTTTGTTTCCAGTGATTAAATAATTTCTTAAAGCGCTCACTTGAAGAAACATCATTACACCAGGTTGTTGAAATAGTTGTTAACAATGACTCCTCTCTGTGTGGTAATAATGTTGTAGTTGTTGTAGCCTTAAATTTAACTGATAAAAATCTTGCAGGGTTGGAGGTTCTTGGGACTTTTTTTTGGGCAAGACTTGCACCAGTGTCTGAAGTGGCTACAGCACTGTTATCATAAAATAAAGTCAATAAAATAGTAACAGTTAAATAATGTTACTTAAATGCAACTTTAGGCTGTCAGGAGCTGTCATAAACATACAAACTATAAGTGGAATTGTAGTGGCTGGCGTGCACAGGAAGCTGCTTGATCTTTTCATGTTTCACCACGAGACCTGTAGCAAACACTACTGCTAACAATAAGCAGTACAATCAAGTGTTAATATTTCAGTCAAAATTCACATTTTATCGAAAATGTAATAGTGCAGTGTGTAAGATTTAGAGGGATCTATTTGCAGAAATAGAATATAGTATTCATAAATATGTTTTCATTAGTATGTAATGACTTGAAAGTCAGAACCATTGCAGTTTCTTCAGCTTTAAATGAGCCTTTTATATCTATATAGTGGCTGCCACTGGCGATGGTAAATAGCTCAGTGGGTAGAGCAATAGTCTACGAACCTTAGGCCGAGTGGTTCGGTTTCTGGCGCCTCCTGGCTACATGTTGAGGTGTCCCTGGACAAGACACTGAAACCCTTGCAGTAGCACTGACATGTACTGTCTGGCAGCTGTTCAGCAACAATTTCCCCAAGGGGATCAATAAAGTACGTCATTACCATTATTATCATTATTGTGTTGTGCTACTGTTTCCACAGTGGCCCACAATGGACACTGGCGCTTGTGTTTTCATGCCAGAATCGAATTTGAATTTGGTGACACTTTGGTTTGAAGGACAAAGAAGAAGAAGAAGAAGAAGAAGTAAGCAGGACACAAGTATCTAAAGTTACTGCCAGTTGAGGCAGTCAAAGGGAGGGGTGAGTGGTAGTGGTTATTGAGATGGTTTGCAATCTGCAACCTTACTGCTAGGTGTGAATAAATCTTACACACTACAACTTTAAATAATAATTGTTTATTGACTTATCCATTCATCAGTTTCCTGTAGCTTATCTGGGTTTAGGTACCAATTTAATTCTTTATATAAAGATTTATTGGTATAGGATGCTAGAAAGAACTGAAGAAAATTGATATATGCAATAATAAACAACATTAGGTCATATCATCCCTACTGGTTTTCCATCATACTGCTAAAGTTGATTATATATTAATGACTTATATTAATAAGTGATGCCTGCATCTCTGCACATAGCATTTATAAATTTAAATTTCAATAGCCATCTGTCTTTTCAGAAGCAACATCTTAGTCACTCTGGATGATGACCTTTTCTCTTGGAGCTACTTTCCATTCATTCACCGATACATTATACTACTTATCCAGACATGGGAGTGCTGGAGCTGATCCCAGATGTCACAGGGCAAGAGACAGAGTACTTTCTTGACACGTCACCAGACTATCACAGGCCTGACAAAGGCCTATGGACAATTTAGAGTCACCAATTAACCTAAATACCGTATATGTCCTTAGATTGTGGGAGGAAACTGGGGTAAATCCACACAAGCGTGGGGAGAACATGCAAACTGTGCCAACTCAAACTAATTCGTATTGAAGAAATGGCACAAATTAATTTGTGTTTGTTCTATGAAAAACAAACAACAGAATTATGTGCACTGATAAATAGTTTTTCATAATTTGCAGAAGCTTTTAACACAAACTCTCTTGATTTTGTATAAACTGTACAGTACACATTTATTTTACAGTTTTTACCTTAGTGCATGTCCAACACCTTGAGAGATCTTTACTTAACTCAGCCACTAGATGTCAGATGTGTGTATTTTATTGTCTTCACTTATAGAACGTACACAGTCTGACTGTAGAGCCACTGAAACCCAGCACTTTATTGGGACATGCATGGAGGAAATATTTATATTATTAGGCACTGGAGGGCTGAAATGAGAAAACCCAGAGTGAGGGGCATTGCTGCCACTGATGGAGCAAAGGAAGGTGGAGCTATCTGCAGCTGTGTGGGCAGGAAGTACATTGTGTAGCACAGGGCTGTTTGAACAACTGATAACAGAGGGGAGTAAACCTGTGTGAATGCTGAAATGGTTTTCTTGGGCAGAAATGTTTTGATTCACTCAGAATCTGATTGAACAAGTTTTGTCCTGTAAATCTGAAACAATTTTTCATATTGGTGGATTTTCATGGGTTAACCTCACGGCCTGCAGAGAGGGGAACGCTGTTGCACAATGCCTCTCAGATTGAGAAAACATAGATGCACTTTGCACCAAAGAACCTGAAGTCCTGACGTGAAGAGATAGATAATCTTGCACACTGAGATGCTTTTGTGCCTTTGTGGCAGTTTTAATGTGCTGTGGCTGGCGAACATAATATGCCACCCTTTCTTTTTGTCCCAGTCAACCATGACTGTTGCAAAACACAGCAAGACTGAGGAATACCACCCACTCTCCCTTGCTCCCTTTTGCCCTCCTTTCCCCCCCACCACTCTCCTCGTTGCCTGCAGACTGGCAGCGGAATGATCAGCCTCGCTCTCTAATCTCCATCGCTGGCCTGAGAAACACTGGGCCTGTTGTTGACATGCTGGCCTCATACCCCACAGGGGCTGACAAATTATTAGCCAGCCTCTCTGTGCAGAGTGAAGACAGCCAGCCAGGCAGTAGAATACTAAACTATGCTGCTGGACATTGGGACCATCTGTCTTGTTCAGCTCTGTGTCTGAATGAATGATGGAGAAAATGTGGTAATGACAAGATCCTGTTGTGTGACAGTGGCTCTGGCTGGTCAGGATTGAACCAGCTGTGGTGGCGTAACATGACTCAGTTTACAATAACATGAGTAAAAGCTTATGTATGTTATCACAGCCTGTGTATTATGGAAGTGTTTTGCCTCACCCCAAAGAGTTAAATAAAGGATACATCCTCCCCCCTTCCAGCAGTAAAACTTGTTCTTCTTCGTGACTTCAGTCTGTGTGAGTGGCTCACAAGTGTGTTGCAACTTGTATTTGCACATAGATACACATGTGCAGAAATATATAAACAATGGAAATATTATTGTGTATTGTAGTTCTGCACTGTACTTGTCAGTCAATCCATTTACTTAATTTCAAGTTGGCCAATGCTTAAATTTTTCATACTTTTCTGTGGAGGTTTTCTCCATGGGTGCATTATTACACAGCAGTGAGAAAACTTGAAATTCCGCAAACAGAATCTACAAATTAACCTGATTCTTAGAAATGCATTAGCTCTGTCCAGGAACCGGAACAATGATGTTTGCACTCTGGATTTACTTAACCTGCAGGTCATTGAAACACAGTGTTTGGCTCTGAGAACCAGTTCAACAGTTCAGATCATGGACTCATGGCCTCTGGCTTCATCTCTGCTGGTCAGCTCTGCTCTGCAGTGACTCACAGCTGCCCATAGGAGTAAAGCAGTAGGATTTTTGTGACCTTGTTGAATTCGAACAGGGACGCAAAGAGTGTTTTACATTGTTCTGCGTTACGAAATGAAAATGGGTTGGCAAACAGCTGACTTACCAGTTGTCACGCAAATGTATTTTAAGTGTTGAAAATATTGCATAATTTATTCAAACTGTGAGGGCAGAACGTTTGAGCGGGAGTAAGTTAGTGAAATAGTGACCAAAGGCCTTTAAATGTGACACTAGAGCAACAATTGATTCGATTATTGCTCAGCTTGTGAAATTCCACCATGTTTAGACAACCGGGTTGTCACAGCTGTGTAAACTCTGGTGACATTATGAACAAATGAACTGTTGTATAACTGATGGCAGACCTGCACAAAAGCGCAGTTTAATATGTTCAGAAACTGTGTGCTATACAAAATAAATGAAACAAAAATATTAATGCAACTCAGTTGTTCCCCAGCACATGACATGCACAATATTATGTTATTTTGTCATCTGATAAGAAACATTGTTATTATCACAGTACACAAACAAAGATATAAGTTTTCAGAGGTAGGCTAAGTGCATAGAAAAAACTGTGGTAAAGGTTGGGATATGTTACTGTACTTTCTGTTTTTTCCCTCCATTATCTTCAGTCTCTTGGAGAACTGCATCAGACACAGTGTGTCTGAGTGATCCATTTTGTTGATGTTCTGCTCTTTGGGCTTATGGATTTCAAATGGACATGAATGATACAGCAGAAAGCCCTAATCTGTCATGTTTGACTCTGTGTGCGTTTCAGTGTGTATGCAGTGCACTCATGCTAATGTAGTGGTGTCATGTTACATCTCAAAGCTAACTGAGAGGTCTCATCTGTCATCCTTCATCTGTGACTCATCAGACGAGTTATCTGTGATCTCTGTCTGCTCTGTTGCTATTTTTGCGTAGGACTGATGATGTGAGCATTTTGTCAGAGGAAAATTAATTTTTTAAAATAGAAATTAAAAATTGCCTAAAAACATAGCGCACAGTTTGGTTAGAGTGGAACATTAAAACAGATTAAAGCCGCTATAATCTATAGTTTGAACATACAGAGAATTATCACTTGGAAACCAGCAGCTTTATGGCGCTTTATACTAATCTCATTGTTTACCTGTCTAGCCTGCAACTTTACTATTTTTGTTTACTCTGTCCTCTGTCCCAAAGTCATTTTCATTATAAAGCCTGTAAAGCCCAGTGTACACCACCTGTTCAGCACCATGCACCAACTAGCTGGTGAACATAGTTGAGCATTTAGCAGCTAAAGAGCGAGATATTTCACTCAGGAATGGGAGGAGACCAAAATCGGAGCTAAAAGTATTGGACACAAAGAGAACTAAAAACTAATTATATATTTTATTCTTTGAGGCTAACTACACTCAAATTGCTATTTCCTTGTATGTATAATAAGAAGAGAAGAGCAATAACTATGTTGTATGTAGGGGGAGACTGATCACCACTCAGTGTAGCATGGACAAGGTCCAAACTAACAGCTGCATCACACTGTCAAATGTGCTTTTTCTCCACTGGAAAGACAGACAGTCTGATGGGGCGTTGACAGTCACTAGAAGCACATTTATGTCCCTTTAAGAGAGTCATTGTGAAGGAGCTATTTGTTAGTCTTAGTTTGTTTTTTCTGATTAGTATTTGTTCAGAGTGTTCACTCTTGATCTTCTTCTTTCGACTTCTCCCTTCAGGGGTCGCCAAGGTCTGTTTGTTTGCTTGCTTGTTTTTTGACTAAATAAGCCATATGAAAGACAGATCTGAGAATGGACAACTGACTCTTTTGCCTTCATATATAACTGTTCCCACGATGCATGAGTGGCCTTTTTTAATTTTAATTTAATTTTAAGTTTGCTTCAAGTTTGATTTTGTTGCCAAATGGCCAGCGTACATTAAGTGAATACCTGTGTTGTAGATGAGTGAGCAGCTCTCCAGTGAAAGGTTCTTTAGTGTATGTGGGTGATTGTCAGTATGTGACAGGAGCCCTGCTGTTTGGTGAATATTATTCTTCATGAGGCCTATATATCTGTTTAGCCTTTAACAGAGTAGAGTTTGTGTTTGCTCAGATGAATAAATCTTTGTTTCCATGTTAAAGTTTTTCTTCTATTGGGCTTCCAAATGCTAATGTCACATACAACTTTGTTAGAGACCATGGACAAGGAGAACAAAGGTCATAGAAGCTACTGTTAGCTTATTTGTATGCTATAATTTAGTTTCAGACTAACCTAACTTTCATATCAAAGCACACTGCAGAAAAACTTATAAATATTGTTAATGAATTTTTTGATACTATGATTTTTCTAGAAGAAATCACCCGCTACAACATTTTAGGCAAACATAAGCATGCTTCGATTATGTTGATAGTGCAAAACAGTGTGGTGAATCTAATTAGGACTACAGTGTTAAGCTAGAACTAACATGAAACCCAAAGTCAGTCCACTCTGCTCCAGGCAGTCAAATATTAAGGCCAACACACTCTGGAAGTGGTGTGGCACTTTTAACATCAAATTACATATTTCTGCAGTCTGCTCTTGTGATTCCATCTCACGCAAAATAAGAGGAAGCTTCAGAGCCTCCTTCATGAAGCCTGCACATGTCCTGTGTCGTCTGCACACAGGATGACATCTGAACATCAACCTTTCTCCACATTTGAGCAACAATATTGATCCACAGAGAACAAAATACATCACTGGTTTTGGAAAGAGCTGCATTCACCAAACAGCTTTCCTGTATGTTGATCTTTGTCTCATTCACTTTGTTTTACGTTTTCACATCTGTTACAAACTGAGATTAAAGCAGAGTCTGCAGCGTATTAATGAATGAGACTCACTGATACGCCTCCTCATTCCATTCAAAGTTGACACGCGTCAAATCCCCTGACGCCCGTCAATTCACATCCGGTGTCTGTTCTTTCATTGAAAACAATGTGCGCGAATGGTTTGATGCGTGTCAGACACTTCCAGTGTGTGTTGGCCTCATTATCAAATTATAACAATACAAATGGAAAACCTGCTAATCAAGGGGAAATTGTTTAATTTAGTGAACAAAAATTTTAAGTTCCATATTAAGAAAAGTACTGTTTCATGTCCCCAGTTCACACAAGTATCTTCAGGAGATGTTCCAAAACAGGAGGCAAGACCACTGGCAAAAAAGACACACAGTGTTTTCAGATGATGGACTTGAAGGTAAATCCTCCCTTTCATTGCAAGCCTCTTTTGAAGTGAGGTAGCGTATTTTTGAGCAGCTGAAAAAACATCTTATGAGTGGGCGACTGGATTCGAACGGTAAGAAATTGTCATCACAGGGAAAACACTTCGAAGTTAGAGGAGCAAGGATCAGACGAGCAAAGTGGAATTTTACCAGGTCAGAAGCTGAGCTGAGCTGAAATAGGATAGACAATAAGATTGATACAGTCACAGACAGACAGACAAAGGAGAGCAGCTCCAAAGAAAGAAGAAGCTGTAATAGGAGGAACTGTGGCCAGGTTACTCAGCTTGACTGGAGGAGGGATATGCTGTTTATGAGGAGAGGAATTAAGGGGGATGTCTGGGGCCTGAAGCTCTAGACATCCCTTGTATGACGCTGCCTCTCTTAAGAACTCTAATTCAGTTTCCTCTCTGACTTTGTTAAATCTTTTCACCCTCCGTTTCTGTCCAACTGTGAGTCATGCTATGAAGCTGTCAGTCATCAGATGATTTGATGTGGGTTTATTAAAAAGAGGTGTGGCTTTCCCTCTGACTCAGTAATTGCTTCCGTCTGAAGACAGACATAGATCAGCATCTGCTGTGAAGAACAGAGAAGGAGGAGGAAGGGGATTGCCTGTTTTTAGAAACATACCAGCTGCCGCAGTCAAAACCCTCAGGGTGTCTGTCCTCCTGAGTATAGGTTAGGAGCAGCCCCATGCTGCCACATGCCCACTCATTGCAGGGAACCTGACTCTGTCACTACTCATAGTTCTTTTCATGTTTCAGACCACAAACATAATAGATTAGGTCAATGAGGTAGGGCTCATGCTTTCAGTTGCCTTATCTTAGTAAGTTCCAATTTCCATTATTTTCAGTTTTGTACATTATGCCTGGAATGACTCAATGCATCTGACAAAATACGTGTTGAAATTGCAGTAAATTGCAAACACTTATAAATATGTTTAATGCTTCTCTCCAAAATAATTAAAAATTCCATTTAGATTTGCTAGCCATTCTTAGATGAAGTGGAAACACAGCATCATTTTAAAACACGAACACGGAAAAACTGGCTGCAACCTAGTAACTCATTAGCTATCAAAGCAGCTAACTCTGAACATCATTTAACTAAAGCAGCCTTCACAGTACTGCTATCGCTCCATCACTGGCCCAGATTTTCCAGTCATCACTGATGAGTTGCTTATGACTTGCAACTGCAGTACCTCTTTTCCAGCTGCTCATTAACGCTGCTTTACAGTGTATCACTATTTCAATTATTTTTAGTGCCGCCAGCCCAAGGGCAGACATTAGAGTCAGAGTGAAGAGGGAGAAATGAAAGAGAGAGTTAGAAAAAGGAAAAATGTATAAAATAAGAAAAAAGAAAATATTGCAAAGGTTTTCAGGTGGTATGTTTAGTGTTTCAAAACAGATACACTTACAATATATTCTAAACTCTAATTACATTCTTTGGAAACCGGACCTATAATTAAATGGTTTAAATTAAATTTTCAACTTTCTTCCATTGCTTGGCCCATTGTTTGTGGAGTACATGTACAGTATATGAATGACATAAATGTTTTCTCTGCCTTCCCAATATTAAAATATATGCTGCTTCTAGCCAAAGATGTTTTTTCAGTTCAGATGATTTCATCTGCAAGAGTTCTTGAGGAGCAGGTCAAGGAGCAGGCAATACCCTCTGTAGTATGAGCAACCAAGTGACATCCACCAGATGACCCGGAGGAGTACTACTCCAGATAATCTTTTCAGCTGGAAGCAATTTTAATGAGGGGAAGGCAGAGGGAAGTTTAATGCCATTCATTTACATGTATTCCCCAAACTACTGTCAGGTCCATAAATAATGGAATTTGTCCTCTGTACAACATCACTTTCAGCTTTAATTCAAGGGCCTGGACGAACCTGTGGCATTAACCATTCAGGAATTACAGCCATTTTCATACACATCACCCCACTTCTGAGAGCTCATATATGGAATAAAACCAACATAATCCCTCAGCAATCAATGACTCTGGAAGTCTGGAGTCCATGGACATGACCGAATGTTTAGTTTCTTCCTTCAAGATGCATTGCAGCTCTTTACTGCGGCTGCTTTCAGTTGCTGCTTGTTTGTGAATCTTTCTGCCTTCAGTCTTGTCTTCAGTAAGTGGAAAGCATTTTTTAGTGGGTTGAGATCAGGTGACTGACTTGGCCAGTGAAGAATATCTAATTTCTTTACCTTGGGAAAACTTTGTGTAGATTTTGCCGTATGTTTTGGGACATTATCTATCTGCAGTAGAATTCACCTGAGAGCCAGGTCATCAATAAACACCAGTGACCTGGATCCATTGGCAGCACTACATGCCCAGGCCATAACACTGCCTCCACCATGTCATGTTTGACAGATGATGAGGGATGCTTTGAATCGTGAGATATACCTTTTCTCTTCCACATTTTCCTCTTCCCATCATTCTGGTACAAATTATACTTGGTTTTCATCATTGGCTGGCTCTTGGCATAGGCGAAGTAGGCACTCGCCTAGGGCGCCACTTGCTGGAGGGGGCGCAGTTTCAAGACTTGTCGCTTGTAAATATCGTCAGTCGCAGGTTTTTGAGATTGTTTTCTAAAGTGTAGTTATTTATTTGGGCTTTGCTCCCTGTATGAACCCTCATGATTCTCTCCACAATAAAGTGAAACTCAATAGTTGTTGTCGTTTTACATCTGTCCACAGCCCCGTTTCCTCGGTTACTACAGTTAATACAGCAGATGAACAGACCTGACGGTGAACAGTTATTCAAAGTTTCTGTGTCTATCGTGAGATCTGGAAACACTGATCACAGCTATACAATAATTTTGTCATGTTGAACACATCAAGTCTCTGTCAGTTGCAGCTACAGCTGCATGTTTTACTGTACAGTAACAGGTAAATCTACTCTACATTTCAATTTAGTTCATAAAACTTTCTTTGTCCCTGCAATTTGAGGCATGTAGGGCAGTGTTACACAAACACAGAACTAAATCTATCTATCTATCTATCTATCTATCTATCTATCTATCTATCTATCTATCTATCTATCTATCTATCTATCTATCTATCTTATTAATTCCCTTGAGGAAATTCTTCTGGACAAGCAGCTGCATTTAAGATGCCAAGGGTTTGGGGTTACGTATGTGTGTTGTCCAGAGAGACACATGTTGGAAGGAGGAACTGGAAGTTGAACCACCAGTCCTGTGGTTGGGGAGGTTTGTTGGGTTCCTAATGGCGAGTCTCTTTGTAATGAGACTCCTAAGTGATGAGTAGCGAAAGTCCTTATGCTGTGTAATTTTTTCAACTAATAATAAGCTTTGGCATTCTAAGTTAATCAAATCAAGTGAGTGTCATCCAAAGTTACAGACGTTTAGGTCCAACATTTCCCAGGACTGTCTGACTGTTGATCTTTAACAGAGGAAAAGTAACAGAAGACACTGTCAAATCTTTCCAATTATATGAACATGCTCAGACAAAAAATGTGATCATATCCTTTAAGATATCCTGTGTCCTACTTGCTCATGTATAAACTTGACATGTTGTTGAAGATCTGATACGGATTAGCATCTGACCTGTGAGAGTAACAAAGGAAGCCCATAAGGGAAGATCATGCAAACTCCAGAAATGAAATATAAAAACCTGTTGAGATTAAAGGTCCTTCTTTCTGTGAGCTAAAAGTATTAAATTACTATGACTTTACAAACTGGTACAGTGTATGATCCACTGTAAAACAATATATCTGTGCACACTGAAAACCTGTAGAAGAGAACAGCGGTTTATTTTGTATACTGTACGAAGATTTGGCACAATCCAAACACAAGGTAAAAGACATCTGTAAGTGCTGTAATCACACCAGGTATATTGTATTTTATTTGGATAGATGACTCAGTTTGTTGAGACACGGGTTTTGCGTCACTCTGGTGACCTTACAGGAAAATCCACATTGCATTACAAGTTAAGTGACAATACCAGTCATCACCATTACTGTGCACGGGTAATAGACCTCATGATGACAGCCAACCATGTCATACTGGGTAGGGTTCTGGATTGGACTGAAGACCCCAGACTCTATTAAAATTCTGTGATCTTAAATTAGAGAAGAAAGAACGTCTTGTTTGATGCTCAAAGTCTATTTTTCTTAACTGAGAGATACAAATTTACCTCAGTTTTTTCCTGTTATGGTTTCTTACTACAACATTAATAAGGAACCATAACAGGAAAAACGAAAAAGATCAATCATATCTAAGCCTGCTTTAAAATGGTCAGCTGCAGACCCTCCAATTTTTCCCAGATTGATCCGGGGTGATGAGTGATAACCTGTGTGCTGCGGCTTCTCCTGAGTGACAGCAGGCTTGCGTGTGAAGATGCAGGCTGTCTCACAACTATAAACTGAAAAAAAAAAAAAAAAAACTAGGGAAGGGGGTGGTGTTAGAGACTTCTCTTAAATTGCAAAACACCTGTATCTGACTCACACAGAGTTAATCACACACCTTCACAGCAAAGCAGCACAGCCCTGCACTGTTCTGACTTCGGAATTGACGGAGGTGAAAGAAAAAGAACAGACAGAGAACAATGAAAGACAGACGTGAACTAATCTGTGTGATCTGTGTTAGATCTGAAATGGTATTTATTTAATCATTCATTACCATTAATGAATGACTGCTGCATTGCCTTGTTGTTACATACATATACAGTACTGTGCAAAAGTGTTAGGCATTAGTTTCAGGAGTGCTATTATGATCATATATATTTATTTTTGTGATTTTTTATTATTCTTTTTTATTAGAATACATCTAGGAAATATAGACAATATATACACAATAAAAAACAAACAAAAAATTTACAAAAAACTGCTTCTTTAGGATAAAGTGACAAATAATCACAATAGTCAATAGTGTGATCTCTGTATAGAAATCTGGAGAGATCAAGGACAAAAATAGGAGACCTGTCAAAATCTGA
>JAUBNQ010000023.1:15910440-15925309 GCA_032353495.1 Ctenopoma kingsleyae
CATTTAAGTGTGACAAACATGCAAAAGAATAAGAAATCAGGAAGGGGGCAAATAGTTTTTCACACCACTGTATGTGATTTTACTAATAAAAGTATCTCTGGTTAAATACTTATTAACTTATTAACACTTATGTTGATTTCTTTAGTCTCTGACTCTCGTGGACTTTGGACTGGTGACTGGATTTTTTAGCTGCCTGACTGTGTTCAATTTCTCACCTTAAAATGCTGCACTGACACTCTTCACTTCCGCTGGTGAACTCAAATGTCCAGTACACAAAGTCTAAATCAACCAGAAAGACTTAAAATATGTCTATCTGCAATTGATCCTGGGGGATCAGTGTCCAGCCATGTGCAAACAGCAGTTACTCATAGCATTCACCTTTCAGCCAACCATGACTGTTAAAAGTTTGTGTGGAGACAGCGGTATTAATCACGCTCTTGTATAACATGTCCTTTTAAAGCTCTATATTTCAAAGACAACCTCCCTGTCTGGATGTGTGTGCACCTCTATCTGTCACCAGCGCAGTGTCTCTCCTCTAACAGAATCCAGTTTGGGGCATGAAAGACAAACAACTCAGACACACACACACACACACACACACACACGCACACACATACACACACACTCGTGCTTCCACACTACTTGAACCCTGGGGCAGAATGCCAAAAAGCTGGAGGAATGTGACCTGGTGACCTTGGCTTGCAGACTTCCACATGGAGACCGGACACTAGGATGGTGCACATCGGAAGGGGAGGCCAGAATAGCTTTGGTGTCCGGTATCGGGAGACAGACTGTGTTTGTAAACCGTGGTTGTATGACACACACAGAGCCTGCAGTGCACATGTGTATGTACAGACCCACAGGTGATGGAAACACGTGTACTTATGTTGAGAGTTTAGGAGGCTGGAAATGACAGGTAACATAAAAAGCTAGTGCCTCAGATGAGCATGTGGCCTCATATGAGCATATGGGCTTTCTCCTGTACAACACTGAGTTAACCTCCAGCCGCACATTTTTCTGCTTTCATAAACCCTGACTTTCCTGTTTGACGTTTCAAGATTTTTCTTTTTCTTTAAATACATGAGTACAAAGAGAGGCCAAGTTTGACGCATCCAGTTGTACTTCATCTGCAAAGTATGTCTGCATGAAGCAAAGCAACAAAAACAATGAAAATCATTCATGGACATTAGTGCAGAATCTGTGATGCACATGTGCACACACTGCAAAATGAACTTTTAGCATGTATTTCTGCACATATTTACGTACATGACCTGACACATATAGTGCTCTCAGTGCCAAATGGTTGCACAATATGCTGACCTGTTTTTTTTTTCTTCCTTAAGTGAGTACATGCAGTGGGGATTCAAGTCATGCATCAAAGATGGGGAAGATAAAGTATACCTCAGCTGCTGGAAATAAACTACATACCAGCAGGTACATTGTCAGAACAGTCAAGTTTCCTTTCTCAGAATTTGAAAGTTGAAATGAACTGGTCACATTATAGTTTTATACTTTGGTCTGCACGTTTAACTTAATCTAATTAATTTAATCATACACAGCTTTTTAATGTATTTATCTTTGCAAAGTGAGGATACCCTTTTTAACACAGAGAAAATTTCCCACTATAAGTGCAGACATGAGTATAAATCTTTTTTTTTTACTCTTCAGCACAGACAGGCCAGGGGTAAACTCCACCCTCTGTGCTCAGCAAGAGGACAGACATACATGTGACTGATCAGGTCCAACCAGTCAGAGATGACAAACCTTCAGTGTTGCCCCACGATTATTTGACAAGCATTTGAGCCTTCTGCACGACTTACATTTCAAAATCTTCTGATTTCTTTAATTTCTTGATAATGCAATGAGAAAAAAATCAGTCTAAAACTTCAGACTTGAAATTATTCTTTGCCAAAAGTATTTAACATAGTTTGATAAATGAATAGCACCCTTTGTCACCAAGAATATGTATGTTCATCTTATCAGAACAGTAGTAAAGATCCCTGTTGTCTCCATGTGACGGTATTGTATAAGTTCACCTGATTCTTCACACTACTTACTGATAAAGTATCTGATGACAGCTTGGAGGCCTTAGGAGGTTGTCACTAGTTTGTGTTTGTGCCCTATCTCTTGAATACACAGGTGCAGATCCTGCATGAGGCAGACGGTCTGGTGCCAATGGGCTGTAAAATAATCAGACTGGAGTAATATATCCCTCTGCCTATCAAATAACTAACAGAGCAGGAAAGGAGCAGCCTGTTGATCCAGAAACAAACAGCATACAGCCCCCATCCCTCCTCCTATGGCCCAGGATGATCTGTTTTGCTCTCTCTCCATCGCTGCCACTCCAGAAACAGATTCGCAGTGTCACAAACAGACACTTCAGCTTTCCTCCGCTCTAGGTAGAATTACAAATCAAACACTTAGCACTGAGGCCGATCATATAATGTTGTCCTCAACTGCTGGAAAGATTTTGCTGTGGGACACAGCTCTGCACACCTGATGCTACCAAGAGCAAACAAACACAGCATAATGTATTTGCCAGGATGGTTTGCAATTATAGAAGACCATCATATGTGTGAATAGTTTCTATTCTCATAAGTTTAGCAGAAGCAAAATGAATTAGGCTGTGCCCGGTGCTACCCCCACAGCGTCTATTCAGGTCAACGATTGAGAGATGCCACTATCACTACGGCAACAAGTAAAACAAACAATGTGTGGGTTTTGTATGTGTATGAAACACTAGACTCAAATCATCCAGCCACACAAAATGCAGTTAGTGGGAAGAGAAGGCGCTCTGCTCCCAGTTCAAGCTGTATTTTCAACCATGTCCTGCCTTTATGAGACAGTGTGGGTGGTGGGAGTTTAAAAGCTGCCAGACTTTTTAAATCCATGTTTACCACAGTGGGAAGCTCTGTAAACACATGGGTTTGCCACAACATTATTCCAACAAGCCGGCGCGCTTGGATTCAGAGCTCACTGAGGTCTTTCCAGTTTAGAGCTCATTTGACTCCGGGATGAGCTGGCTCTGAACTGTTTAACTTTTCCCAGGCTTTTGGTAACACTGGGGCATGGAACAATGACAGCTCATAATAACTTTAGATGATAACAGAGTAATCTGTTTAAGCTGGCAAGTCTTTGAAATTTTTTGTGCAGGTGATAAATTCAAAACCCATAATATCTCTAAACCCTAGTGTTGTACTGCTGTTGCCCAGTTGTTCATCTGTCATTAATCTACTCCATCTGGTCTAGCTGACTAATACTGGAATTAGTACCTGCTCTTAATTCAGTATGGTTGTGACCAAGTCCAACCGAGCCTCTGGGCTGTTGAGTAACTGTGTCATACACAACCCTGCACTCCAAGAGATTTTAGATTGTGTGTCACACTGTGGCTGCCATAGGCAGAGACAATTTCAACATATCCAATCAGGAAACACCCTTAAGCCCTGTGAGAGCTGGTAAGAACAGATTTATACACACCACATGTGTGTCATGCCCCGATAAGAGTGCACACCAGCTATTCAACCTGTCGTAATCACAGGCTCTTATCTCAGCGTCCATAGGAGGGAGGGTTTTATCAGCTTGACTATACATGCTGGAGGGAAACTGTGACTAGGAACACAGCGAGATGAAAACAGGAAAGCTGCTAAAGCAAACAAAAACATCAGGTGTTGTATATGATCAAAACCATTCATATTGATATACTGTATAACAAGAACAGTAAACACCAGTGAAGACAGTGATGATTGTGCCACAGTCAATCTTCTCTCAAACATCTTGATTTGACATATGATGGAAAGTAATATCACTGTCAGGAGGCTAGTTTGTTAAAACATTTTCTTACCACCACCTATAAATGAGTGATCCTGTTATGCAACACAATGATGAGAGGTTAGAGATTGTAGGAAAACAATGATAACAAGAACACAGAGTGACAGTCAGTGAGTTGGAAAAAGTGTTTATAACTATTGTCAAAACAAAATGCAAAACAATCATCATAGGTGTTTCTGTAATTGGAATAACCTCAGAGTTATATTTTATTTTTCACAGGAAGGATAGTTGTTTAAACATGGGAAATTAAATTATCAGAGAAACAGAACCACAAAGTCTTGCAGAGTTCAGTTATTTACTGGATAAGTATACCACATACCCTGACTGTCATAGGACTGACACTTGTGACATGTGTGCTTTTCGCAGGGTCGTATGTCATCATTTAGATAATTGTGTGTCTACTCTAATCTGCTGCCCGTCACTGTGGCTCCAGTCATGAAAACTGTCAATTTGGACGGTCCTCTGTGCTCTGGCTCAGGGTCAGGCAGGACATCCTGGAGAGGAGACCCTGTGTAATGTCCCTGTCCCACAGCCGTGTGCCAGCCAAACTGCATGAGTCAAGCCTTTGTGGTAAGTGTGGGTGGCTTCTCTCCTGTGACTACTCCCTGACCCATCATTCTCAAACTGCCACACACTCTTCCTCTCTAACTCCCTCTTCCCTTGTGAATCATCAAGCCGATTTAGTGGATGAATGTTTATCCCCAGAAATCTCTCTTCATTTCCTGACCATGATTTGACCAAAGTTGTAAATATCACCAATACTACACTGACTTTGGAACAGCATGACACTGCTATGTTTGCCGAGCTATGGCGGCGTCACATGAGACATCTGCATTACGTCACACGAACACGTGCCTACGCAAACACAAAGCATCAGTAGACAGCAGGGAGTGGTGTCTGTCCTCAAGTAAGGTGTT
The DNA here is from genome assembly GCA_032353495.1 of Ctenopoma kingsleyae. Taxonomy (NCBI): domain Eukaryota; kingdom Metazoa; phylum Chordata; class Actinopteri; order Anabantiformes; family Anabantidae; genus Ctenopoma; species Ctenopoma kingsleyae. The sequence continues at coordinate 15,915,186 of JAUBNQ010000023.1, forward strand.
TGGTGAAGAACAGCACGTCCATCAGACATAAGTCTTTCCCCTTACAAAGGCCGTCCCTCCTCGATGTGTCTACTGTTGTTCTGAGTAACAGACAACCGGGGACTAGGAAAACACATCTAGTGTCACGTCTGCTTCTTCTCACACAGAGTGCTAACAACACGCTGACATACTCCCTTAAAGTGCTGCCTTTGCGCTTAGCTCTGTTCTTAATCCTGTGCTGACATTATTTGTACCATTCGTACATTTGCGCAAGTGCATGTGCACCTACTGTACCTGCATGTGAACACTTAGAAACACAAACTCACACAGATATTTTATCTATTTCCTATTAGCTCAATTTCCCAGGGCAGGGAAAAGTCAGAGGAAGCAGCACTGTTGTTGTCTTCTCGGCTGGGTGCTTCCTGTTCAGATAGAGGGCCAAGTAGAGATATCCCTGAAAGGAGCTGTTGGAGCAAGGGCGGGAAGAGCTGGCTGTTTTGGATCCCTTTCAATGACTTACAATCTTATCTGAGCTGAGTTTGGTATGCATCCACTAGTTAGTGCTTGGCAAAATTTGGGAGGATGTGTCACAGTCTCCCGGATTCCTCTCTCCACTGCAGATAGTAAACAGTGTGAAGGTGCAGATACTGTAGCTGTACTTCACTGGACTTTGCTGTAAAATGCATTCCCTTCCTCAAGTTTATTTTGCTTTCCCACCACACAGAACATAGACGCTAATTGTTGCACTCTTAATCTGAAAAGACTCAGATTGAAAGATTTCATAAGGCTTTGCTTAGTGTTTGCAGCATTCCAGGCAGTATTTAAGAGCTACTTTCAGCACGTTAATAAGCATAAACTTAAGTAGTGGGTCTTGGTAGGAAAACACAACAAGCTCACTTAAAAAAAGGATGCAAGTTATGCACAATAAGCTTTAAGCACAGTCACTGTACAGCTGCATTTTTTGTAAACATCAGGTTTCAATCCTTAAAAACTATTATACAACCCTTTCATCGTTAGAAATTAAATGATCAGATGAACAGAGTCACAAAGTCTTGCAGACCTCACACACAATCGGGAGTGGAGTGGGACTCACAAATGGACAACTTGAAGCTGCAGATAGCTGTAGGCACTTCATATAACGTTCACAGAAAACACCTTTGCATCCAGGATTTCATCGCACTTCCCCACCACACATACATTTCAGAGTTCATTTCAAACATTGCTTGTCTGTGTCTTAATCTGAAAAGACCTGGATTGAATGATTTCAGAGGGATTTGTTTAGGGTTTGCTGCATTCCAGACAGTATTTCAAAAGTTTGAAAAGAGTTTTTAATGAACATGAACTTAATTAGTGTGGTCTGGTGGGACAATTAACAAGCTCATACCAGAGTGTTTTGCAGCAGAATAAGCTCAAAGCACACACTCACTGTGTGGTAGTATTGTTATATATTTAAAAAGAGTCACCTACTAGCTGCATTGTAAGATGCTTACTTTTTGTTTGAACTCTTATCTGAGTAAACATTTGAAGACAGACTGCCTCCGCATCTGTCTAGTCTGTGTGTCACTTTGTGTGTCCTTCTCTTTCTCGTTTATGACTCAGTGGTCGCCTGAGAGGCTCAATCTTTGGGAAAATAAAACCGTATGTGTGTGCATTTGCGGTGGAGTGAATGTAAACATTAAGCTTCTCTTCCTCCAGCCTTCCCATCCTACCAGCAGATAAGAGTTACTAAAATAGATATCATGATCAAATAATGAGCTAAAGAGCAGATGGCAATAAGTTTCTGATGGTAGTCAGGACAGCTGAGCTTGTCCTTGTCAGGGAAACATGACTAATAATTGGATGTAGATATAGAGACTAATGTCTCAAGTGTCATAGATACACATGCTCATGGAAAATTACTCTTGTTTTAATCTGAATCTCTGTGCCGTTATTGTTATTGTACGAGATTATGGCAGCATTTTAATTAGACAAAGGCAATTACCAGGTCATAGTTATTCAGAGAGAGATATGCTTAAGGCCCATTCTCTGATATAGTATGTTTGATCTCCTGGAAACAGCAATTCCACGTGAGCTGAGGACTTTTTTTTGTTTTTCATCTAAGTTTTGATGAAAAAATATATGTAGTAGCTAAACATACTCCTTCTGAAAACATCTCCTGAAGGCAGACACTTTCAGGGGCTGGTTCAGGTCACGGGAGATAACATACAGAGCTCTTCAACACAAAGGGAGTGTCACAGTGTGTCTTAACAACTTCAGTATGAGCTCCTATTTAAAGCCAGTCCTTCAACAAAGGCAGTCTGGGGTCAAATGGACACATCAATGACTGCTGATACCTCAAAGAAGAAATGCAAAATGATACTTTTTGCCTGTGTAGTGAATGTCTCAAAATGTTTTTCAGCAAGGAGATTGAGGGAAGGCTCTAAATGATGGAATAATTATGTCAGAGACTTTACAGTAAATACAGTTTTAGAGGAAGATTTGTTGTGTATATACCACCGACCTCAAATAATTATTTGAAGTGGAAAATATTTGACTTAAGCATTTACACATGCATGTCTGTCTCTCTGTCTATGTGTTTCTATCCCACGTGTAAACTAGGCAAAAATGTGTGCACACATGATTACATGAGTCAATGTGCGTTTATGTGCACGTCTGTGGATACAGCAGAGTCTGTTTTTTTACTTGACAAGGAAGTAACAAGCACATTGTGCCCCATGAGTTTGGTGCACACCTCCCACACACCTTCAGGCTCCAGAGGCCCTTGCAGTGTTTGGTCTGGGGCGACTCTCTGGCTGATTTATTTCCTGCCAGGGACCACAGCAGAGTGTAGAGGACAGCATCTGCACAGTTTGCCGGAAGGTGGAAAGAAGACAAATTTAAACTGGGACAAACTTTAACAAATGTTAATTTCACATTTCATTGCATCTTCAAACTGAAACTGTCTGTTTTAGTGAACTACTACAGTACTGCAGCTTACTGGATGTTAAGCAGACATCCAGGACAAAGAAAGATCTATGCTAAACCAGAGTTATGCTATTGTAGCCAAGTGATCGAAGTTTGAGAACATCCAGCTTCAGTTACAGCAGTGATAACCAATTATTTTTCAGCAGAGAAGAGAATAATATGCTGGCTCCAGGATAATTACAGCCCTTATTTAAACTTCACTTTGAATGTTCTTTCCATCCAGAGCTAAATTTACAAAGAAGTGAAGGTGGCTCCAGCGAAACCTCTAATTTGAGGCTCTGAGTTGTCTTCGTCTCAGTGCTGCTCTAAAGTGTAGAATGAGTTATTTGTCTTTCAAGGAGCAAGTACAGTAAACCTGATAAAAAATGACTATATTATTACTGAGATGGGTAACACAGTAAGTGAACTACCAACATTAACTGTCTTAGTATGTTACTGGGCCGTCACAAGCCTCAAGAAGATTCACCCATTACTCCAAAAGAAGTTCCATAACATTTCATGTTTTCATGATGGTGGTGAGTAGTACGTACCATGAACACCCTTAGGTGTTTAACTCACTACAAAGGTCACAGTATGCTGTAACCTGACATCACGTTCAAATTCATCAAAACTGGCCTTCATCTGCATTTGTTACGATTTATGTGGACCAAGTAGACATACTTTGCCTCACAACTGTAACATACTGTGTGCACAGTCTCCCAGAAGTCATTGTTCTTCAAAATATTCCCATAGTTTAGTGTTTGGCATTAATGTTTGAGAAAATGATGTGATGTAAATGGCGGTTTAGTTATTCATCTGACTTACCTTTCAGCCCTAAGGCCATTATAGTCCACAAACCCTTACGACTGAGTTTAGGACAGGACTCTACATTTCCACCTACGCACAGTTCTCCTCCTGGAACAGCACATTTTGCTGCAAACATATGCGTCTCCACAGACACTCTGCTTGAAGGGGATGGAAAATGGTGGCTGGACTTCATCTACATTCTCCTGAACCCGTAGGTTTGCTCATTAAGATGCTTGTGTGAGCAGTGATCCAGAGCATTTCCATTGAGAGGAATTAATGTGGCTGCTGCCCAGCACCAGATCAGGTAGCCTGACTGACTTCATCATGGCCTTTAAATCCATGGAACAAAAGGCATTCTGACAAAGCACATACTCTTCTCTGAATGACTCAGTCCATGTCATCAGGCCCTGCCACATGCACACATTCATACTTAAACACATGAATGGGGGAACAAGATCTGTTCAGCTCACTGACTGCAGCTCATCTGTGGACTGTATCCTTCATTACATGTTTGCGCATCTTGAGAGCAATCTATGTCCTTTCCCCTGCGACTTTTGATTTATACCTATGTGCCTCCCTTTGATGGTTGATGTCCTTAGTGGACACCATCTGATATCTTTATCAGAAGAGCTGGGCTCCTTGGGTCCCGCTGTGTTCCTAATATCCCCCATGAGTCAGACTAAACCAGGAAATCAGGGAAAGACCAAACTTCCGGAGCAATCAGTTTCTGCATAAGATTAATAGGCTGCAATCTTAAGCGAACCCTAACTCTCCTGTATAGGCTGACATCAGGACCACCGGAAGCCTGGGATACTCATTGGCCAAATGCCAGAAATTCCTGTTTTGGCTGTTTGAAAAACAATACAGGCATTAAATTCTGGTAATGTATTTCTTCGTGAGACCTCTTTAACATTCAGTACCATTCAGTAACACAGCTAAAGTATAAAACGAAAATGTAGACAGAAGACAACTGATGTTCAGAGGCCGGAAACAAGGCACATTATAAATCTGTTTCCATCTGTGTCAGTCAATCCTGTAAAACTCCAGTGATGCAGCCTGTGAGCGCCTGCGACTGGATAGAGTTGGATCAGCCTGATGTTCTCTGTCACACCACAGCTGTTTTCACAGCTTTTCTCCAAACATCAGACACATACAGTAAGAGACTCTTTGTGTGGGTGTCTGTGTATGGGATTATGTATGACTGTGAACGTAATCTACACTATGTTCCCATTCGCATTAATAATTACTAACATAACCTTGATTCAGTCTCAGTCATAGGATTAGTTCGCCAATAACTCCCCCAGTCTATGTCTAAAGTGATCCTCAGGTTCTGGAGACTAAACACACCCTGTCATCATCAAGGAGGCGAACTGTCTTGCTCCACCCATTACTGACATCAGGCTGTGGCTGCTTGAACCACTTAACATAATAATGTCCAGGAGTGATGCAATGATGAGTCGCTATTGCTGCTTTTGATTGTATTGCTCTCCAAAATACCTGCATGTGAGGCAATTTACTCTAAAATCCCTCCATTTCCCAGTAATCTTTGAACCAATATAGGAAGTGATTAATAACTGAGATATCTGCGGGACACTCAGGAGTTTGGTATGGTAACAAGTAGAAATGCTTTAATATGGTTGTATTTACACTGTAGTGAGAGATGACAGCCGGTTGCCTGGGGATTTGTGTTTTGTTTCCACCATGGGAGCCAAGTGTGTGTGGGTCTGCCAGACAAAACCACGATCCAGCAGTAATACGCTGCGATGTGTCAGCCTGAACTTTGGCTGTAGTGCTCGCAGCTGCACAACTGGATGCTTCTTCACAGTGTGAACAATCATGTTGAAATGAAAAGCGTTTAAATTTAATTCTTACACTATAGCCAACCAACGCAAACTGCTCTGTGACAACTGAGCAAACTCTTTCCAGTGATGACACACTAAGTGTGACTAAAAAGCTTTGGAAAAACCCAGTGAAGTGGAAATTGTGTTATTAATTTATCATTAAGATTAAGATTATTACAGATCTATATTATATTTTGAAATGTGTTTGTGGTGGTTTACTGGTGTGACTATTCTCAATAATCTTGCTGTGGACTATTTTCCTTGCAGCTACTTTTAGTCCTTGAAGGTGTGTGGATTATCCACAGTAACCCAGTAATTATTACTACAAAGACATGCTGCTGATGTAATTTTTTTTAAATGCTTTTAGCACCAAATTAAAGATTGCCCTCCACTTTACTCGAATGGCTGCAGAAACAGAAAACAAGCAGGCAAATCTACAAATAAAACTAAAAATATCTGCATGTCTAGATAGAAGCAGGGTTAAGTAGAAAAATGTTTGTTTTATAATGTGGGTAAACTGAGCCTTTAACTGCTGATATTATACTCACAGGGAGGAAGTTGCAGAATTTGCTGGCCACATAATAACATATATCACTGTTAATTTTTACACAGCCACCAAAATTCAGTTTATACCAGTCCTTTGTTGAAGAGAACAAATGCAAACAGAGCAAATCCAAAGACCTATTTACAGGACATCACAGTGATGCACCACTAAATCTTTTGCTGCTGTTTTTATATCACTGTGAACTTTGGACACAGGTTGAATATGCATGTAATTTAATTACCTTAGAAGTCAGGGGCAATCAATGCTGTGACCTCCTTAGTGAATAAATCATTTACACTGATAATACAGGGTTGTTGTTGGTTGTTTGTTTTTTTTGCCTTGTTTCCAACAAAACTCCACCCTTCCTGTTGATGAGTGAGTTTAAAGGAATCAGCATAGTAATCAGCTGACTGACTCTAGCCTCACTTCAAATGTTCACCATCGTGTTGGAGAGTGAGCCACAAAGGGAAATTCCTTTCTGTTGTAAGTGCTGCTGAAAGGAATATGAGCCAGAAGTGTCACTTTTAGGAGGGAGAAATTGGGATGTTGTGGTTACATCTCAGTATGAGTCATGAAACAGATCCAAAGAAACGGCAAAGTAATGTTTCCTGAGAAGTGTGTCCTTTGTGACATGACGTTTTTCATTAAATCTGTCTGGCTATCTCCCTCCCTGCCTTTTTTTTTCCTCCTCCCTAACTAACTTTATAAGGAACTTCCTGTGAGTGGTGACATCACAGCATGGCAAGAGAAGGGGGAGGTAAAGTGGGAGGAGTGATGCATTGGACATAAAGCCTTTTTTACCCCAGCCACTGTTTGGAAAGAGTTCTGATAACAGATTCAGTGCAGTAAAGCAGGAAAACAAATAAGCACATGCTTCACTGAACTGGATTTAATTTACATTTCTTCTACCCTTACCATTTTACATTTATTGTTGCAGGTGTTGTGTGTTTCCTGCAACTTAAAAAAAATCTTTAATCACATTTACATACACACAAACTTTAAATCTAGCTAAATTTTCACCCCTTCCACTACTGGTCACAACTACCTCAAAGGAATCCCAAAAATGTGCCTGAATTTATACAGGGGGATTAATGAAAGCCTGGTTCATGTATGGCTAACATGTAATGATAAGCCTTTTGGGTCTGGGGGGCCCCTGTGTGTGAGCTGTAAAGGATTTACTAACTCCAGCACAAGAACACTCTGTTCTCTCTGCACACACACACACACACACACACACACACACCTCTGCTTCTGCTGCTATTGATTCAGCACACAAGTTGTCTGTATCTTTTGTACTGCTGTATTTGGTTTGTGCATATATGTCAGTGCTGGGTTTGTTTAGCCTGGCTAGATTAGGTGACATAGTTAATTCAATACCACTTATGGTATAAGTAGGCTAAGTGACTGGAAACAGGAGTGTGAGTGATTGTACGTTGCAGGTTTTTCGTTTTTATTAGATCTATGTATATTAAACTTGTAGACTTTACCTAATTACCCTGTGTTTAAGTGAACATTGTGTCACTGTAAACAGAAAACAGGTCCAGCTAAAAGAAAATACCCAGAATGATCTGATAAGCATGATGCTAAACAACCTGGGCCTCCATTCTGTTAGAAGAATACGGTGCAGATAAGAGTGTTTCTGCCTCTGTTTCTTTGCCTGCTGTCGTGTTATCTACCCTGGAGCCATCCCCATTACTGCTTCTGTCTCCCTGCAGATCTTTGCAGTTCAATTTGGACTGCCTTTGTTCATTCAAATGGTTTTGAAAACTTTAAACTTGAAGCATGATGTTTGTCTTTGCAGAACTGCAAAACACACATGCATTGCATTTAACACAACAACAGGGCATCAGCCCTATAATTTAATTAATTCACGGAGTTGCTAGTTGTGTAACTACCTGCAACAAGGTGTTTACTCGATACGGTATGTTCCCTGTATCACATGAACAGTGTGTCCACTCTGTGCTCTGACGTTAAAAGTAGTAATAAACGAAGCTCTGCTGATTTTGATTACACCAAGTTGACTTGAAACAGCTCCATATGCTTAGCTCACGGGTCATTCTGCAATCCATGTGCACTCATACTGTCCGGCTGCACGTACGCTGCAGAGACACGGGGGGGAAAATGAAGTCTGTGTCTTTAAGGGCAAGTGTGCAAGGCGGAGCCACGGTGCGTTTCCAGTGTGGTGGAGCTTATAAAACATCTCAGTACAGCGTTAGACTTATCTGAAACAGTCACAATATAAGTTGAGCGTCATGAATTCGCTGGCGTCCTGTTCCTGATGCAACAGAAATCTGAAGATTACAGGCTCAAATAAAAAACAACAACAACAACAAAAAAAAACCCACAAACAAAGCGAGGAGCTATATTTTAACAAAGAGGAGCGAAGGAGTCGCTCGGTGGAAGAGAACAGCGACTTTATTTAGGTAAGTTTAGAAATTAGTTTGAAATGTCTGGTTTATTCTATTGTATGAACCCATGTCTCGCCTGTCTATTGTTTTGTACGTTGGTGCCAGCACGACACACACCACTGATGGATGCAACTTCAGGTCATTATTGTGATGTTTTAAATCTTTATTGTTATGTTTTGACGCATAGAGAAAACTATCCAGGCGATGAGGCGAAGTGGATTAAAAAATAAACAAATAACAAATGTGCATAAAAGAATTAGAAATTTGTAATAAATTCGTTAAGCTTTTCTGAGTTTATATGTCACTGTTCTACTATATTTAAATATAAAATATGGTATATGTTTTTGTCTTTTAGCCGATTGCACACGTATAACCTGGTTTTATTCTTGAGGTTTACAATATCTACTTTCTTTCCGCTTAAACAAAAGGAAATAACCGTTCATTCTGTATCATCATTGGCCAGATTTGTGTGTTGTGGTGTGAGTCACCTGCCTGCTAGAGGGCTTTTAACCATTATTATCTCAATCCGGTAAAGTGAGGGGGTGTGCGCGCTGTTTGCTTGCCGCACAGGTAGAGCGGGTATGGTTGCTCGGAAACCGCTGCAGGGGTGTCATGAGCGGGGTGTGAACTCTGTGTCACTATTACAGTTTTGAATCGAAGCAAACTATGTTAAACGCTCTGTTCACCCCAGAAGATCTCCTCTTTTTTCCTGCACCTACGGACCACGGAGGTGTTACCCTTCACACACAAACTGAGCCTCTCCAGCCTCTCCAAACTTTCCCCCTAGAAAAAATGATCTGAATTAGTGACTTTAAGAATTCCTCCTAAGGTGGTTAATGCTCTGCATGACTAGACATAATTTGTTTAATCCTGTTGCCTGTAAATGCTTTTATGGTGAACCGCCAGAATGAACTGTCTTTGCACCTGTTGCAAGAGGAAGCATAAGACCCTCGGGGTTCATTATCAGGGATCATGTTGCTTTCCGTTCCTACCGAACCGAATCGATGGCCCTGGGCAGGGGGGATGGCATGCCTTGCTGGGCAGTTTGGCTCAGTGTGATGCCTCAGGCTTCCTGTTGTTTTAGAGCTTTGTTTCTCACCAGCTGTCAGGGCAGCACATAAGTATGACTCATAGGAGGCAAGGAGCGAGGGGTCCATGTTCTTCTCAGTCATCACTCTTACATTATAAAGAGGACAATGTGTCTCTGCGAGTGCATGCAGCTCATTTGTGGTCTTCAGCAGAGATTACCATCCGTTTTATGGATCCACCTGTTTTCCTGCTTTCTGAAAAGTAGCATTAAAGTCATTAGATTTTCTGCAACAGTGCACAGATGCATCACAGTAAACTCAGACATACTGTATAAAGACATGGTGTATTTGCTTGTGAGTATAAAGGCACTGTGTAATCAAACACTACATTGATTGATGTTCCAAACTAATTCACCCAGAGCTTGTGACGTACAGGTTAGCTTAGTCCAGTGCGAGGTAGAAATCCTATCAGATTTTTCTTCCAGTGAAGAAAACATATCATGACCTCGATATGTTGCTGGGTGTTTGGTTTGACAGGTCACAAACAATCAGTTCATTTGACATGAGAAGTTCT
>JAUBNQ010000023.1:15934970-15945755 GCA_032353495.1 Ctenopoma kingsleyae
GTCATGAGTTGAAGGCTCTGTTGCAGTCATTGTTGTAGAAGCTGAAGAAGTTGTGGACTCACTTGTCAATGTCGCTGCCTTAATTTCTTCTGACAATGTAGACTCTGCTGATGATGTCTGATGAAAGCTGGATGTATTCATTGATATTGTGTTAATTGTCACTTTTCCAGAATTGGGAGTAAGTGATTTTGTTCGACTTATGCTATTTTCGTCAGCAGCTGAGTTCATGTTTTCCATCACTTTTAGTGATTCTACCATGTATTGTTGGTCCATACTTTCCAATTCTTGTCTATTTCTTGAAACCCCTGATTGTTTATTTGTCACTGCCATGTTTAAGTGATTATTCTTTTGGTTGTCTGCAAACTGTGGTTTTGTCCATGTTTCTTCTGTTTGATCTTGTTTTGCACTTTTACTTCCTATCAAACAAGATAACATAGTATATTATACATTTTTTTGTCGGTGCACCTCACATCAATTTTCTATCAATCTACGAAGTTAACAGTCTTGACATATTCTTCTAGGTCAGGGGTGCTCACACTTTTTCGGTTTGTGAGCTATTTTTCAAATGACCATTCACCAATGATCAAATTGATCTACGTAGGTATATATGTGTGTGCATGTATGTAAGTGTGTGTTTGTGTGTGTACTTCATGCAACTTTATACTTTAATATGACACAATACAATTCAATACATTTATGCAACACCCTTCATAACACAGACCATGAAAAAATAAATAAATAGTTAAATATTTATATATACTTTTTGTAAACGAAATGAATACATTTGGTCACTTACATATTTAATAAATTATTTGTGAATTAAAAACTTAATGGCACATTTAAAAATGTGTTTAATGCTTGTTATAGTAATTGCAATGTGACAACCTCCACCCTCCATACTACTATACTCTGATCACTGAACGGAGTAGCCAGGGTTGCACAGTAACCAGCCTCAAACATGCTTCCAAATTATCTTCATCACGGTGGAACTGTATTTGGACTTAATAATCTTCATGTGTGAAAATGCTGAGCACCATAAATACGTAGAGCTGAATATTACAGTGAAGGAGGCAGCGCATTTCGTCATGTTTAGTTACTTCTCAGCTCTGAGTAAATTCCAACACTGTCCCTGAGTGATCGACTTCAGCTGACTGTCAGCTGACTCTCAGCCTGCAGCGTCACATCTCATCCTGAGCTGCAGACGAGTTCAGATGAAATAATGTTGCTAATTTTGATGAGAGTAAATCAAACTCAGAGTTTCACTTAGTTCGCTGTAGTTTTAGTTGTACGTAAATCAACATACATCTGATATTTTTTTTCAACAGCACGCGATCTACCCCCACTACCTTTGCGATCGACGTATTGTGCACCCCTGTTCACCCCAAGTTTAATGTCAAACATTCAGTCAACAGTCAGTATTATTTTTTGTCTTCTGTACCAACTTTATTGCTTTCATGGAGTTTAGATTAGAAGATTATAACAGCATATTATAATAACGCTACTGTCCAGTGTTTTATGATTATTAAAATTAATTGAAAGTAATACTTTGAATTTACAGATAATAATTTTCTGATAATGCGCCCTTATAAAATAATACTCCACATCACTTAGAAATATAAATTAATAATTTACTTACAAAAATAATATCCTCATTTCTTTTATTATACTAAAGAGTATTTATATATTAATTAGAAGCTGCCTTAAAGTAATGTATGAGTAATAATGTACCTTTTAACAGCAAGGAGCACTACGTGAGTACTTTCAACATGTCATTAATGATTCCAAATTATAATGACTTTAAATTTGCTGTCTAATGACATAAGATATTGTTAAAATGATTACATCCAAAACAATTCTTAATTAAACTCTGGCAAATAAGTCTGACCTGCTTGTGCATTAAAAAATTACAGAAATCGCAGTCTTACCTATTGTTTGTGTAAGGAACACACACAATGCAATGACCACTGTGACTACTAAAGTAAGCAATATAAGGAAGATAGAGAACCTCCTCCAATTACAGGATCCAAAGTAAATCCACTTTTTCATTTTTCTGTATATTTAGGTAATCATCCAGAAGATTTAAAGCTCACGTATTTCAACTGCTGCAGTGTCTTTCACTCCAATAGTATAATGTAGGTGCTCCACAATTTTCAGTCTTGTAGCAAACTTGATCTCCCTGAACAGGCAGCTAAGTTTGACCGTGCGTGCAGTTGTAGTCCATATAAACATTTCTCTCTATTAGTATCAGATCTGCTGTATGTGTCATCTATGATCAACTAGTAAACTGGGTTACTGATGTACAGCCCTCCCTAGGCAAACTTTTTTTTATGTATTGTGACACAGTGATGCAGGGATTTATGAGTTCCCTGTAAGTACACTCACACCCTGTATATGTTTGTTTACAAGTCCAGATTGTTGTTACAGAGAATTGGACAAGCACTAAAATCTGAGTGAGGTTTCGGTTTATGTGATTCGCGAGAAAAGATTTACTGCCCATTGTAAAGTTAATCATCCTTTTTCTCAGGGGCACCAGTAATATTTAACCCCTTGGAATCTGCTGGTGCTTTGAGTATTTTTTGAAAATATGAAAGTTTTTTTAGCATTGTATTGACATTATCGCCAACAGAGCTGATGCTATAAATAGGCTGTTGAACCACATCCCAGCTAGGGTGATAAAACCGCGAAAAAAAAAGCTGTGAACACAAACCACATGTGGTTTGGGCAATACTGTCCACACCTCTGTTTGATTATTAGAAAATCATTCTTCAAGAGGTATGTGACAAAAAACTAAATATTTTCCGCTGATGGTAGACACTAATTCCACAATACATTTGAAACTATTTGGGCTTTCTTTTTACAATTTATATTTTTTATAATTTCTGATGAAATGCTTAAATTTCATTATGTATACTGGAAACTACCATGCGTGGAAATACTGGCTATAATATTTCAGCAATGTCTTCTGCTTCATGACTACATAATATTTTCAAATGCTCACTAAGTCTATATGTTGAAGAATCAATCTAATTTTTGCTCCACAATCAAGGGGAAATTAAGTAATATCAACAGTAGAGCCATTGTATTGTTTTGTATTTGTTTTTAATGGATTTTCATATCAACGACTGGGTGTTGTTGTGTTTCTTGGCTCAAAGGTGTTTTTTTATCACTACCTGACTGACGCAAACCACACTTCTGGTTTTGATTGAGGATGTGTTCAAGACACACGTGAGGATAACCATGCAACATACACATCTGACAGCTGTTTATATGTTGCACACTGGTAAAAAAAAAACATCATCTAAATATGAGGTGTATTTGAACATTTAGTGGTGCTCACAACTCATTAAGAGCCTTTTCTGAATAGAGAGCTCAAGCAATTATGTAAAAATGAATATACACTGCATATTATACATTATGTGTCCATGACGCCACATTATGACAATGTAGAGTGATTATGTGTAGAACATATTTTTCCCCAACTTAACCAGATTAACTGAGTTCTGAAACATATTATTTACTATATGCATGATGTGCATTTTGTGGTCTGAGCTGGAGCAGTATAAAAAATATACAGAACATATATTGGAAATAGAAAGATACTTCAACACTCCAACATTACATGACTGCTGTCAGAGAACATCAAGTGTGCAGGTCACACAGGGCACATGTATATGCTTCATGCAAGCCAAAGACAAAGAAAAAGACAGACAAAAGAGGGTGATATGATAAGAAGGTTCACAAGTTCACAGAAAGAAAATTACTAAATTTCTTGGCAGTCAGGGTGTGGATTGTCTGTAAATATCTTGCAAAAACATACAGAAAAAACTGCAACTTCAATTTGCAAATTCAATGTGCAAAGAATTTATTTAAGTCACATAAAACAGCAAATTCCAACAATTGCCTTTTGCCAACAAGTGAGGAAACAAGTCAGCTCTCTTCCCAAATAACCGCAACAGTCTTTTTACTTGACAAGTCACATGCAGTCCCCAGCTGTAATCCTCACACTTCAGCCTGCTTCTGTCCCTCATCCAGACTGTCCCCTGTTACTGTTGTTGTCTCTGTCCGCTCTGCTTGGGCTCTGCGTCGCTCTGCCTCTGTTATCGTCATGGGGTGCAGAGGGCAGAATCCTGCCAATCCTGCAGAATGAGACAAGGCAGCGAAGAAGACCACAGCTGTCACTACAAGCTTATTCAAACAACTGTTGCAGAGACATACATCATCATTTTAAAATAATTTGTAAACATCCTAAATGCAACTACTGATAAACATGTTATTAACTCAACTTCTATTTATCCACGTGATGCATTAGATGTTTGTTATAATCATGAATATACCATATTTTTCCCCAACTTGACCAGATTAACTGAGTTTTGAAATTGATTTTTTACTATATGCATGACATGCATTTGGTGGTCTGAGCTGGAGCAGTATAAAAATATACAGTACATCTCTTGGAAATAGAAACATTAGATGTTTGTTATAAACATGAATAGCATATTTAATCTGTATCTGTACTATCCTTTGAACCAGAAAGAATGATTAAGGTGTTTCAAGGTACAGTGAAGTCAATAAAGATAAGTACATCTGTAGATGAATATTGTCTAAAAGGCATAGGTGCTCATACTAGTTATGGCTGGACCACCTTGATTAAACAAACTACTATGAGCTCATTTCTCTGCACAAACCGGCAATAAAATTGTGCAATGTTGATCAACTTTACTCAAGAGCCGGCTTATGTAGCAAATACACACCTAGAAGTTTAGCCACAGGCTTTGTGGGGTGCGCACCGCAGCCGATCCAGTACTTGATTCGGTCAAAGTTGAAGCTGACAAGTTTCTCGTTGTAGATGTTGGGGAGGGGGTCGAAGGAACCCAGCTGCTCTATATATTTACCATCTCTTGCCCGTTTGTTATATGCTGCCACAATGCGATAAAAGGGTCTGTTAGCTTGCTTGTGGCCTGCAAGAGCCAAGCGGATTACAACGTAACCCCCATGGTACTTCTTTAGGAGGAGTGATGCTGCAGAAGGAAAGGAGCATAGTCAATATGGTGAAATAGAAAAAAAGGACTATTTTGTAACTGTTAAAAACCTCAATGCAGAGACACAGAGGCACACTGACATATTTGATTTCATGCTGCTGGTGAAGATGAAGGGAAGAGCGGCGATGGAAGGAGCAGCAGTAAAACATTCACAACTTACTTTTGCTTAGTGTTTTTTACTTCTTTACTTATTCATCCTATGCTGTGTCGCTTCCTTTTTTGATTTATTGGGAGATGCTGAAGTGTTGCTTGTGATCCTGTTGCCACCCTTATTGACATAAATGGCTAATTTATATCAATTTGTCTTAGTATTTATTGTATTAGTATAATAAAAATTGAAACAAACTCACCGGAAACTACCTCTTGCAAAATGACCACAGGATTCAATGAGCACCACTCTGCTAGTACTTGCCTAAAATAATTCTGTAGCAGTGCCACTTCTTATTTTTTATTCAAGTTGTAAGATAACTAAGTCGTGAATCCATATTGTTAGAGTAATTTATTGTTTATACTTTGATTTAGAAATCAGTATTTAAAGGTTACTAGTAACTAATCAAGTAAGTCAGAATGGCACTTAAGTAAAGTACTTGAGTGAAATGCTCCACAGAGCACCACAGGATCATTTCTGCATGTGGCCATTAAACTATACAACTCCTCTCCATTAGGTAAGGGGGAGGGGGGAGGACTACTATCATAATCATATTTATAATCAGATAAACCCACTACATTATACACTGGACTGATTATGACCAGAAATGACCTATTTAACATGCCAAAATAATTTCCCTCTGGGATTAATAAAGTTTTTTGAATCTTGAATGTGTTTAATTAGTTACCACATATCTTAGTACCTTATTCATAATAAATGTACACTGTAAATTCCAAGCTGCATTATAGTATCTTAGCTATCTAATATTTACTTGTCCTGCTTATAACTCTGCATCAGTCAATGAAGACAGAAAAAACAATTAACACTCAGGATGTGTCTCTTCATACAGTATACTCACATAAGTGGACCATGGCGTTCACTGAATGATCCTACAACACACAAAAAGTTACCTTTAAACCAAAATGTGAATATATGGCTGTCTAACTTTCCTCATAACGACAGCAGTAAATATCATTCTGTTACGACACCAAACATCCCTGCAAATGTTAGTAAACGACAACAACACGAACATGTTACTGTAGAACTGGAGCTGATGCTAACAGTTAGCTTTAACAGTAGCTTCAATGTCTCCTGTTTAAATACTCCGTGTTGTTTAGAAATTAACAAAATTAAGCGAGGTACCTGTGAGGATGTTAAACGACGTCGCGCAAAATCTCCTCGGAGCTTTTTTTATGTGTTGCACAGAAACGTTTTTAGTTTTATGTTTTCAGTTTTGTGTTTTCAGCAGGAGAAGTAATGTGACATTTGTCAGTGCGCAGCCATGTTTAAACAGGAAGTGACGTACAAGGCTCTCTGTTATTGCGTCACTGTGACGCTAGATGACGCTGTTGTACCGTTGTTCACTGTAAACATTAGTGCTTTTTATGTCGTCTGTCAAAGTTTGCAATGTGAATGTTTGTGTTATGCTGTGTGATTATAGAGTTTGATGAACAGGTTAAACTAATTATAAAGAAAAACTTTTAAGACCACGAAGCCACTTCTGGTGCCTAGTGCAGGCTAGCAGGCTGAAAAATAACAAACTTGACAGAAACACTGCATTTGAGGTGCTGCAGTGTACTATTTTCGAGGTGGTGGAAGTACAGATCCTTTACTACTTTACAAGTATTTTTTCTGGGCCATGCCAAATGTTGGCCAATACCACATAGTTTTACAAAACATGATTATTATTTTATATTATTATATTATTATTATTAGTAGTAGTAGTAGTAGTAAATACAAAAACAAAAGAGCAACAGCTTTGGCCTCCAACATTAGAAGTACTTATATATTGCTTCAATAACATAGGCTATATGTGAAGTATTTAGTAATAAACCAGCTAAACAATTAACATAAATGTATTCTTTAGCTGGTTTAGATTGAGAAGTGAAGTATTCTAAATACTGTTGGTGGTACATCTTGTGTGTTATATCTTAAAGTGAGGTAGCTAAAGCTATCACATCTATATAATGTAAAATATGATCCTGGAGTAGTGGAGTAATCTAATGTAGTATACTGTGGGAATACTCAAGTAATGCAAAATTACCCTATTTACTGGTCTGATACTTTGTACCACTGGTTTTGGTGCTAAATAAAAGACAGTTTATTGTAGCTACATTAATTCTACTGTTACACTCAAGTAAAAAGTACTTCTATGACTGCAGCTAAAAATGTAAATGTGCTCAAACGTACCTTAATGCTTTGTTAGTGTTTTGATAAGTTATAACATCTCTCTATCTATCATTAAGCTAAGCGTCTTTATGTTACAACAACAATGCATTGTTATGGCTATAATTTCTATTCTACTCATGTTGTGTTCCATACAACAGCAGCGCCCTGAGTTTTGGATCAGTGTCCACTGTTGACCCCAGCAGAGATGAAACACTGATTTCCTCAGACTGATTATGAATTCAGCTGTCATTGCTTTGCCTGATGTCGTCTGAGTGCACAGAGATTTCTGCCCACTGGGAGCCCAACTAGCCCCCCAGTTTTGGAACATGGTGATTTCACACTCCTATTGTGTAAAGCTTGTTTTTCTGAGTGTGTGTCTGACAAACACATGGTTTTCTCAGAGGAGAGGTCACTGAGACGCAAAAAAGAGAAGGGCCCTTGTTTGTAATTTTGAAAATATTTTGCTGCATGACTTTTCATACATAAAACAGGAAACAACTTTTTACTGACTAACAACAGATAAAACAAAACAATACTGAAGAATACTTGCATGTCACTTGATTGATTATGTCCACATTTGATCAAATGTATATAAGGTTACTGCCTCATACATTACAGTTCCTTCTGTGATGGCCTAATTAACTCATCTAGATTGTCAACCAAAAATACAGCAGTGTAATTGTCATGTTATTACAAATTCATTTATCATTTTTCAAGGGCAACATGACAAATACTTTGATTATCTGAATATGAAGTATGTCATAGTATACTGTACTCTAAACAAATCTATTTGACTTAACGTAATACTTGCACACACTTACTAACTGCAAAGAATAACAAAATTACAAGCATATTAGTTAAAAAAGATTTGAAAATTTTGTCAGTTTGGTTTGTTACAGAAATAATTTCACAAATCAGACAAACAATGTAATACAAAAACACTTTCTTCTCAACAAGCAGGGCTGAAATTTTAAAAGGAAAGCGTCATTATTGAGTTGGCCGCCTCTTTTTGCGGCGGAAAAATCTGAAAATGAATAGAGGCTTTACACAGTTAGGCAGCAAACAAAATGCATCTTACATGGTGAATCGGCAGTGCGTGATTATCTGAACGGTGACATTGATTCTAGTTGTGGATCACTCTCTCGTGAAGACCCCATGCTCTTTGGGATACCAAGACGAGTTGTTCCTCCTCTAATCATCTGTGACAGTTCAGTTAGAGACGCTCAGATGACCAGATATTTTACTGGGAAAAGAGCAAGAGAAGTCTTCTTTAAATGGAAAGCCCTGCTCCACGAATTGTAGTCAAAGATGTCTGAATTTAATTTGATTATGTAGCAGATGCTACTAATATCTCCTTAGCACTGAGCTTACTCATTGCTGCAACAAACACTCCTCGTTACTTCTGTAATCTGAATTAAAGCAACACTTTGCATGATTTTGACACTATGGGTTCATTTTATATTTCAACTATTACAATTATGTTCTAATAATTTTAATATATAATAATACAATCTATTTTCTTTCGTAGTGTTTAATGTAGCTTTATAGGGTAAGATTTAGGATTTCAGGTACTTTTTTTTACTGTGTGTAGTTTATGTAAATATAATACTTCCAAAATCAACTGAAATCACAACCATAAACGTGTATTATTTGGTGTCCACAAAATTGCAC
This sequence comes from Ctenopoma kingsleyae, assembly GCA_032353495.1. Lineage (NCBI taxonomy): Eukaryota > Metazoa > Chordata > Actinopteri > Anabantiformes > Anabantidae > Ctenopoma > Ctenopoma kingsleyae. The sequence goes on from JAUBNQ010000023.1 coordinate 15,943,998, forward strand.
ACATTATTAGTATCTGTTTAGTATCTGTACCACACTGACAATCACAAATCACGTGATTTATGGTTATAGTTTTATATTTTGGGAAGGTTTCTTGGGTTTTCGGCAGAGAATTAGATTTAAATGTACCATGGCCAGATATTAAGCTAGCAGTGGGTTAGCTTAGCATTAAGACAGGAAATATGGGCAAACAGCTAACTGGTTATTTCCATAGGCAACAGAATCCACCTTTCAGCATTTCTAAAATCCACAATTAATATGTTACATCTTGTTGAATCATTAGTTTAATCAGTACATAAAGTAAAGTTAAAAACACTGGTCGGCTATTTCTTGGTTGAAGTTGTAACTTCATGGAGTGTCCCCTGGTTATCTAGCAATTTCGCTGAGTTTTCGATGTACTGGCAGGTACATTTTGATACCACTGGACATAACCAGTTTTCCCCTTTTTTCCAGTGTTTCCTGTCTTTATGCTAAGCTACACTAGCTGGCTGCTTGGTTTATTGGATAAATGTAAATGTGGTCCATCTTCTTCTAATGCAAGTGTAGGTGCGAGTAAGTACTATTTCAGTTTTCTGCTGGATCCAGAACTTCTGATGTCTCAGAGGACAGGAAAGTCAAAGTTAAAGTGTTTTAATAACAAATTCTATAGATCACGCACAAGACGGGTTTCTGGTAAGTAATCATAGATACCCCTTTTTCAGTTTTTTTTCACAGTGGGCTTTTCAAGTGAAAGCTATATCGACAGTTCAGAAATCCAACTGATAGTTAGACTAGAGACAGGCAGATTTCAACAAACCAGAACTAGACACTTGGACACTAGTCCAAATCCAGAACTGAGTCAGAGTCCATAAACAGGTGAGAAAACAATTCACAGGTTGACATTGTTTTACATGTGTGTGGATTAGGGTTAAAGGTGCCTGTAACATGTTTTGTTTGTTTAGTGTAATATGTTAAATTTGAAATCTTGAAAATGAAATAATCAAAGAACTTAAAAACTTACTTTGCAAGAACTTTGACTTTTTCCTGCTTTTTAAAATGTCTGGCTTGTTGGTGCTTTGTTGGTGGAAGGTGGGTTGGACCTGACCAGCACAGAAATACTCACATGAACACTGGAAGATAATGCAGTGAAATATGCAGATCCAGATCCTCACCAGACAGGCCTTAACAAATTTTTCTGCCCTGAACAAAAGGTAAAACACACAGCAGCAGTGAATTTCCATTTCTTGTCTGTGGAATATTTAAATACCACATAAAAACATCAGGACTCACACGTCACCCAAACCTCTTGAAACACTTAAACTCTTTTATGCTACTAACTTCTGACCAACCACTGAGGTGGATTATCAAAAAAGCATCAATTCAAAGAATTTGTTTAGACTGATTGGCAACCAGAATCTTGACCCTTTTGTGCCTTATTAAACCAGTCATCTCCAAAGTGTCAAGGTTTAATACAAATAAATTAACTCTCTCTAATAATCTATTGGACAAACATTTTGTAGTTATAAGCAGACATAAGGACATTTATAGTTTTAGCATCTTCGATTTTTTTGTATAATTGAAATTGTGTTATGTTAAAATATGTATCCTTTGTTTATACATCAGTCACACTCCCTAGGTAAAGTTAAATATGATGCTACACCAATCAACTAGATTGACCTGATATCTGCTTACAATTACATAATAATAATAATAATAATAATACATTTAATTTAAAGGCGCCTTTCTTGACACTCAAGGACACCGTACAATAACATATATATA
>JAUBNQ010000023.1:15946897-15957380 GCA_032353495.1 Ctenopoma kingsleyae
AGAAGTTAGAAGTGAGGTGGTAAGTTTCCCTGCAGATGACAGAGAAGTTGTGATATTCATGTTAATATAAGAAAGAAAACAGTATTTAGGGTGTGGGTTAAAGACAAAATATGTCAATCACAGACAAAAGGAGAGAAAAGAGCGTTGAGATGCATGTAATTAATCCCACATACATTAACATACATATACATCATCTCTGCTGTACCAGAGAGAAATATTGTGTTTTTAGTCCTCCACATATCCATAGTTAGAACAAAACATATGATTGGTGTATAAATTATAAAGTATTGTTACTGGTGTAACTGCCCAATAGTCTATAAAGTGCTTAAATAAAGTCTAAAGTCTATCTCCAGGAACACTGTTAATGCATCAGCATCAACAATATGATATATTATTTTTTAACCCTGTTGAGGACCATCATGGGCCACAAAATGTATACTTTTACTTTAGATACTTGTTACATACAATACAATACATTCATACTCGCAATATCTTATAGTGTGGTGTTACTACTTTTACATTAGCAAAAGATCTGAATACAATAATTTCATTTTATTCTTTTAAACAAAGAAAATGCACAGAAAATTTGGTTATAGGCTTTGTTCAGTGTTCAATTTAGACACCATCTGGTTTAACACTGTAAACATACTCTTTAATTTTGGGTAAACGTGCCTGAATTTTACTTTACACATAACAGTGAAAAGAGACAGTATGACTATAGCTGGCTGAAGGTAATATTTGGTCAGATTCACTCTGCACATCACATTGTGATTTCTCCTATAAGGGGTCGTGACTTTCTTCCTGTGCTGCTGCTCTCTCAGACCTCTGCTGGCAGAGCTGAAGCGGCAGAGCCACACTGGTAGGTTGTGTGAGAGGACAAGTGGATTTGGCATGCACATCAGAGCGTGATACCCAAGCATTTTGGTCCTATCACATGCCACACACACTCACACTCACAAGTACAACACACACACAGAGCATTCTTGGTTGTGTAAAATGGATTGTAACACTGTCCACTGTAATGAAATGATGCCAGCAGCCCACAGTATTCCTTTACAGTCAAACTCACTAAAGGTTTCAGTGTACTCTCAGTGTCCAGTGTTGTTGTTACAGGCTATAAAAGGAGTTTTAACAACTGTATTTTTAAAGTCACTGTAAATAATCTGCCTGTTTTTTCTTCTTACTAAAGACGGTGGAATGGTGAGGCAGCCGTAGCTTAATGTCCATTTTAGTGAACAGAGCACAAATAAGTTTAGATCTGACAAATGTAAATGTACATTTTGGGTTAGTTTGTCCAATAAACACTGTTCTGATTAACAGAAACCCCCATTTGCTTGTTTTAGTCAAACCTTTGAAGGGATTTTGTAGAGTGACAAATACCATCAAGGACAAATTCTTCGTATTTGCTCGTTTTCTGATTTAGTCTGTTCGTGTATGCTTCAGGGAGATCTGTTCATCTGTGATCTCTCACATTTAGGTGTTAGTGTAACCTGTTTACTGAACACCCAGCAGCAACATTAAGATTACGCTTTGTGTAACTGTAATGATGCCCTTTTTTTTAGGAAACTGACACTAAACCAAGAGCAGCCTTATCTTAGGGACATCGTGGGCGGCCATGACTAGTTATACACCATTTAAAGTATTGCATTATCCCAATGCGTTAGTGCCGGTCTGAGGCGAATCATCAAAGACACGAGATCAGCAGTTGGCTACGACATCATACCTTGTTTATGCACAACTCAGAGGAGCAGGCATTGCGTTAAACTCTCAGGACCATCCAACACCATCCTTACATAAACAAACGTTAAACAAACGTGCCGTGTATGAAGTGGAAGTATGATTTCATGTGACAGTAAAACAAAAGGAGGTGCTTTATTGGTTTTCTTTTGCATTAAACAGAAGAAGACAGGTGAGCTCTGCTGTGGGGTGATAAGAGTTGCAGAATATAGAGACAACAGGTTTCTTAACATATTGTTTAAGGAGGATAAAGAAACACTGTTGAACATCCCTTTACTTCATCCCGACACACTGAGGAGACAGTCGCCATGCGTGCTTTGTCATGTACCTTATATTTTCCACTTATTTGTTCCCTGTTAGTTCCTGGCTTCAAAGTGTGTGATCACTCTCATTTGCAGACTTCCGATTGTCTGCCTTTGTGCTGAGTATTGTCCACCATCTCTATTGTCTTCCACCTGTTCCTTAGTGACCAGACTCTCTCACTTTCCTTCTTCCCCAGACCTCCCTCTCTCCGGCGTCACATCACTCATTTGTCCTGCTTGAACCAAGTGAAGGTGTTATTGAGGATACACAGAATTCACACTGTAATGAGCAGTGACAGGATGTCACCCATTCTGCCACAGATCAAACCCCTGCAGCCCACCCCTGCACCCACATGGACCCATCCAGCTGAGTCTGCCTGTTTGTGTGATGTCACGTGCACACCTCGCTCTTTTCCACAGATCCGTTTGGCCTGTTGATGCTGTTGCAACAGCATCTTAAATAAATCTCCTAAGCATGTCTAAATATGATGATAGTGTTGTCTTTTCATTTTTACCAATTTTACCAGTTTTTGTTTCCCAGATGTCCTTGTTCACTTCATCCTCCCTTTGATACCTATGGTCTCTTTGAAAATCCAGAGAGAACTACCCTCTCAAAGTGGCCTTTGGCTGTGTTTGATCACTGGTTGAGTTAAAGATGTCTCCATGACTCATAACTCAAGCACCAGACTCAGATGTCAACATAGCACAAGTTGTTTTCCCCCTACCCTGCCACGTATTGTGTGTGTGAACGCACGAAGACAGAGGAAAGAGTAAGATTCAGTATGGGAAGTCTTGTTAAGCAGTAGCACAACCTATTTCTGGATATCTCAGAATGAAACAATGTGACTCGAGTGCTGAGTTGTTCAACCAAAGACTGATTCTCACTCCTGCTTGTTTCATTCAAAGGATTTTTCGATGTCTGAAGAAATTAACAAAATAACTGCACAAATTTTATCAAAAATTTTGCATAACTAAACTTTCCACCTCTTGTTCCCTCAGATTTATTAGCTACCCAAACTTGGCCATTTAAAAAGAAACACAGTCTTTATAACTGTCTGAAGCAAGTTTCTCTGTTGTTCTTTTGAGAATTTATTAAATTTTCTAAACCTTCCAAGCCTTGTCTTTGGCTGACTTTATTATACCTCTGTGTTTCCTGTATGTACTGCATTAAAGCCAGCTAGGTGGAGACTGAACAGTGGGAGTTCAGACAAGGTTCACACATAGGCTAACTTGTTCCAAATGAGTGTGAGGAATTTCTGTGCCCATGCTATCCTTATTAACCAAACATCACCTTGTCAGACCCTACATGCCTGTTCAAAGCTCCTCCCAGTGAGATGAATATCTCAAATCAGCTTTCTTTAATCAAAGTTACAACTCAAAGTAAGCTTTTCACCAAGAGTGCATTTTATACGCTCTCTCATACTATCGTGATAAAATAATTCCCATGAGGAAGTGGTTACACATATGGATAATTTTGAGCAGATGTGAAAATGTCACTCAACAAGTTAACAAGACTGTGGTGGATATGCAGACACTGTCACTGCTGAAACAACGTGGTTCAATATTCAGGAAACAGTGGAGGCAAATTATTAATTGACTTATGACTGAAGGTAAAAACTGTTGTTTACTATTTTTAGGAGCTTTAAGCACAGAGCAAGTTCCTCTTTAAAATCTTTATGTGGCAGTTTATCATAGTGACTGCTGTTTTATTACATCCAGACAGATTTTACATGCAGTACTTTCTAATTCAACCAACAGAAGTGAGGCCAGCCGTCATGACAGAGAAACAGCTTCTAACTTATATATTGATCACAGATGCAAGATTATTTACAAAAAAACCCCCAACATCTGCCTTCTTGTTAACAAAGACAAAACATGCCTTCAGCACTAATGTTCCAACAAAATGGAAAAAAGAAAAACTTCAGGAAAAAATGAAATTAGATTTATGAATTTCTTCTATTTTTACTTTTCAGGCCAGCAGGGACTGGAAAACTGCAGGAGGCAGTGTTTTTGTCTGAATGTTTGCTGTTTGTGGGAAAGTTCAGGATCTGAACTGTGTAACAGACCTGTTTTTAACTGTTCTGTGTTATGTCTTTTACGTTTAAAATCACAAGGTTATTCTTTTTTTTAATTTGGGGTTCATTCACACTAAACACCTAGTGCAGAACAGCGGATTGTCAACTATCACAAACATCTTTCAGAAGGTGAGTTGGCTACTGTAACATCTGCTGTGCTGCAAAACTGAAAAAATACATAATCTGCACACGCTTCACTAAAGACAAATGTGTTGTTTGCTTGGATTCAACACTCCACTCCCTCCTACCGGAAGATAAAATGACTGTTAAAACTTAAATAAAAATAATGTTTATATACGCTTAATGCCTGCACTTCTCGCCTTTGTTCAGCTCAGAGAAAGATAAAGCCTAAATTGGCGATGCCTCTCATCAAAGGTGTTTTGTCTTTTGTGCTCCTCAATGTGAATAACAAACACCGTGTATAGAAAAAATACATGTAGATACGATGAGTAAAAAAAATGTTCACCTACAAGCAAAAAAGAAACTTTGGTAATTGCCATAACACAAATAATGAGGGGCTATGTAGGAAAGTGAAGAGCAGCTCTGATCGAGATAAGATTGGAGACAGTATCATGAGAGAAAGCAAGTGTTTTTTCTATCTCCTGAAGCTGAAAGGCTTCTGAAGTGACAGACTCACTTATACTGAGCTGAGCCCTGAAGAAACAACCAGGATAAATGGAGTTCAAGGTGTAACAAGGACGAGTGGGATTCAGATGCCAGTTGTGATCACAGTCCAGACACATAATATTAGATCATTAAAACTGTTGTTTGTAGCACAATATGTTCACAGAAAGGTTCCCAATGGGGTTTTCTGCTCTTTCAAACATACGTTAAGTCATGAATAAATGAAACACTCGTCACCCACTGGTGGACATGGGACCACCATCCTTTACATTTTTCCACAACAAAAAAACTACAACAACAAATCAACTACAGGTTTTGTAAAAATTTAAAGCCACTTTTGTTTTTTGTTACCAACAGTTTGGTTTTATTTCATAAACTGACTAATACGTTATGAAAACATTTAATAAGAAGTGAAAAATAACCGGTTTTCTTCTAATCCGTGGCTAAATTTAAACAGATATTGTTATTTTAAATTACTCATGGTTTGTCATTTATATCAAGAAAAATATGAACTCAAGGAGCTGCCATGCAGTGCAACTCAAGCTTTGTAGTATGTGCTGCATGCCTTTGTCCAGCTTAGTGTTTCCTTTTCACAGTGATTGTTTTGATTGGTTTTTATTTTAGTTTAGTTTAGTTGTTGTGCAGCTGTTCTTTTTTTTAACCATATGTGTGTCTGAAAAGGAACTTGTTTTTAAAAGCAGAGTATAGATTCTGAAATAAATATAACTAGTATAAATAAAATATATGTAGCCTGATATACACTATAGTGTATAGTAGATATTTCATGTGTACAGGTGAGAAAACACCTGTGTTTTTATGCTTGAAAAAAACATTACAAAACAACATCACACTTAAATTCATAATAATGTAAATTGTGCTAATTTCTCTGCACACACTTTTGGGTGTAATTATCAGCAGCTGCATAACAAATGAATACCAGGCTAATAATGATTAGGATAACAGAGACAAGACATGGTGGTGGTGAACCAAGGATATTTGCAGGGATACGGGATTATCAGCTTTATTTGCGTGTCTGTGTGAATTCTAAAAACATATCTGCTGTAGGTTCAGAGAGTGAGAGAGACACGCAGTAGAAATATCTGTAAAAGAGTGCGTTTTCCATAAGAGAAATTTACGTTTGTTTGGATTTCACATGATTGATGCTTGACTTAATCCAGTGCTCTTTGCGCCTTCCCAGGAGGGTGAGGCGGTCTCTTTGTGCTTTTCTGTCCCATGTGAAGCAAACCAAAGCGGGAGAGTGAGGGTCATAGCTATTCGGCAGGGTACCAGATCCTTCCCACCGGCACATCTGCATGTGAAATCGCCATTTCACCCCTCCACACTCCCTAATTGTTGCTAAAATTATTTGTGAAATTGCCTTCCACCAGGAGTGTTTTCCACGGCAATTGTCACACAATTTTATATGCACGGTGGGCCCACAGAGTTGACACATGCACCTCTTCTTTTCTGCCATATGTGCTCTTTTTATTTGAGGTTAATAGTTGCGCATTATTTTTCAACAATTACTTTTAAGCAATTACTCTTGTGCGTACTTCGGGGCAAGTCAACCTGTTGTCATCAATAGCGGGTCGATCCAAATGTTGTAATTACCACAAAAGCTATAGGAGCGATTTAGATGTCCATGCTGCGCACATTTACTTAGGCTAATTGAAAGGTTAACAAGCCAGAAGCATCTTACAGTCTAACTTTACCCAAACAGAACTGCTTTAGCGAAGTTTGGTCCATTCAGGAACCACATGATAAATCCGCACTCAATTATTTTGGCCGTGATTTTTCTTTTTTTATTCACACGAAGCGCTGCGTGCGCACCGGTGCATCTCTGGACGAGACGTTTATACTCCTGAAGTTTTATCAACAGCATGCAGCAAGATTTTAGTCAAATAATTCAGATATTTTCCCACACATGATATTTTAATCGAATGATATTTTAACCTGCAGAAAATATAAACAATAAACTGTTTTAGCATCTTACAATTATGTTTATTAACGAAATTATGTCAGTTTGAAGTTGTGATTTTGCTGGTATTGCCACAGTTATATGTTAATTTTTTTCATTTCTTGTTTCTGTTTCTCCTGATTGTTATAAAGAAAGACAGAAATAAAGAAAGAAAAATATCATCATTTTAAAAGGATTAATATTCCACAAGTTTGAATGTTATGGAAGCAGACATTTTGGAAAGACAGGATTTAGAATAACATTTAGATATAATAACAGTTTGAACTGGCTTCGTTGTATGGGATCTGGTGAAGGAGGCAGCAGTGAATTAAAAGTGAAATGTGTTGCTCTGATTGGTCGCTCGGCTCCTGGCTAAACCCACTCTCTTTCATCCATAAAAGAAAGGCCAGGGAGCCTATGGGAGCGCTCGGCTGTCTCGTCTTACGACATGCACGAAAGTTGGCCACTTAAACTACTTCCAACCAGCCAGCAGACATTATACCGAACCCAAACTACACCAAGGGAAAAGAATAACGGCGCTTTTTCCAACTCAGATAAACAACGTTAAGTGCAGCTCCTCCATTTTGCAGAGTGAGTTTCTGTTTTAAGGTTATTTTGTCGCTGCCTTTGTTTTTTGTTTTATTTTGGCACATTCATCGCGCCAGCGGAGAGCTTTTATTTGTCCCTGGTGGAAGAAGGGCTTGTCCAGTTTCTCCCCGGGATTGGGATTTGACAGCAACAGAGCATCTTGTTGAGCAATTTGAAGACACTGCGTTTTTTTTATTTGGACTTTGTGAGAGTAGCGGGTTCGAGCAGAGTCCGGTTTGGTGTTTGTCTGAGTAGCTGTAGGATGGCTACTTTACCAGGAACAGTGCCTCGAATGGTGCGCCCTGCGCCAGGCCAGAACTACCCCCGAACCGGCTTTCCTCTGGAAGGTAAGGAAAATGTCACACCGAGCACAGTTTGACACGGTGGGTGAAAAAACACGACCGTCAGACACTGTTGATTAAAGTTTATAACCTGAACAACATGAACCAAAACCGAATTATACGTCGGTCACAGAAAAGCAGCAGTTTGTGCTTTGAAAATCAGTCAGCAGCTTTTTAAAATATCATGCTCTCATACTTTGTTTCAGCTTGAACGTGTAATATTTTTAATAAATGTATGTTTACAGTCTGTATTTATTTTTAATGGGTCAGATTAACTCATAATACAATATCAACACGAAATATGTATTATATAGTCTAATATTTCGAATATATATATTGTTATATATATATATGTGTGTGTGTTCACATTTAAACTACAGAAAAGTGGCATAAATTGATCCAATTAATATAATTTATGTTTAGAATTAAGATGACAGAGTAATAACATGTATTTTCTACATTTTAAGGAGCACTTCTACTAGTCCAACTTGGATGGTTGCGCGCACACACACAAATCAATCTAATTGGTAATTTTTAAAAATATGGATGCCCATCACACTCAAGTCTTCTGGACATATGGCGGAAAAAAAAGATCACTTTGTATTTGCATTCATTTATGGCAACAGTTTTCCCATTACACCCAGTTCGTGCTCAAGTGCTCTGGACTGAAATGTTGCAAAAACCACGTAGCTCACAAGTTACTCCAGCTCCGGGATTTGTTCAAGTGTCCTGATGCTGGAAATGGCAATAATACACACAGCAAAGAGACAGCTCAAAGGATCACATCAATATTTGTACAGCATGACTAGGAATAATGAAGGTGGGAAGTGTCACCCTCTTTAGTGTCTCTTGAATGTGAAATTGGATCCTAAAGTGGCCTTGGATACATCCTGTCAGCCAGACTGACGCTGGATACATTTGGCACGACGCTCTCTTGAAAATGTATAATATGATAATGTGAGTAAACTGCGTCTCATTAGAAATCAGTAACACAACAAACACGCCAAGATTAGACTAAATCACGTGTTAAACTGAAGCTTTATCTGCCTGAGTGTGAACGTTTTAATGCAGGACAGGGTGATTTTTTGTTTTACTGTTTTGTTTTGTTTTACTTTTTGTTTATTGTGGCGCAGTATCCACCCCTCTGGGCCAGGGTAGGGTAAACCAGCTTGGCGGTGTGTTCATCAATGGGAGGCCCCTGCCAAATCACATCCGACACAAGATAGTGGAGATGGCCCACCACGGCATCAGACCATGCGTAATCTCGCGGCAACTGCGAGTTTCTCATGGTTGTGTCTCCAAGATCCTCTGCCGGTACCAAGAGACCGGCTCGATCCGTCCTGGGGCCATAGGAGGCAGCAAACCCAGGGTGAGTGGGGGTCCATGAACGGATCTGTGGGTCACTGTAGCACGAGGATCGGCGTCACGAGGTGCATCACACCTGAGTGAGCCCACATCTGATGTTGTATTATCATAACAGTGTGGTCAAGACTAAAAACAAGAACAACAATAAAATAATAATAATAATAATATGACTAATCTGATTACATTAATGATACATTAAATCCCACCTGTAACATCCTACTCGCTAAACCAACTTTAGAGTTAGCTATAACATATATAATGTTTTATTTTTCCTGAATACTTAATACATAAATAATTTTTACTGTTTCTATTTTACTATTTAAATCATTCAAACGTTAACCTTAAAAAATAAAAATAAAAACACAGAGAAGTCAGAACCAATTAATTTATAAACAGTGATTGATTGAGCAATTTTTAAATTGTTTAATATTAAATATGTCAGAAAGTGGGCATATGTCTATTTATATGTTTTTCTTATTTGTTACCACATGTGGGGACATACAGGCTAGTATTTCACTTGATTTAAATACCAGTTTATAGTGCTGTTTAGATCTGTTAATTGCTGACCTAATTGCCTAAAATTTTGAGTTACTGGGCTATTTAAAAAATATATAATTTATAGTTTTATATACAGTGTTAGTCGTGTAAATTATAAATTGTGTATTATATAACTTCCCGTTATCTCAATTAAATGTCTGAATTTTCTCCTTTTCCGGCTTTTTGTCTTTTTTCCTTCACATTCACATCATTTCAAACTTAAAGCAGGTGGCAACTCCTGACGTGGAGAAGCGGATCGAGGAGTACAAGAGAGAAAACCCGGGTATGTTCAGCTGGGAGATCCGGGATAAGCTGCTGAAGGACGGGGTGTGCGACAGAAGCACAGTTCCTTCAGGTGAGGCTTCATCTGGTAAGCTGCACTTTTTTCTTATTTCCAGCGAACACTGCAGCATCACTTCTGAATGATCATCACTTTGAACCCAACATGTTTTAAACCGCAGTTACTGATAATAAAATGTTTTAGAGTAGCAGGAAGCACACCTACAGCTGTGTGACCCAGAAAAACATCCTGTTGGGAAAATGTGCCTTTGGAGCTCAGTAGTGAATTTACAGTGTAGTTTTTTTTTTTCTCCTTTATTATAAAATTTTATTTTGAATATTTTCTACACGCAGCTGCTTCATGTAAAGTTTTTTTTTTTGTTTGGTGATAATATGATAGTATTGTTATGGTTATTTAATTGGTTTTAGGGCTAATCACCCATTTACCTTTTTGTTGCCATTAGTGAGCTCCATCAGCCGCGTTTTGAGGGCCCGATTTGGCAAAAAAGATGACGAGGATGACTGTGATAAGAAGGATGAAGATGGAGAAAAGAAAACAAAGCATAGCATCGATGGCATCCTCGGTGATAAATGTAAGTTAACAGCAGAAAGTATATGGCCCTTTTGCACATGTCTGAAATAACAAAATTATTATTATTATTATTATTATTATTATTA
>JAUBNQ010000023.1:15957480-15969288 GCA_032353495.1 Ctenopoma kingsleyae
ATTATTATTATTATTATTATTATTATTATTACTATGTACTATGTACAGTTAGTGCAGCCTTGTGAGCAGGAAGCTAATGTTTTAAAGACACTTCCTACTTTCCGTCCTCTTGGGAAATGTGTCCCACATCAGAGCTGCAGCTAAACGCAGAGAATTTATTCCTGCTTTTAACTCCGAGCCAGCAGTTTTTCATTCACTCAATTATTTATGAGAGCCTTGGCAGAAGGTATTTAACTGCAGAAAATTAATTTGTGTGGCGAATTCCTCCTCATTCATTCACTCATTTAACGACCCCTAAATGACAGCTGACAGCTGACCCATTTAACAATCGATGTCAGTTCACTGACATTTCACCACTTGTCAGTTAAAGTGGAAATCAGTGTTCATATTATTATTATTTTATCAGTAATGCCGCGAGGCGGGGGAAATAAAGCTCCAATGCAGGTATTCGCTGTCAGTGCTTGTCAATGGTATTTACAAGCTTTTAATAACCTTAAAATAAATTGGTATGTCATTGGGTTTTAATTTTAAAAATGTATATACAAATATTATATTACATATAAGAAATAACATAAACAAAACATTTTAAGCAATTCGATTTTTTTATTTTAAGTCATTTTAAACATATATGTAATACGAGCTTGTTTTAGTTTAGTTTTTTTAAAATTATTATTTTATAAAGAAAACTCTTATTCTAATATTTCAGTAGTTTACAGCTTAACAGTGTCTTGGACATGGATAGTGGATCTTTTGATGATCAAACGTGTGAATGGGGTTTAGATAAGAGTCCACAAAAGATTCCTATTTTTCCTCAAAAAAGACACTGCCAAAAATTTTTCAAACTTGAAGATGAACTTCGCGAGGAAAACCTCCCCTCCATTGACGCTTTTCTAAAGTGTCGAGTTCGAGGTACAAAAGCAAATCCTGGAAAGCTGGGCAGCTAAAAGGAGAGTTTGGGCTCGTCCTTTCTCATTCAAAAATCGGGTAAAAGAGAGAGAAAACTTTGGACAAAGGGCAAGGAGAGGCATAAAAGGAGATGAATAATTCAGTACGCCCCGCTGGTAGATAGCTTTGTAATTTTATATAATGGCCCGTTGGAGAAGAATCACTTGATAGCGTGAAAACGGTCTATTTTTCTGTCACACCACGCGTAAATGTTATGAGAAAAATGTCACAGTTTTGTTGCAAATATCCACAGTTTCCATGTAGATGGTTTGTCGAGCCTGCTGCACAGAAACGCCCAATATTTTAGGAGACTCTGGTCGTTGCACAAACTCAGCCGCGTAAATCTTATGACTAATTACTGGATAACGTGTCAGTTTACGTGTTAATTACTATTGCAACATTCTTTTTTTTTTTTTATTGGTACAAAGTTTCCGCATTATTTTTTCTTCTATGTTTTCGTGAGCGCTGCTTCTGTTTTAAATTGGGGCTGAATTACGTTGCTATAAAAAGAGACTCGTCCTCCGCGTAACACAGAGTTTAGATACCGGCATCCGGATGGCATTTAATAATGTTAATACTTATTAGAATAAGCGCTGGAAACGACGGTTGTTGAATAGGTGGCTGTGTTCGTGCCGGGTGTAATTGCTCCCAGGCATGGTAAGAAATATATTTATCCCCAATCAGCCCCTCACTCCCCGAGTTTGAAGCACAGCCCTTATGTGGAGAGGGGTTTTAAAGCAGATTAAATAGAGCCTTTTATTTCTTTTCACTTTCATCTCAGAGCGGAGCTCACAGTGGCTCGCCCTGGGCACAAAATTCATGAGATTTTTTTTTTTTCGTTTACTTATCCAGATTTTAAGACGTTATTTATTTATCTATTTGTTTATTAGGTTTGTGTATTTGATTTTCTCGGAGGTTACATCACGGATTTATCCAAGCTGTAATCTATCCTTATTGAACATGTATTTAAACTGCTAAACATTCAATCTTGTACATTTATTTTTCTGCGTGGAATCTGTTATTTCTCAGAAGGATGCAGTGGAAAGTAAAATAACTAAATTTCAGTGTATATACTGAAAATAGTTCCACATTTCCACGCTGCTATATTAGCCTTTTTATTAGCCCTTTCTTTTCTGATAATTATTTGCCATCTAGTGATCACTGAGCGAACATCCCGGTGAACACACCGTTCTGGCTGTGCAGAAACAAGTCTCCCCTCTAAGCTGCACACCTGTGCAATTGCTAAATGTCGTAGCAAAGTTTAATTACGCGCATAAAAATTGGGGAGAGGTTGCACTACAGCTGTGCAGACTTTGGCATCCTTTTGTTTTGCGCCACACCGGTCATGGAGAGAGAAGGTGAATCAGCTGTCCGCTGTCCGTCTGCCACACTGAACCTGACGGTCAGATTAGGTGGAGACAGGCGATGGACACTTCAGCAAATCGCAGGATTACCTGGGGTCCTCAATCTAATTAAACAGATGCCAGGTGGGATTATGTCCGAGCATCCAGGAGGGAAAGTGACAGAGCAGGGGAGAGGTGTGTGGAAGTCAAAGATCCAGATTAGGATTGGTTTAGAGGAGGCAAATGTTATCTACAGTGAAATGTGAAATGAAAACGAGGCGTAAATTGTGACCGGTACTTTCTTTTAAACAGATTTGGAGAAAATAATTGCCTTTAGATCTCCCTTTTGCTAACTTTAAATTTAACTTTTTTACCAATTACGCAAAAAAATATTGTTCACATCCCAGTTACTGCAGAAATAAAGAAAAACAAAAAAAAATATTTTCTGCAGTTATTAACGATACACTTGGCCTACTGTACTAGAAAGTGTGAAAAGCTGCCCCCTCCGTGCTAGTCCACGTCACAAACACACATGAGAGCACTCCCGCACGGACACGCACACTTCCGTGCACGCACCCCCAGTCTCTAAGTGTATGGTAATATAATGTAGCTATATTTCGGGTCTAAAGCCGTGCTGAATGAGAAGGACAGGGGAATGAAGTGAGAGACCACTTCAAACAAATCCATCTGGAACAGTGTGTGAGAGAGATTCAGTGAAAGTATGGGGAAGTTATTTAGCTATTAATAACGTTTTTTCCTCAGGCATTGAGAGTGACTCCATCTGCACTTTCTCGCAGCTATTTGGCTGGGTTGAAATTGAGGGAGACCCAAATGTTGGGCAGAGATAACATACCCATCATAGCCCAGACCCTGCGCTGTGCTTCACTGCATTAAACTCGGATTAACCTCCCCCGTCCCCGCAGCCACTCAAGCCACATTTCACTGGAATTTACATTGGTAGGCCTACATTTCTTATGAAGGGGGCAGGAGCTGAAAGACAGGACGTGATCGATAATAATAATAATAATAATAATAATAAGGCTATGCACTAACTTAATCCAATCAATAAAGATGGGAAAATCTAATATTACAGCAACATTTCAATTCTGATTTGGACTAGCCTAGTGAACAGAAACGTAATTGCCTTACTCAAGTACTCAAGTATATAAAAATAATGCTTTAAGAATTAGTGATAGTATATTATGTGTTTGCCTACATCAGAGTGCAGTCTTTGTGAAGTGAAGTCTTCTGGCTTTTAAGACTACCAATTGTGTATTTAAGAGAGATTTTGCTGTCATTCTTGCAAAACAGTGTTGTTCAGATGATGTTTACATATCTGGGGCAATTTATAAATATATAAGCATTAAACCTTTACAGCAAAACTAATAATAATAATAGCCTAATAGCCCAGGTCAGATAGAGAACTCCACGTTAGCTAGCTACTGCGGTTAGCTTAGTTCTTTGGTATCTGCGTTGCTTAGCAACGACTAACTGCAGTATTTTAACGGTTTCACAGTCGGTGCAGCTAAAATGCTAATTTTAGTTTAAGCAATATGTAAAGTAATCTGCTTAAACACTCTGGTTAGTTTAAATTGTAGAACTATTCCTTTTTCTCACGTTTATTAATTTTGTTAAGGGTCCTATGTAGATTTTGAATGTATACTTTTACCACTAAATTATTGTTAATCAGTGTATGTTTTTTTTATATTAACCACAGTTAGCTTAAACTTCGGTTAGCTTAGCAGCCTATTTAGTGGTAATAGCTGTTGCTTAATAACGAGTATGTTGTAAATTAATTTAAACAGTGGGTAAAAACCTCCGAAGTTAAATTGGGCCTAGAACTGATCATTTCATTCATTTTGTTAAGGCAGCACTACACCAGCTTAGAAAAATAAATATAGCGTACCTTCTCTTGGTGTAAGCATCCATCACACTATTTGATAACATCCTTAATTCAAGGTGTAGTTTTTCTTTTACTTCAAAAATAGGCGAATGTGGCGGTTTGCTGTTAATGACATATCATGATATTTGATGGCAGGATCCGCTACCAGTGTAATAAATTAGCCTATTGGTTCCAGCAAGGTAACATGAGCAAACCGTGCAATGTAATAACATGAAACCCCTTACTTATGAGTAATGAGTAATGCATCAATTTTAGGAAGTGCAGTATAAGCTTGTAGGCCTACCAAACCGGGGAGACAGTTCAGTGTAAGGAGCTTTAAGTGTCGACAGCATTAGGGTAAATAAAAAATTGAGTAGGCTTAAATTCATTCTGTGCTGGCATTTGACTTTGATCACATCAGAAATATTCATGGAAGCACAAACACTAGCTCTGCCACCATTATCCAGGCTGACAGTGATACCTCTCAAGGCTGTCTATTAATTAAAGTGGCGCTTACCATGTGGGACGACTCCCTATCTGGGCACAAAAATGGTTTTTCCATCTCTTGTGGGGCTCTTGAAAAGGGGCAATCTTTCCTCTCCAGCTACTTGTGGGAAATTTAAAAGTGTACAGAGGAAGACATGGGGATTTCTAGCTCATTTATAAAGACGAGTTTATAATCCTTTCCTGCTTAATAACTTAAAAGGATTCAATTTCTCCCCTCATTTATGGGGTTATGATCACACATTGTTAGGCGCAGATAGTAGCATTTCAAGGTTAACATTTCCTGCTCGAAAATATCAGAATATAAGCTGTAAGCCCATAGGTGCCCTTTGTTTAGCCCGCAATTTTCTCCACAAATGCTGATAGGCCCATTTTAGATGTTGTTACTATTAATGTGATAACAACGAAGAAGCCGAGGAAGACCAAGTCGATAAGATGGTTCTGTGCCATCGAGCATTTTAAAATGATATGATATTTAATTATAGCATATAATTTCACCATCGAGAATTAAATTCAGTAGGCTTACGCACACTCTGAGGATTGAATGTCTGGTTGGGGGTCTCAAACCATATGAGACAAATTAAAGAGGAAGCGTTGCCCTCCAGGTATCCTGTCACAACAGTAGGGTGCTTCAACGCGTCTCTCATTTCTGTCTGTGTTTTATTCCGCCAATTTTCACTATGGGGCTCCGGGATCCTGCGCTGTGCCTGCGGCGCTGTGGTCCAAAATAAATAGAAAATCTCAAATTTTCTTCTTTCTTTGCTCAAGTTTGACTTCCCCCTCTCTCTTTCCCCGCCTCTCTCACACACATAGTCTTCACGTGTGAAGGATATCACATTTTCATGTCAACAGGTGGGTGTATTAATAACGGAACCTTGTAGCCTACTGTTGAGTAGCTGAATTATGTGTAAATTCATTTAATAGCTGATTCGTTTTGTTTGTTAAATGATTTTTTCTCACTGTTTTATCTAAAAAGAATCAGGGTGTAGAGTTATTTTCCACTTTCTGTGTGGAGTTTGCATGTTCCCCTGCGTGAGTTTTTTCTTCTTTCCCCACCGTCCAAAGACATGCAGTTCGGTTAATTGGTGGGTTTAATTTGCCCATAGGTGTGAGAGTGAATGGTTGTGTTTCTCTATATGTCAGCCCAACTGATGCGTCTTAAAAACGCCTAGTGGTCTAATCACATAGAAATAAATAAATTTCGTGGTATTTGAGGCAATGCGTGACTTTATTTACTTGAAATTGGAAAAGACAATTTAGTATTGACAGTTATTCTAGGAAATATGAGTACTATATTTAACCTATTAGCATATTTTATGTATTACCTTATTTTTCAGATGAGCTATCCTAAACTTATACATTACAAAGTATGCATATTTTATTGTAAATATACTGTTAATATATTATTATTATTATTATTATTATTATTATTATTATTGTTATATCAGCCTGATAACATCGGGTCAAACGTTTACATTCCCACTTGAGCGTCTAATAGGCCTATATCACCCAAATTGCCAGCGCTTTGTTCACAGAAATGTCTAATTGGCTGGAAGAAGATGAATGAGGCTGACAGGAATCAGCTGTCCAGAGATTCCCCTGTGAGTCTGACTCGGAAATCATAACCTGACCAGCTTTTCCTCCTCTGAAACGAGCTCGTTGAACTTGTCACATCTAATTAGGGTGTTAAAACGCACCGAGTGCATCGGTGGGAAACAGTAGGTGGTTAGTCCGGGGCAGCCAATAAAGCCTTTTTGGGTCAGATGGTGGAGCGGTGGGGTGAGGGGGATGAGCAGCGTGGTTGGATGGTGATGTTGTTGAATTGGACTGCTGCGGGCTTTTATTTCTAAGCAGGCTTTTTTCCGCTATTACTTCAATTATGGCCATGCAGCGGGCTAAACAGGCCAGCCTGCGTGGACTATAGCCTTGTTTTAATTAGGTATGAAATTAATTAGAGCAGACATCTATTAAAGACTTTTAAGTTTGGCTAATTTTTTTTCCGCAGAGTTTAAAGGTATAACAGTGGATTAATGGCTTACAGCCAAAATTACATTTTATTGCATCCCATCAGTTCTGTGCCGCCTGTTTAACAGGTGTCAGGAAATCTTAGACTGAATACAAAACTGTTTTGTTTTGTTGTCATAAAAGTTTA
The DNA here is from genome assembly GCA_032353495.1 of Ctenopoma kingsleyae. Lineage (NCBI taxonomy): Eukaryota > Metazoa > Chordata > Actinopteri > Anabantiformes > Anabantidae > Ctenopoma > Ctenopoma kingsleyae. Next base: position 15,964,307 of record JAUBNQ010000023.1, read on the forward strand.
GCCCAGTCTTCACACTCAACTGTATTTTAATCTAGATATTTAACAATTTTAAAGTTAAAAACAAACTTTTTTATTATACAATTTCTGCAACATATTTTGGGCTCTAGTGCCTTAACATTAGTTCTGTCTATTATGTTTATTTTAATGTGTAAATACATTTTAAACTGATTGTGCTGCTTGAGTTAGCTTATACCTTGTGTGCAAATGTGACACAATTGTCTTCAATTCCCATTTTAAGAGGCCACATTCGCTTTTTATTGAATACTTTTTTTTCTTGTATTGGTACAAAAAGCCCTGTGATGTCTGACAGCCTACTCTCACTATTGTTAGATGAACAGTCACTAGAAAAGGACGAGAGAAAGAAGAGGGAGGAGAAAAGGCCCTTCTGTTATTTTCTGTCTTCAGACTTGCTACATAGGCTATTCAGGCAAGTTGATGAACTCCTCCAAAAAGTTTATTAAGGGGATGAAAACAATAAGAACTAAAGCCTTTGGGTGCCTGGGCAGACAGTTTATAAACTAGCTGCTATTGTGCCTCAAAGGCAGATGCATGAATACTTTTGAATAGAGGCCTTCAAACTGACACGATCAGGCTGGACAGCAGCAGTTTTAAAGGGAGAGAGGGCGCTTCTGCTGCAGCTCAGATCTCTGCCTTTTTGCATTAATGTACATCTGCAAAGGAAGGGGGAGGAGAAGCTGGGCACTGTCTGTCATGGCCACACTGGTTTTCCCCTGGGCTTTATAAGTGTGTTTAAAAACTTAAAAGAATATATATTTATATGTTTGAGTTTGTTTCCTAAACAGCAGACTGCAGAGGGACAGCATATAGAATTGATGTTTGCAATATTTTCATGTTTGTTTATTCTCACAGAACATAGGTCATTTTCATGAAAACTGCATAAAGTCTGTCCAGCAAATCGTCATGAAAGCAGATGGTTTAATGTGCTGCATCCTGTTTTTTCTTAATAACATATTTCGAATGTGGAAATTGAACGAGGTGTTATGCGGAGACCAAGAGCAGAGTGTGACAATTGGTCTTTCCTGTTAATGCGGAATTTCAAACAAAAATATTTAAAATATTCCTGATCATTTATGCACCCAAAGCAAGGCAGAAATCTGTTGTATGCTTTGCAGACATGGATTTACTGCTGAGATTTTTTTTTTTTTTTTTGAATGGGGCACTGGTTAGTCGCACTCAAGAAGATACATTATTCCCTTCCTTTTCAGTAAACAATAGACTGTCACTCTTTATCCCTCTTCCTCTGTCCCTCCCTCCCCAGCTTTCTCTTTTAGTCCTCTCAGTTTCTGGCTCTGTGCCTCACAACATCAGAAGGAGTCCAGTGATTTGTGACCCCAGCAACCCACACTTAATCTCACTAAAGAGGGGGAGCATCCAGTTTGCAGTTTGGCGGGCCCCAAATAGACCAAGCCTGCTCTGGCAGGTGTCAACATTAGCAAACAATTGGTCCCCAGTCCCATGCCCCATACCCCAGTGTGACACTGAACCTAAACTATTTGAGGCATACTGAAAGGATCCACATAATAGGGGATGTGGAGGGGAGGACAGAAGGGGGAGGACAAGGGAGAGATTACACTCTCAGACAGCTATTAGCAGGGATGAGGCTTTTCTAAACAAACAAACACAAAAAAGACGATCAATACTGTGTTAGTTTACCAAGTGGAGTCATCATTGTGGCTTTGGAGTATTTATTTTCTGCTCCATTGTTTTTCTAGACTTCTCAAATATCTGTGGGCCGTATTGGCAATCCAATTTAGTTTGGAGAGGATCCCTGGGAGGCCTATTTCTTCCTGGGCAGTTGTGTGTTTGCGCTTGCTGTGGGCAGTTCATTCAGAGAGTTGGTGTTGTAATGAATCCTGATTGGTGAGTATTACCTTCAATAGTGGACAATGACTGGGTTGTCTACAGGGAATAGTACACTCAGGGATGACAGAGATCTGCTTTGCCCTGTGGGATTGCAGTCCTTCTACCTCATTAGACAGCAGTGTCTTAGCAAAGAGTACGGAGGAAATAGGAAGAGAATGAGTTGACATGTGGACTCTTGCTGCTCTTGAGTGGGTATGTGTCTTGACAAGAAGGCCAATGTTTTTTAAAGCCCATTTATTTATCTCTCACTACTGATTCCTAGCCATGCCACAAGGTGAGACAAGTGTTCTCAACAGGGAAGATTAGTTTCAAAGGCTTTAATGGAAAAACCTATAGTATTTGATACTGGACAGAAATTTCATTTAATTGCTTTGAGATGTCCTCTTGGCATCGTTACTGACCCCCAGAAAAAAAAGCAACCAGTTCAATTCAGGTAACATTGACTATAGCACAGGCTGCTGCAAACACATCATTGGAGATGCTGCCCTCATTGTGCTGCAATAAATGTAAGTGTAATTAACTGACCTCGTGAACTCTACAGACAATAGATCCTGTTGTCAGAAAGCGCCAGTAACAATGTCAACAAGCAATAAAATCATTCAGAGTATTAATGGCATGAGGACATCACATAACATAAAAAGCAAGCCCCAGACCTAGACGTGATCAAACTGTGTACATCATAAACACTCTAGGTAAAATGTTGTGTCTTATTTTACAGTAATTTTAACTGTAAGCAGAATGTAATTGACCATGTAATTTCATGAATCAGGTTTATTTGCCCACTAAGTTAACTACGAAACAGTGTAAATGTTGTTGCTGTCTGACAGATAATGTGAAAAGATGACAAAGGCCTTAACATGTTTGTGAAAAGTCCAGCAGTAATTATTCCGTTGCTTCAGTATTTACGCCGGACATATCCCTCAGGAAACAAATCTTCTACAAGTCAAGTACATGTTGGTGCATCTTTCAGTGAACACAAATATTTAATTTTTTCTGTTAAAGACAGACTGGCTGTTTTCATGCTACAATATAGACACTGCAAATCTGCTAATAATAATTTGATCGATTTAACCAGTAGAAATAATTGACTCACAATAAGAAGGGCCTACCGTAAATACATTTTTTATTCCAGCTGTTACAGAGATTTGTTTTGCTAAATATTGTCTGCAGAGTATTTAAATTTTCTTATTATTATCATAGATGTTTCTCTATACTTTGAGCATTAAAGAATATACTGTGTAGCCGAATTGAATTTCCTGCCTGTCTGAGACGATCTAAGGAAAATTTGAAGATGGACAGTGTGATAATAGTGGGTCCTTAAGCAGAATCAGATCTTTGTCTTGCTGATTAAGACAGTTGTAGTCTGTCATAGAAAATACAAATGAAAGAACACAAAATGAAAATACAGTGCATCAGGACATCTCAAGCTTTATTATATCCATGTTAAACTGTGCAATGGGTGAGCAGGTCAGAGCCACATAATTTACTGAAAGAAATGGAGTTTCCTCCAATTCGCTTTGCCAGCTAGGGTTGTCAAACTCTGACAGCTGGCACAGATCAGGACAGTGTGTTGCATTATGACCATCTACCAGTTACCATGGAGCTGCATTAGAAAAGACAAAAAGCATAATGGCTGACTAATTTTATTACAATACAGGAATAGCCCACATAATGCGCAACAGTAATTACGTTTAGCACTGCGCACCCGTCTCCCTCAGTGATGAATGAGAACCATTGACCATGGTCTGCTAGTTTAAAAATCGCCATTAGCCTATGCTACTTAGGGCCAGAACATTTCATATTTTATGCTCTTGATCTGCTTCACCACTGAAATATTCATTTGTTTTAATTGTGCATGTTTTTTCATAACCACAAAGACATGTTCCCTAAGTGTTGCAAATCAGAAATGTGTTTTTTCCCACCAAGTTAAAATGTGAAAGCAGTTGTCCAAACAGTGGGGTGGAGCTCCTGTCCTCGCCGACAAAATAACCACTTCAAATGTTGTCCCCTATTTTCAACTAATGGGCTTATTTCTGCATCGTCAGTCATTCTCTCCTTGGGGAATATGTAGTCTCAATATAAAAAGCTTTGCTACTGTGCCATATTACAAACCCATCAATATGGAGGGATCTCAGAAATAATGCCAAGCATTGTAATGCTTTACTGTGCCCAGAAAAAAGCTCTTTACCAGAAATATTCATTAATGTTTTTCACATAAAAGCTCTTTGGTGACAGTTTGTTTACGTACAATTAATCATATGTCAACAGACTGTAAGACAGTGTAGTGTTATTGTATTTTAGATTTTAGATTTTGCACAGCACATAGAGACAACAGAAACTTTAAAACCATATACTATATATATATAATACTATAACAGTAATATCTGGACATAAATCAGCAGCAACAAAACCATTCTATGCAAAATACAGTTAACTGTAAATGTTTCTGGAAAGATAAAATGGTTAAACTGCATTAATTTAACTTTTCCATAGTTCTTTAACTTCCGTCCACATTCCCTTTTCATCATTCTACACAACTCTTCTTTCCCCCTAGTGTACTCTGTATCACTCAAACTTTTCCACAATATTTGCTGCCCAAGCTTGTCCAGAAAATTAGGAAACTTCCCTTGGGCACTTAAAAATGTCCGCTGTGCATTCCTATACTGTGCCCAGTAAGCTCTCTTTGGCTTTGTTGAGAAAATGATTTGTTCCTCCAGGAGACCTCAGCTCACAGCCCTGAGACGTTACTGTTTGATTTCCTGTGTAGGTTTTTAGAGCTTTTTGCTGGGGGACCAGGGCTCAGGCTCCAGTGCCATTTGGCAGAGAACCCCATGGGCTCCTTTTTACTTTCTTGTGCTCTCTGTTAATTTCATTACTTTCGCCATGACCTCAATTATCAAAGACTTGAGCTCTGGCAGTGACATTCTGCTCAACAGAAGAAGAAGAAACCTGGTGTAAAGCTCAGTCTTAGTGTGGAAGTGAGAGGTGGCAAAAGCCTTACTAACAAGGTTCACATTTTGTACCCTCTGAAAGTCTTTACGCGTTTGTGCAGCTCTGTTGGCTCCTTTATAATCTGACTTTGTTCAACAAAACTGCTG
>JAUBNQ010000023.1:15969818-15990081 GCA_032353495.1 Ctenopoma kingsleyae
CTTCATCCATATGACAAGAGCCATAAAAGAGCATCGCCCTTGCTGCTTCTCCCTCTCTGTCTCTTCTGTTTCTCTTGCCCCCCCCCCCAACTGTCCCCCCACCTCAAACAGAAAAAAGGGGGCTAATTGTTTGTTGTGAGAGCCAAAGATTATATAGCCTCCCATCTTTCTTTCTCCCTTGCCTTTTTCTCCTCTTTTTCGAGCCCCCTACTCCTTTTCTAAAGAATGTGATTCTGTCAGAGAGACAAGAGAAGAAAAGTATTGGAATTTTCCTGAGGAATGTCGAAGTAAAAGAGCCTGAAACTCTGACAGTGGAAGTGAGAGTAGTGTGTTTGGAAGCAAAAGCAAGGCGGAATTTTCTAGTTTCATCAGGTAGTTGTTGAGTCTGTTTTCAAAACTATGTCTCACGCTATAAACCAGTAATGGACATTATAGAAATGTGACAAAGCTACATCCAATGACATCTGTCGTTGAAGGTGAGCTAAGAATGATTTTATTTTAGATAGGTGGAATTTTAATGTCCTTATGTATACTGCACATCTCATCCAGATTCAATTTCAGCTAAATGTCAAATTACAGCCTGGAGAAGGTCACTGACAACCAGAGGAAATTGATGATGCATTTTGGCATGTTATCAAACCAAACTTGATTTTATATACAACCTTTTTTTTTACAAATTGTTTAGATTTTTGATCTGAACATTTCAATCTAAAACCTATATGAATAAATTCCATCCACGCTGAAGCTGCGTTCACATTGAGAGTTTTGTTTTTGTAGCAGAGAGGTAACTACAGGAAAAGATTATTCATAGAGAATTTGTCTTTAAACCATTCTGGTTATCACTGTCGTCTATCTTGTATTCACATAAGGTTCCTATCTCAGATACATCCTTTGGTAAATGCCTTGAATCACATTGCTCCTTTAACTTGGCAGCCCCTTTGGGATGAACAGGCAAGTGCATTAAGCAGAGATGCCGCACCATTCTCAGAAAAATGCAAATTGGGAAGTTGTTAGTTATTTGATGTTGCTGCACGATTCCCCCCGCCCCCGAAACATCCCTCCACTCCAGTGTTGGTGGTTGAATCGCATGCAGTCCTGGGGACAGGCAGGGCTGTTTATATGCAGGCCTGGAGCAGCACAGACAGCACAGAGACAGATGCATGTCAGAGATAGCAGATCCCATCTTAGGCAGATGCCTCTTATCACAGGCCTGTTTGCATAATTAGGTCTTTTGATATTCACCCCCTCTGACTGACAAAAAGTATAATTGCAGTATCAACTACGACAAAAGGTAGGCACAAAATAAACAAGTCAACATAAATAGGGAGAAAAGATGTGGTGTTATTTTTGTCCTTTGGGAAAAAAAGAGGGAGGAAAAAACACCATTTTAACTAAATCTGCTGTCAGTCACAGTCAACTGGTGTGACTCGGTGCTCAGAGGCTGGTCCTGTGAATGCCTGCAAAACACAGAGCGTGAGGCCTGATTGTAATTATGCTGGAACTAATATGCTTTTCAAAATGAGCCATTATGAGCTAATGCTGCACTGCCAAAGCCCTGTCTGTTTTTGTCCCTCTGTCTTGGATAGTTTGCAAAGGTATGGCTGATATTGAGGCCATGGGTTATGATATTAGAGACAGTCTGGCTAGGATGAGCAGTACTATACTTAAGGCTAATACTGCTCACAGGTGACTCATGAAACACCTGATACCTGCATTGCTGCAAAGGCACGATTTTTCTTCTAATAGGAAAGTTTATTTTTATTTCTGATGTTTTTATTGCAGTATTTTGCTGTGTTTTTTTCAGCTGGCAAATATATATATTGATTGATTTACCTACTTTTATGTGTTTTCAAATGTCTGTTAGACGTAATGTTTGCTGATGTTTGGTATCATAAATCTGTAACCTTACAAATCACTTGGTTAATTGCCAGTATTGAGCGGACTGCTGTGTGTTTAATCAACATTACCTCAATGTCTCTGGGGTAAAGGTGGAGGACTGAAGGAGTCCGAAGGTTTGGAGGGAGAAGGGGAGAAGAGGAGGAGGGCTGGGATAGCAGGTGGGGAGGGGGATCTGAGGAAACAGAGTGATGAGGATCCCATCTGCCTGTAGTCTGAGGAGTCTGTCTGAGGGGTCAGTAATAGAGCATCAGGAGGGAGATCAAGCTTTAAACCTCACAGTGACCTCAAAACTATTAACTAGAAACTCAAGTCCTTTAAGAGCACAAACTGTTCTATCTAAAAGGTCTGGTCAGAACGATGATTAAAACGAACTCACACCAGGGTGAAAGGTAGTTTTAAGTGTTAATTTTTAGTATACATTCATGCAACAGTTTTTCTAAGCATTAATTTGACTTTTTTGTGTCAAGTTCTAAAATGAAACAGTATTTCATAACGAATACTGTCCTGTTTGAATAAGTCAGGACAAAATAAAGTACTGTATACTAAACCGTACAAATGTAATGCACAAAGTAAAGGCAGGAAAAGGAAAACTTATCAGAGCTAGAAATCATCCATCCATCCATCCATTTTCCTGACTGTTCGTCCTCGTATGGGTCTGGGGGTGCTGGAGCCTGTCCCAGCTGTCATCGGGCGAGAAGCGGGGTACACGCTGGACACGTTGCCAGTCCATCGCAGGGCCGCTAGAAATAATTTCCAAACTAACTGTGAATGATGATGATGATGAAACATCTCCAAAAAGACATTTAAAAAAAATTATTATTATTGTTTTTTTAAAAACATTTTTCATCTATTGGCAGAGACTAGCATCAGCCGGCATAAAGGTGAACAATTATATATATAGACATAACAGTCATATTAAAGGTAAATTACTACTACTACTACTACTAATAATAATAATAATAATAATAATAATAATAATAATAATGATTTACATTTATATAGCGCCTCATACAATCTCAAGGTCGCTGGAATCCGCTTTAAATCCTGCACTGAAAACATTTCTTTCATAAGTCATGATCCTCATTACAAATAAGGTTGAGGTAGCTTTTACTCAAACAATACCCAGTGTTATAGTTAATCTTAATCAAGCACTTATCTAGTCAAAGCAATGTGTAAACCTGATTAATTCCTATTTGTAATGGGTGAATTTCTAAATCAATATCAGAGCAAAACCTAAGAGGCACCCTGAAGGAGAGTACACAGCCGTAATCATGCCCACTGGATGGCGCATAATTAAGGTCTAATTGGTGATAAGTAACGAGACAAGGCATGTGTGGTTTGTCAATATCCCATGAACCTTTAGATAGAAATTACAGCAGGCGTATTCAGGCAGTCTAATCACAGTGTACCTTTTTGTGCAGAGCACATCATTAAGGAATTGACCTCAGCAGCCCTGCAGGGACTTTGTTTGCTCACTCTTATTTTGTCTTTGATTGTTAACACTGACACATGAGTTAGGGGTAAAAAAAAACAGGAAACTTAGATTTTAATTTTTTGTCAATAAAATAAACTGAAAGTGGCCATTTTCGGTCTTTTTACTCACTTGTGCATGTGGACAACATTCAAAGCAGCTTCTAAATCATCCACTCTTTGGACACATTTATTGTAACCGTACTGTGTGTTAGCCAGAAATCAGCAGCTTTGCCTTATGTCAACATGGGGTGCAGCCATGTGTTTTCAGATGTTTTCTGTCCTCTTCGCACCACATGTAGTCAGCATATAGATGAGTTCTGCATCCAATCCCAATCCCAGTTGGCCCCATGCTGCATGTGCCATTTTCCATTTTCCCTTACTCATTACAGGCAGAGCTGTTGACCTTGTGTTTCTGATTCATGTATAAGAGCAGATGTGTTGGCTCTGCGGAGCTTAATGGGGAGCAGCAGTACAAGTTATTGTCTGTCTAGGTTTATCAGTCATTAGCCTGATAGCATGCTAAATTGCCACTGTGGTTTACTCGCAGAATAAAGTCTGTGAAAGAATCTCAAACAATGGGGAGAAAAAGAAAATCATTTGAGAAGGAGAAGACTTTGGTGTCTTTCTCAGATCCCCTTGAGTATGAGTCTACTCTATTCCCCCTGCCTCCCATTAGGACACAGAGGTGACTTTGGAAAGTGATCTACACACTACTGGGCTGGTCTCAAGTGTTGTCATGGCAAGTTACCGGGCAAATGGATATACGCATCCTCATGAAAACCAACAAAGGGATATGTAGTGTATGTACATATTCAACTTTGTATGTTCAAGGGTGTTCCGCAGCCTGTGCTTCAAGAATCAATCTTTATTAAAAAGGATAAGACTGAAGAATTGATTTAATGAATGCGGCCTCATGTCCTGCGGCCACATGTAATCCGCAGAGAATCATTGAGCACGAGCTCAGGGGGAGAAAAAATGTTCGTAGAAGACTCATGGAGTGGCCTGTAATGATAGTCTCCATATAATCCCATAATTCCTTGTTTAATTAAACTCTGGAGCTGGCCTTGAGACTCCGCCAGCTCTATTGCTCTTTTGTTCTCACAGTTGTTATTTGGAGGCTGGGTTTGAGTATTCTTTTGTCCACTTGTGTTGAAAGATTTGACAGGAATGAGCTATAAACAGAGACCAGAGCTATAAAATAGTGAATTAGACAGCAGTAACCCACTCAGGTGAGGCATTCAGGTGAGCATTATAGTTTTCCTTTAAGTTAAATAGCAAAGGGCCTCTGTCAGAAGCAGCAATCTCTTCATACACCCTCTTCTTCAATATCTCCCTTTATTTTCCCTCTCCCACACTTTCTGGACTGTGCATGATGCAATCCAACTAGGCCTGGAGCAACACTGGCACATCACGCTGCCTTGTCAATGTCTCAATGAGGAAATTATGAAAATATGAATTTTATGACATGAAATGAAAAGGGCCATGTAGTTTGAATAGACATGCAGAGGAGGTGAAAATGATGCAATTTTCTAAATTCAGTTATAATGGTAATGTGCAGTGGTAATGCGTATTTGCTGTCAAAAATTTCCCTGTCGGCCTGGATTGTACAGCTTTGTGCTGTATCTATATTCCTCGAGCAAAAATTCAGCTTAGTTGAATGCCTAAAAAGTAATGTAAAATATGTTCTAATTCATTTAATGACAGCAGATGGAAACACATGGGACTGAATGGTTTTGGTGTGATATTGTGTTCTATTTTATACACTTTGGCTGCGCTGTGTATGAACAGTGTGCCCTGGGCCAATGAGAGAGAAAAGCAGGGTGAGGAGCAGCAAGGTGGCCTGTGCAGATTAACCCCTCTACCCAGCAACGCTCCCGCTCCCCCTCAACCCACTGCCTTCACAGCCTCTGGGGCCCCTCTCAAAGGCTGGATTGCGTATCAAGGCCTCTTCTATATTAAATAAATATCCTCAGATTAAGATAGTATTCTCCCAGTTGTATATTGAGAGAGGAGTAGCTGTCATTTGAATCCTCTGTGTCGCACATCTTCCTCTTTTGAGCAACAAAAGAGGATCTGAAATGCAGATAATGCCGTTAGAGCTAGTTTATGATCAGTTTCACCTCACATTTGATGCTAATTTCAATAAACACCCCTCAGTTAACTGTCACAAAAGACTCTTTAATGTGTTTTCATTCTATAATCACACACAAATGGCCTACTGTCCCTCTCTTCTCATCTCAGTTAACCGCGCAGATGATGGTTCAGATGTAGAGTCGGAGCCTGACTTGCCCCTGAAGAGGAAGCAGAGGCGCAGTCGCACCACCTTCACCGCTGAGCAGCTGGAAGAGTTGGAGAAGGCTTTTGAAAGGACACATTACCCAGACATCTACACCAGAGAGGAACTCGCTCAGAGGACAAAACTCACAGAGGCGAGAGTACAGGTCAGACATACAGAACCAGTACACACACTGATCTGTAGTAAGCATCCATGAAAACATGTTTTCTCACTTAGCGGTACATTGCCATGAAAAAGGCTTTTGATTTTCAGCTCCCAAGCTGAAATTTCAGAGATTAATAACTCAAAACTTGGCAAAAACTATCTGCATAACTAGATACTTCTACAGGTTATTGAGAAAATGTTCAGTAACAGTTTCTTTGTTATTTAGTTCCAGTCCTTTAAACAGATGTAATTGGAACATCAGTGTGCTGCAGTAGCTCAGTCCTGAGAATTAGTTTGAAAATTCTCACACACTCTACAACTCCTTGTACAGGCCTCTTAGGGCTCTGTGCCACACGAACAGCAAATAACCCAATCTCTCCAAACCCTCCCTCAAAGCTGTAACACCTCACACCTACTTATTAAAGATGTAAAAAGGATAATGTACTTCCTTTAAACACTGACATGATGTAGTCATTTGTCAAGAAGACACAGCCTTTTTTACTGTATTGTATGGTGCATGTAAGGGAGTTTGCTTCTGTTTGCTCCACTTCGTCTTCATGTTGGAGTGTTTTGACAGTGATACTCCCCCTCTTCACACCTCAAACCCTGGAACTTGTGTGACAGCCTGGGTGCCTTGTGGTTGTATGTAAGATTGAAGGAAGATATGTACAGTAGAGTTATAGCAGCAGCTGTTCTTCCAAAGACTGAGAGAGGGAGAAAAAAGAGAGGAGAGAAAGGGAATGCATTCCTGATGGATTTCTCATTTCGGCCTTTGGCCAGAATCTCATCCCATCACTTTCAAGATCGCCGCTGCTTGTAAACCCCTCCACATATCACACAGGGTTCCTCATCCTCTCTAGGGACCCTATGCCCCGACAACAACATTAATCAATCAGCCACTAGTAAAAAAAAAAGAGGTCTGGGGCACCCCTCTCCTCTTACCACAGCCATTCACACTCCCCCTGAACCCCCCCAAACTCCTCACCGCATGCTAACTGTTCATCACACTACAAACATGCAGTTGAGGTAACTGATTCCACACATGTCTTTGTCCATCTTGAAACCCCCCAACATGCAACCATGTCCTAGAGTATATGTCTGAGTGCTTAATGCCTCACTCAAGGGAAGAGAAATTTATCTCATGGCTGTTTTAAGTTAGTATATTAGGTTTTCTGTGTGTATAAAAGGTGGATAACCTGAAAACTACATCAATAATTTTAGTCAAAAATCTACTCAATCTGATTGTTTTAATTTAAAAAGAAAATTCAGTTTTACATGTTGGAGCTTGGGTTCCCACAATCTTAATGTGGTTTATTTTGGTCGCACAAACCATGTAAAGCTTAAAGTAAATTGTACGTGCATTATTCAAATGTAATTCAAAGTCATTACAGATTAAAAGTAACACAGAAGGTTTGAAAGTAAATCGATGCATGTATTTACATCTATGCATTCAGGGAGCCTGACAAAAGTATTGAAAACTTGAAAGCAACAGAAGAAAGAAAACAAAGTGACTGCTGTCTCTTTGCTATTAGATAATAGATTTAAATAATGTCATGTGAAAACCTGAGGAATTTGAGTCATAGCTATAATTTGTTAATGCTGTTTACTTCATAATCTAATCTAACACTCTAAAAGTCTCAAAAGGTCAACTCAAACTGAATTTCCAAAGAAGGCTACAGAGAAAGAGGCTCTGGCAACCAAACAATGCCCAAAGTTGTGCTGCTGTTTGATGAGCACGTTTGCAGGAAGATATTGGTTTATAATTATATATTTATGACTTTATTTTATTTTGTCATAAAAGTTCCCCAAATGCATCACTTAAACAGATGCTGAAAGATTACTGGAAATATCACACAAACATTTAAACCACTCGTAACAACAATAGAATTACATTTGTAGAACATTTATTTTATGTTAATTGTGAATATCTGTACATGTGTGGGATTTTTGTATCACATGGTTCTGAAAGTGTCCACCACCTGGACTTTGACAAAGGTGTCCAAATGACCCATTACAGGGCAGCAGAGAGGAGACCCTTTGGCCTGAGAGCAAAGCTTCTGCAGCACAGCTGCAATGACGCATCTTCCAGATGTTCAGAGAATAACTATAGGCGGGGGGTGGGGGGCACTGGAGAGGTCTCTTAGACTCATATTTTAACTCAAATTTGTGTCTGCAGTCATGTATGCTGTAATTCATTTGTCATTAAATATGATGATGTCGAAAGCATTTTTTTAGGTTGGGCACAAAGGTAAAATGTACTCATGAAGTGTGAACATGGCTGCGCTCACTGTGACGCCACCACAGCCCAAAGCTATGTTGTAAATTAAACTCCTAGATCTTGTGTGATGAGTGTTTGGCTTAGCGCTGACTCACAACCTAAACTCATAAACAGAGTTAACTCCCTTGTGTCTGCCCTTGCCTGCCATTTTAAGACCCTTTCACCATCCATCTCTATCAGCACCACTGCCCCTTTCAGCAGGGCTACCAGCACGCCTTCACCACCACAAGCCTCGCAATGGTTTTATCACCCCAACTGACAAATTGTAAGATGTGATCCATATCTCTCAGCAATTAGTTCCAGACTTTCTTAGTGGGAGGGGATACTGCAGAGCGTACCTTCAGTATATGCTCCACTCAGGCAGTGTATGCTGCCACTTTCCATCTGATAACCCCTCAGTTTTAACCAGAGTAGGCAGCAAAGCCATTCTGTGATCTAATAGAGAAGAGAGCATCATTTGTATCTGTTCCATCTGAGGAGTGGACCAGGTGAGGGTAGCAGTAAGGAGGGGGATTGTGGGCAGTAGGCTGCAGGCTGCTGTAAATCAGCACACAGATGAAGCAAATTACATTCTCCCCTATTTAAACTGAAGTTTTTAAGAGACTGACTTCTGAGTCTCGGCTGAGGCTCATCATCTCAGCATGCAGCCGCCGGCTCGCTTTACCAAATCTGTCACATAGATTCTCTTTCATTACCAATAAACATTCTGCATGTAGCTATTATAGTTAGTGGAATCTAATAAGGTATAAGCATTGCTTTTTACGAAGCGTGCAAATCAATTTGGTAAAAAGTTTCTCTCTTTATCTGTGGCTTGTGCTGGCCTGCTGATGCATGGAATGAGCACAGGAAAAAGACCTATATGGAGACTGAACTGGTCTTCGTAGCTTTGTGTGACAGCCTAACTTAAACTCATGCTGATGCTTTTAAACGTTTTCAACATAACTAGTGAAAATATAATCCCACAGGGATGTATCAAGAGGTAATACACAGTTTCCTGATTGTTATAATATCAGTGGAGTACCAGCGGCAAAAGAGAAAATTACAATGGAGCTGAGTGGTGACAACCAAACCCAACAGGCAACTGCATTCCCGTCAGTATGGGTTTATGTTTCATAAAGGAATAAATAGGATTTGTGTAGATTGTAGGGGAGAAATTGTTGCAATGCATCAATGTGAATGTTCTAACAGTTTCTTATTATTAGAATTTAAATGACTTTGGTACAGTGCTTCTGTACTCCTGATACTTATCAAGCTAATCCCACTCTCCTCTCAAATTCACACTCCTAGCTACTTTAATTAGCATAGTGCCAGTCTGGAAGGCAAGCAGGGAGGAAATCAGAGAGAGAGAGAGAGAGGGGAAAGAAGAGGGGAAGGAGAGAGGAGGAGGAGGTGTGAGGATATTGCGTGGTATGAGACAGAAGAGGATTTGTATGTTGAGGCTTGTTGCATCACCCCTCTGTGTTTTTGTGGATATGAAGTCAGCAGCACATTTTGTTTTGTCATTATCTCGGCTCTTGGTATTCATCTACCGAATGTTGCAAATTGGCTCCTGAAAGGCGTCACATATTCAGTACTTGTCTTTGACAAAATAATTCATGGAGGATTGTCTGAACAGGGAATTCTGAAATATGAGTGATCCTATTTAAGAGAAACAACACAGAGAGGTTTTTACTGCAGTGCAGTGTCACGCGTTTACAGTGTTTGGAATATGTATTATCAAAGATCAATGATAACTGCAAAATACCTCCATATTACTAGAAATCGATTTTTGTGGCTGACGGTGAATGGAAGATTAAAGTCAACGAAGCCAAACTTGAAATGAATACTAAAAATGTGTCACTATACTGAGTGTTGTGGTTGCAGGTTTGTTATCCGATTGTAGGTGTGACATTTGTGTCCAAACCCCCTTTTGCTTGTGCTCTAGAACAACCTCCACCTTTTGGGTTTTTATGTCTTCCTCCAAGCCTTCCTCTTTTGTTTCACAAGCAGGGCTAAGCCTGACTTCTATAAGATGGGTTATTGCTTTTCTATCCCCCTTCCCTCTCCAAAACTTTCTTCACAATGATTCAGAGATGCAATGCAGACTTGTCTAAGTGCACTGGATGCAGGGAAACCTTTTAGTGCATGAAAACAAAGCAGAAGTGAGCCACATAAATTCAGTTGCACACTTGTAGGTAGATAGAGGAGACGTGGAGCAGCTCTCTGTACTGCAGAGAATTAAACCGGATTGGGGAGAATCTGTGGTCCAAGGTGACTTTGTGATCAGGTTCCAGAGCGCAGCCTCAAATCCTCAGCTTCAGGCTGTGTGTTAGTCTGTGTGAGAGAAGATGTGTGCATGTATAAGTGTGTGTTTGTAATGTATGCACGTGCGTGATAGCATATGGGCTCATGTGCGTGTTTATCCCAGTCTGTGCTGATGATGGTTAGAGAAAGTCACTTGGTGACGCATGCTCCACAATTGTCCCATTTACATATACTGTGTACTGCGACCAGTTTTGTGCACAATAATGCAATAGAGTTGCAGGCTGGTAATTAAAGTAAGTTTAGCATATCAATGTTTTTTCTTACAAATTTTTTTTCTTACTAATTCTTACAAATTATGAGAATAGACTTTACTCTTTGTGATTTTTTTCTGGCAGCTTAAACGAACGTTGTCTCCTACAAATTCTGTTGATGTACTTGTAATTCAAAAGAGCAATGCATTCAAAATAAATGGCTGCGTTACATTTCAACATAATGAGGAAACTCTGTTAATGAGCATATCTGTCAAGCTGTAAAATGCTGATACTGAAGGTGTCACCTAAAAATGCAGCGACGGCTTGTTACATTTGTCTTCTCACAGCTCTTGGTCAGAATTAAGGAAAACATTGTGATCTTGGGTTAATAGTGAAAAAATAATGAATTGAAGCTCATTATATTTACTGTTACTGAAACCATGATGTTTCCATAACTCCATTTTAACAGGATGTAGTCTCAGGTCTCCAGTGTCAAGGTCTGCTTCCAAACCCTTTACTCATTTTATTTTATTTTATTTTTTTTATTTTTTTTGCAGTAGTAAAAATATAACATTTCCTACACTGGAGAAAAAAAATACAATTCAGGCAGCAAAAACAAATCACAAAAAATTATTTGCAAAACACAAAAATTATTTCAGGGATAAAGGATTGTATCAGAAAGGAAACACCCTGGCTGATTACTGGCTGACAGAAGCAGTTTGATGACAGCTATAACACAGAACTGTATGATGCCTACTCTTATACTGAATGAGATTTCACAAAATAAATTTAAATTCCACAAAACAATCTTTGTGTTTATGGTTGGCTTGATCAGAAGAATACATGGATGTACATACAGATCTACAGAGGTAACGCTGTTATATTGTATTATTTTTTAGAAAAAATATTTTTGAAAAGTAGACATTGTCATAAATATATGTCCTGGAAACAATAATGATAAAGTTGAGACTGAGAAATTTCAAGTAAAAGAAACAGAAAATGAAACAGAAAAAAAAAGGAAAATGGTAAAAAGCAAAAGGTGACTTGAACGTTTAAGTGCTTTGTGTCGGCTGTGATGGAACACCTCCTTCCTAAGCTTGGATGACAAAGGGGGAAGGAAGTTAAAGTGAACATAAAAGAGGGGCGGGGTGAGAGGATGAGGTCGGAGGTGAAGTGGCACTGCGGGGTGGGGTGATGGGGAGTGTGTGGAAGGCAGGGGTGTGCCCCCCGTACCCCCTCCCCTGGACCAGGCAGCTGTTTGTCTGGCCCAGTAGGAGCTTAGTTCAGACCTTGGACCACGCTCCACTACATCCCAATAGACGAAATTTCACTGGAGCCACACACCACATTGGTTTGGGAATAGCTGTTTGAGGGATTCAAACAGGGTCTTTACAGGGAATCAGGCTTGAGATAAAGATTTCCTGTTGGTTTTCCAGTTGCATAATTGAGGTTTGCCCGACACAGTCATCGCCTGTTGCATCTGATTTTCTTTCTAGTTAGCTTTCACAACCAAACGGAGCTATGAGCAAAAATTAACTGGGTCTTTAAAGAGGCAGTGACTGTGTGGGAAAAGAACCACATTCAAATTAAGATCTCCATTCGACTGAGATCCCTTGTAGCCCTATACGGGTTTGTATGTATGTTTGTGTGTAGAAAAAGAAGCAGCCCCCAAAAAGCTGTGAGTATGTCGCTGTGTAAGTCCCCTTGAAAGTGTCCCTCTTTAAGACCTGTTTAAAAGGGACGCCCCCTCTTTGTGTCCACTGTTCTCTGTGGCGTATGGAGGGGCTTTTGTCCCTCTCTTTCATGTGCTCTCACAATAGGCTGGACCGTTTGAAACACAACAGTAGATGAACTGCGCTGACAGTGTATTAAACTCTGATGAATTGCCTGTGCGAGGCATAGATCAATGTCCTTCAACCCTTAGCACACAGTGAAGCCCAGGCCTTGTCTTGGTTAAATGGAACAGGTTGCTGGCTCTTTTCAAAGGAGTCTGATTATATTCATGTTTTGTTGAAGCAGAAGCCTTTTTAAAATGTGTAAATCTTTGCGTTTCTACAGAGTTCTATTTTCCCCCCTTTCATTCAGGGAATTGACATTGTGTGTCTGTGTTTTGTTGCTGCGCATTTTGTGAAGATTTTGCTTTTTGCAGCCTTAGAACTCTGTGTCTTTACTTAAAGAGTTTAAACACTTTGTTTCTCTTCAAACTGACTTTTTAAAAAATGTAAAAAATAACCACATCGAAAAAGCACGCTGCTAGCACCACTTCATTTTCTGTTTCTGTGTGTCCAGAGAAGTGATGGTCCCTCGCAAAATATCTAGGCTCACAAACATACTTGAGGTGTGTGATGGGGAGACTAGTGGCCTACCTCTGACCTTTCAATGACTTCTTCCCTCTGAAGGGGGCTTAGGGCAGCCTGTTTACACAGATCACAGCTTCAGCCACTTAAGAGCTACAGGGACGGGCCACTGGGCCTCTGTGGCAGCTCCCACAGGGGTCTGCAGCCTCTCAACTACCACCAGCACCACCACTTACTGGCAGATTAATCACAGGTGGCAGGAGGGAGCAGAGTCTGCAGGGAGTCTACTGCAGTCAAATACTCGTTGCACAAGTATAAATTGACGCTAAACTAACTCATACCCTGCAGTTAAAGTTCATCATTCAGTACTGAGAATGAGTAAAAATAGAGAATTTGTGTTAGAGAAAAGTGCTTTTATTTAGAATTGTGTGGTAAACTTTAAAACTTCCATAGGTGTGGTTCAGCAACAGACGAGCTCGGTGGCGCAAACAGGCTGGGGCCAATCAGTTAGCAGCCTTTAACCACCTGCTTCCTGGAGGATTCCCACCGACGGGGATGCCAACTTTACCCACATATCAGCTACCAGAGTCCAGCTACCCCAGCACCGCCCTATCACAGGGTAAGGCTAAAAACATCTGAAAACTACACTATGTACTTTAATCTAATCTTGGTAAATGTTATACTAGTGCTGTTTATTTTTGGTATGCCATCCATGTTATATGTCCATGTTAAAAACATTATAAATTATATGCACCATGTGCAGCATATAAGAACCAGTGCAGCAAGTAGTTATATTAATAATAAGACCTTTATCAGAACAGAAACAAGACTATTTCTGGCCTTTTAATGTCTACAGATGTACATTTAAGTGCATTTAATGTTAACATAGGACTTCTGGAGCTTGTATATTGAGGGTTTTCTGTTAGGCTGTGCTTCATTTCAGAAGTACAAAGTACATTTTTCTCAGTCTTACCTGTGCACTGTGTGTTGCTTTTTTGTGTCAGAGGGCAGCAGTACATTGCACAGACCCCAACCCCTGCCTCCATCCTCCATGCACCAGGGAGGTCTAAGTGCTGACAGCAGCTCTGCTTATGGTCTCTCATCCAATCGCCACAGCTTCTCCAGCTACTCTGATACTTTCATGAGCCCTTCAGCATCCAGCAACCACATGAACCCTGTTGGCAATGGACTTTCTCCACAGGTCAGTCAAACAAGCTTTTCCTCAGTATATCACATCTGCAGTATAGTAATGTAATGTTCCCTGTTAATATTCTTTAGTCTCGTCCCCTCCTCTCACTGTTCATAATATGTAATTGTATTTGACTGAAATTAAAATTCAGAAACAGCATGTTCAGCAAAATAACCACCAGTGTGGGCTTTTATGTTCGTCTTCCAAAGCCCTGGATTTATTTTAGCTACTCTAAATTGCTACATTTGTAAAACAATTGGATTAACATCAACAAATTAAAATTCATCTTGATAGTACTGCAAGTACTCAAGCTGCTCCAAACAGAGGTTTTTCGACTTTCCTGGGACATCTAAATCCTGCGCAGCACAGTGAGAACACACGCAGATGAAATAATTAACTAAAGCTTATAAATGCAGACTCGTAATCTTCTTCACGTAATTGTCTGCAGCTGGAAGACTCCATTGCTATGCGTGATTTTCTCCTTCTCTCTGTCTACTGTATGATTTTGAAGCAGTTCAGTTTACAGAGTGACAGAGCCATTGTGCTCGCTGAATTTGAGGTTTTATAGTATGTTTATCTTTCTGGTCACTTCACCTGTCGTAAACACATTGGGTTTGTAGGTCTCCTAATTGCCATTTGAATCTGTACAGGCTCCGCAAAAGCATGAATTTATGTGCATGTGTGATACTGTATGAGCAGGTTTGTTCATTTCCTTTTGTGAAAAGCTCTGGATTTCTCATGTCAACCTCTTTGGACACTTCCATTAATGAGCGTTTAAATCTAACTCTATGGTGAGGGTTGAGCTTTAAGTAGCACAGAATGAAAAATGATTTGTATTGATGCAAATCGTGTGTACGGAGTGAATTATACACAATTACCCATCAATACTGGCCAGTCTTGCCCACCCTCACCAACAAGATGTGGTTAACAGGCAGAAAATAAGATTGAAATGGTGTGTAAAGAGTTGAAAATGAATTTCAATGCTGCATTTGTCCACAATTACCCCGTCGTTCACACGTGTTTTATTGGGAGTTTTTTTTTTTTTTTCTTCAAATATTTCTCAAAGCAGATTGGAAACATTCTTGGTATTACCCTCTTTCTTCAGAGAAAAAAGAATTAAGGATTTTGTGACAAAAAAGAGATTTTCTCTCCTGCTGGAGCGACGGAGGATAACATGGAAGCTCACAGCGTGTTTGATTGTTAATCGTGGCACAGGGGCTTTAACTGCTAATGCTCTCACTGCAAACCTGCAGAAAAACACCAGGAACATGGAGTCTTTTTTTTTTTTTTTTATTAATGGCTCTCTCTAATACTGGCATGGGGTACACTGTCGCTTTCTCTCCCTCTCTTTGCAGCCATTCAAGAATGTGTTGGGATATTAAACATTTCCTGTCATAGTGAGGATTAGAACAGGAGCCTTTGGGCAACTGTACAGCATGGATTTTCAATATTCAATTACTCTATCAAGTGGGTTTGATGAAAGTCTCTTTAAAAAAAATCACCCAAAATGCAGTTTTATGTATCTGTTTGTTTTTAATTCATTCACTTATTTTAAAGGTAAATTGTGGATTTTGTTATTTCATTTTTGGGGGTCAGGGGCATATGCATGTGGTGTGGATGTTTTGATGTGTCACACTATGTTTGCACTGCACAGAATTGAAATGTATTGAATGCATGCAGAATGTTGTGTGGCATTCCTATCAGTCTCTCAGCATGGAGATGAATGTTCCCACTGACAGGAGAATCAGAGTTCACTCTGTGGCGCAGCATCCTGCTGGGCTGGGCAGCCCCTATCTCTCTCTTTCTGTCACTTCATAAACATGCATCTATCCACAACACACAAAACCCACACTCAGTACTTACACTTGACTTACCTTGTCCACATCAGATCTTGTTATGTTTTTGCTTGCGTTTAAACAAAATGTATTCAAATCGACATACGTTCGACACCTTGCAGTTTGTTCTTCATAATTCACAGCATGTTTTCCCTCTCCTGTTTTCACTTCCCTGTAATGGAAAAAAGGCAACACAAAGAGACTTTCTATCAAGATGGAAATGAGAATTTGATATTGTAAGTTACAGACAGCATCTGTTTGCAGGAGATATGCATGTGCATTGGTATGTGAGAGCTATTTCTTCAAGTGCCTGGCATTGATGGCCTAGTGGTTGCTGTAAAGATTGACAAAAATTCTCTGATTCCCAGTAAATGGGCTGCAGTGGCGAGGTGCCAAGTCTGTAATGGAATCCTGCAGCGTTCAGCAGTCCCGACAGGAGCTCGCGTCCATCCCAATCCTATAACCTATCCAGACAGCACACATTTTCCCATTACAGGCGGTGGAAAAGCCATCCACACTCAAACTGGTTGCTGTCATTGTGGGATATACAACATGTTTGGCTGGTTGAGGGAGGCAGTATATTAGAGGTGGTGAGAGTGAAGCTGTGCATGGCTGGGCAAAATGTATGAAACCAGAAGTGTGTTTTGTTGTTGGTCTTGTTTCATTTAGTGGCACAGCAGGTGTTGGAAAGGACAGGCAAGGGCACGAAGGACAGGTATTCTGGTATTTTCAGCCATCTTTGCCTAACGATTTAAGCTTATGTCTTCCTTTCTATTATAATCTTTATTCATTTTTAATATACAGTATGTATTTTATTTGAAAGAAGCATTTGTCTGAACCCTTTGAGTAGCCATCATGATCATCCAATTAGAATTTGTCATATTAACAACATATAAACAATATTTGCATTGGACACATAGATGTTGTGCTTTCACTGCCAACACACACTCACCTTTCAATGATGCTGTATATATTCAACAAAACCTGATAAAATGAAACTCAAAACAGCCTTTTAGACACTTTTCAAACGATTCTTTGAAGTAGTGTTCGTGGACATTGCATTTGTGAGGAGACAGTTAGGTTGACTTCCTCATTATTGCATGACAGGGACACCTGCTGGGAGAGGAAAGAAAACAACTGCACTGCACTGGAGAGCTGAAACCATCCAAGAGGAGCTCAGTGCCAGAGATTGTGTTTCACTCTTCAGAGAAATTTCTTGAATAAATGACATAGGGGTATAAAAAGAACAAAAAACATTTCTTTAGAGAGTAAATTGGGAAATGCACCGATGATTGCATGCAGTGATGTTGATGGTAGGGACAGTCAGTGAACTCTATACATTTGGTGGATAGAGATTTTATTGCTGTTTTGATGAAGGAAGTTCACGAAGTTCTGTGAAGAACTTTTTTTTCTGTTTTGCAGTTTTATGAAAGTGTTGTGTGTTTTGGAATGACAAGGATGCGTGTATCTAAGGAGGGCCTTTGGGCTGTGTGAGTGGGCCGGGCCTCCACACATACACACACACACACACACAGACACACGTACACGGGATCAGAGGCAGAGCGGCTCTCACCCCTGCCTCCCTTTGATCTGTGTCCCCAGGCCTGCCTGCCCGCGCGGCACTGCACCGTACCACGCACGCTGACACCATGCTCACCAGCGACTCCCCACAACTGTCTGAGAGAGATAAGCCAGGGGAGACTCCAAACTGTGCTGCTGCTCTTCCATTAGCTAGCACAGACGCTTCTTTTAAAAGCGGGATGAATTATTTTTAAGAAGCAAGCTCTGCCGTTGCCAAAAAAAAAAAAAATGGAGAGGGGTAAATGTACGGAACAATCTGGAGCTCTGGCTTCATTCCGCCTCCCTCCCTGACTTCTAACAAGCCATTCTGCACCTGAATACCAATGAGAGGGGGAGATTCATGTAGTCCCCCACATTATTAAAACTTGGGCATTAAGCCTCTCACCGGGCACTGTGTCAGCTGGCAGGCTCCACTGACAACAAATCAAAGGGGATGAGCACATAGCCTGCATTCACAGCTCAGCCACTTGCAGAGCAAGAGGGGGAATACATACTGGTTAATTAGAACTCCCATTAAAACAAATACTGTTTCAATTTGGCAAGTATAAAAAAAGATGCAAGAGGCTTTCAAAAAAAGAGACCTGCTGTTGGCGACTGCCAAGAAAATCCAGGGACTGTAAATCATATCCACTGGCTATACTGTTTCTGCACAGATTATTAGCTTTTGCTGTTGTTTTGCAACATATTTGAACTCTGAGGAAAGATTCTCTGTCTGTGACACCAGAAATCTACCTCT
Organism: Ctenopoma kingsleyae; assembly: GCA_032353495.1. Lineage (NCBI taxonomy): Eukaryota > Metazoa > Chordata > Actinopteri > Anabantiformes > Anabantidae > Ctenopoma > Ctenopoma kingsleyae. The sequence continues at coordinate 15,988,042 of JAUBNQ010000023.1, forward strand.
GCACACTGTGGTTGTTGTTCAGCCTCGTCTTATGTATGATAACGTTGCACAGAGTTATACCTGCATGGACTATAGCTTTTACAAAGTATGACATAAGTAAAAGCACTATATAGCATAGACTATATGACTCTATACAGAACCAAAGAGTGCCACTCATAAAGCACATCATGGTCAGCGCTGCTGCTTTACATGCAGGTCTCATTTTCAAGTAGCTCAGACAGTACTGCAGTTTACTAGCCGCCTGTATACCTGAGCCATTTGTTGCTCACTATATCTTAAAGGTCTCTCGATCACCCAAGTATTTTTGGTCTGAGCTTTGTGTATTCATAATCTATTTTTTACCTACCAACCTTCCTTCCCTCAATTTGGCTTTTTGTCATCCCATGATGCCTTGCCAATAGTGCTTTGCTCTCTCTCCGTCTCTCTCTCCCCACCTTCCTCTCTTGCTCCAACTCTCTCCCCTGGAGAGGCAGCTCTTCTCCCTACGCCCAGATGAAAGGCTATGGCGGACAATAAAAATGCTATTTAAATGCAAGGGTGTTTGTGTGCGGGTGAGAGATATTTCCTGCTGAAAGTGAGCTGCTGCATCCTGATAAATAGTAAATATAAGGGAATGTGATTTACATTTATCTTGCAGAGGCAGCCAATATGAATTTCAGTAAATCCTAGAAGATGGGGATTTAAGAAGGAAAATGACTGAGACTGATTCACATGCTGTGTGTCCCACGCAGTTGAAATGCCTATAAGGTGGAGAGTGGTACTGCCTTTATTAAAGTATAGGCACAGACATCGATCCTATCTAAAATACCTATTACACACAGGCATACACTGTGTCACATGCTCATCTGCAGAGATTTCCTGCCTCATACATTCACAATTTGAAGGTGACTTGCACCGTAGTAATAATAATAATAATAATAATAATAGTAATAATAATAATAATAATGTCCACTTGCAATAGCAGGCTGCCGTGCAGGTGAAGTGCCTATGTGTCTTTCTCTTGAACTTTCTCTTGGGGTCATGGGTCATGGGTCAGGGGGTTATGGATGGCTGAGGAACAAGAAGGTCTGGTTTGGTGTGAACCTGCCCTTCTAGCCAGAGCTTGGTTCGGGATGTTGTCTAGCCGCATGTGGTTCCTGTTAGTTCCAGATGCCACTCTGACAGGTGCATAGCTGTGATTAATACTTTCTCTGACTTTTCTCTCACCCACATTTTCTCATTCTGTCCCTCCTTCCCTCTGTCTCTCCCTGCATGTCCCTCATTTGTTTCTTGACTCTCTCCATATACCCCCTTATTCACTGTGGTCTCCTGCTCGTAACCCCTTTGCAAAGTTAATCTAACAGTCTCAGTTTTCTTAGCCTAGTAAAACAAAAAGAAATAGGAGTATCTCTTGCCAGCATGCTCTTTCTCTCTCCTCTTTTCTTCCTCCTGACAATAAGATGAGAATATGGGAGGTGGTTGGGTCCTCAGCTGGTTGTCTCATGCATCAGCTCAGTCTCCAGCTGAGAGCTATTTCACTATTTATTTACATGTAATTATGGCTATGAGGTGCAGATATTAACACTGTCAAGAACAATTTGACCTGACATTTTTCACTAGACCTGGCCCCTGCTGTTTTTAGCAAACAACCCCCTCCTCTTCCTCCTCATCCTCCTCAATTTTTCTCCTTCACTCCCCCTATCCGCCTCGCTTTCCTTCTGGAGATACACCCTCACACACACACACACACACATACACACACACACACACACACACAGGTCCTGCCTCGCTGAAACCATTCTTCTGGAATCAGAAAATCTGCCGTTTAATTTAGAAGAGGCGTTGGTGCAAGGTGCGGAGAGTTGAATCTGTATGTGTGTGTGTGTGCACGCTTTAAAGGGGCCTCTCTTGTTCCCAGTGGCTGAATCCATCCCATTGTTACTCAAGCATATCACTAGCAGAGAATAGAGGATTGCTCCCCACACGCTGTCCAATTGCAGCCCAATAGACGAGATATTAACCTGTGGTTAGTGCAGGGCCAAATTTATAGCTTATACTGTG
>JAUBNQ010000023.1:15990096-16029102 GCA_032353495.1 Ctenopoma kingsleyae
ATACTGTGGGATATATAGGAGCAGCAATTCTTTCCTGAAGGCTAAGGCTAGCACGAGTTAAAGTGGACAGAAGTGGATTTTGCTTAATTATATTTGCAAAGGGTGTGAGACAAGGTGAGGACAACCCTGAAGTAAATATTCATTCATTTTATTGCATTTCCACTCGCTTAAGCTTCTTTTATATGCATGAACGGAGGAGAAACAGGCGCGGGATGGCTAACTTGTTGTGAGGAGTGACAGCTTGTTCCAGTGCCCGCTAATCGTCCTCATCTGTGCCTGACTTGTCAATGCCCAGATTCTGTCAGTGCCAATCAGCCACTTAATTGAACACAATTAGTACCCCACCCCAACTTCCTCCTACACACCACATTCTTCAAAGGCCCATTTCTCTCCCTCTAGCACCAACCCCCCACCCTTCTTCCCTTTCTACCTCTCACTCTGCCTCTGTCTCTTCATCCTACGGTGCTGGTGGAAGACACTTTTCAGTTTTTATTAATGTGCCGCGGCCAATTAACACAGTGGCATGCAGGCCAGAGCCCATCATCTGCTGCCTGCCACCATCCCGGCTGTCTGCTGAGGCCCCACGCCACCCCTCACACCACCTCCACCGTGACCAAAACGCTTTAATTCAATTTATGCAATCACTGTTATTTTTAAATAGTCATTTTGTCTGCTCAGATGAGGGGCCTTACTGCCCGCTGGGCTGGCCCTCTCATGTGAAAGATGGGGGAAGGGTGAGACATTGTGGGAGCAAGAGTTGACTGACTTGGGGGGAGAGGAGGTGGAGGTCCATGATATTTTCATTTGTTATTTACTTACTTCATTTTTGTTTTCTTCACATTATTACGTGCTTGATTCTGATGTTTTAAACACGGGTTCAAGGCAATGAAAATGACATTTTTATTTAACAAGTCATCAAAGAAAAATAACTAAATCTGTTCTGCATACACATCTATCTTTTAGTAGTTTATATTTAATACTTTGTTCTGAAAGTCAGACTCTTTCCAGTCACTGGATTTGTGTGACTCCTGGGTCACAGAATTAAACACTATTCTCTTCCTTAATCGTGCCCTCAGGACTGGCCTTCAAATATTGATCTGAAATTCAGTGTCATCACTGTGGATCTTTAATCATTCTCTGCTGAAGCGAGTATCAGTCAGGCAGATCTGCTAAGGTGCAAGATGCTATTCTGCACCACTCAGATAACTTACAGACATTTGGAGTGCTCATTTTTCCCTGTCTGCCCCTGTGACCTCTGCCTAACTTAAAGGTACATCTTGGGGGCATTTTGATTTTGGGCAGAACAGGGAGCTATCGGTGACAGAGGAACTAATCCAGTCTTGTGCAGATTAAGAGTATTTGTGGTGTGGGGTGTGTTGGCGCTGGCGCTGGGAATGGAACAGAAGGGGCTCCTATCAGCTCTCCAGGCAGGCTACCCCTCAGGCCAGTGCAGTCCTACAGGAGTCTTTGTACTTCCCAAAGCCTCCACTTTCCTCTTACTCACTCTATATCACTTTCTCTTCTCTCTGCCCCCCTCACCTTTTTCCTATAGGCTATCATATTTACAGTGCTCCATATCCTCTCTTTATTCTTGAATTTGTGTTATTTTATTTAAATGCATGAGTAGTATTATTGTCAGGCTCTTGAAGTGGGACTAAAAGTTGTAATTTTTGTGAGTCACATATTTGTGGCACATTAACTCCACGATGTTCAGGATGAAAAGTTACAAATGCTGCATGTTTCAATATTGCACAAGATATTAGAAATAAATTGTTAAAGTGCAATAACTCCAACAAGTTTAACTAAAACACAGTGGTATTACAGAACATTTGCAGTTTCTTTGCAGACTTTTCTCCCTGTTTTTTGTTTTTATTTTTTCTTGTATCACTCCAAGTGTTTCTCTCAGCTCTATCTCTATCATGTTTTTTCTGGAAATCCAACAAAGAACAACTCGTCAAACATTCACACATATAAAAAAATGTAATTTGTCTGTTGAAGAAATTAGGGAGGTATGAAAGGGCCTCTTTTTGTACTCAAGTGTGCTATTTATTTATCTGAAAGGATGCACATTGTGTCAATTTACACTTCCCCATTCACTTCGCCACAGGCTGGAGGGCTCAGAAGTTGAGAGAATTAATTACTTTTTTATTATTATTTATAAAGTAATCTATCTGTAGAGTGGAAAAAGGAGAAGGAGAGTGTGTGTGGGGGGGTGCTCGGAGAGGCAGGGAATGCCCTGGAGCATTGTCCTTTAAACTAGGTCCTGGCTCATATTATCTCCCAAACCAGCACTCGCACAACGTCAAACAACAAACGAACTCTGGGCCGCTGAGGACGCTGTATGCAAGGCAAGAGAGGGAGGTGGGGGCTGAGGAGAGAGGAAGGGAGGAACATAGAGATAGATGGAGGGAAGTAGGGAAGAAGTATGTTAGAAAAAAAATGTTAAGATTTTTTTCCTTCACTAATTCAAAGTCTGAGTCTTGCTTAAATAACCTATATGTAAACTGAGATATAATTATCTACATGCTGGCGTGTCAGACCCCATTCAGTGAAACAATACGTCAACAATAACCTTCTCCCTCGAAGCACATCGTCTTCATGTCCATCAGACTGTGTGCATTCTATACGTAAAACAACAAAACATTTCATTCTCATCTGAGAGTAAATGTTGAATTAATGTCACCAGCAGGAATATTATGTTTCATGCCAGAGTTCAATATCTATCAAGTTTTGTTTTACAAAGCATGTAGTAAAAGACGTATGTGAGGGTATAAAGCTACAAATGTTTTATGAGCTTATGTGACTAAATATCATTTAACACTTGCATATGAAATAAAAGATTTTTATGGGAACATCAAAGTAGAAAATCTACACAATTAAAACTGACCTGTAGACAGATGATATATGTGGATAAAGATCTCCTAAGACAGTTTTGAGTGTTCAGAGGCTGAAGTGACTGTCTAACTCAGTCTAACCTAAGTTCACCTCTATCTGCGCCTTTATCAGATTGGGAGGATGGTTTAGTGAAACTGCATAGATTTTTATTTAGAAGTGTGAGCACTAAATACGACTGACACACAGTTAATGAAAACCTTACTTCAGAAGAGCTTACCTTTTACCCTCTAGCAAAACTTAAGCTATTAAGATAGAATCCTCTTTCTTTGTGAAGGACGTCTGAAGGATAGCTACGTCTTCACAGATGACAACACTTGTCAGACTTTAGTGTCTGACCCATCCTAATTCGCTAAAATACCAAAACTGCAACACTGTCAATGATAAGGAGTCATTTATTTCTGAAGAACTTTTATGAGCATGAATAATAATGGAGCCAATTGTTGGCTATTCTATTTCATAAGGAGGCGATGTGATCAAGCTTCAATTAACCAATGACTAAAATGGACTTATGCCCTCCAGCTGTCTCTCTCTGGACACTTAACAAGCTCCCCCCATCACTTTCAGCCAGCCATCAGACATTACTCAACATTACTCCTCTCATGTTCCTCAGAGTATGCGGCTCGGCTCCATATGCAACGGAGCATCACATGTGTCCAGCATGAAGAGGGTCATGAATCTCCCTCTTATGGATACATGTCACATGCTTTGTCCACAGATGTGTACGTGATGGTGGGGGTTTCCATACTGATAGAATTAACATGTGGAAATGACTAACCAGCCTTTATGTTTGTGATGTGCTTCAAGTGATTCATATTTCCTGGGAGACATTTTCTAAAGATATGATTAATTTGCAGAATATGGTTAATTTTCCCTCTGTGGGATATTCCTGGCTTGGTGCATTATTTGTGGACTGTTTGGCTTGCCCCTGCAGTGCCTCTGTGGTTGTGTTGGATGCATGTGTGCACGCATGCAAACATATGTCTGCGCGTGTATCACCTCTGTGTAACCACCTCTGTGATGGGCTAATTGGTTTAGCAGCCAAAGGGCCAAAGGCCAGTGCAGCATAGCGAAACTCAACATGAACCTGATGTTGAAAGGAAGACTTTCCTGCTATAGGAGGGAAGTATGTGTGGGACAGTTCCCTTTTTACCACCGCCTCCCACATGCACTCCACTTTCCCCTTTTCACTTAAAGAAATAAGAAAACAAAATTCTCCACAGGGTTTTGGGGCGCTGGGCTATACACTGGAGTAGCACTAGAGGTAATCTGTTCCATTTTAACATATTTTGAGACCTTCTTCTGACGAATGTCACATGCTATTACATTAATCTAGAATATTGAATTGGAAGCTTTTATGCTCTATGAATAATATACACACTGTAATATTCAGGCAAGCCCCAACCTGCGGTATCACAAGGCTCCTCACTAAGGTTGGTGGAACCTACTTTGTGTGGGGATCTGAAGCGATCATTTACCAGTTCCAACACCATTACTATTCATGAGATGGGTAGGCTAGGGGCGAGGGATTAGGGACTCCCTTGGTGCTTGTTGTGCTGTAGGCTCGGGCTCAGGCCTCAGGCTCCAGGACAGGGGCTGTCTGGCACGGATGGTGGGTCTATTATCACCCTGGGACCCTTCTGTCCCACAGCAGAACACTTACTGGCAGTGCCAGCTAATGGAAACAGTTCCCTTGTTCCCTTTCTCCATTTTTAACCTCATCACTGTCCTCACTCTTCTTGTATCTTTCCCCCTGCTTAAAAAAAAGATGGGGGAAGTTTTTCCCTTTCCCTATTTTAAAGTTGAAATTGTGTATTTCTATTGGTATCTTTACCGTGAAGTGCTAGGATGGCACTATATTTGTAGGAAAAAAAGTACTTTCCCTCAACTCTGTCAATGCTTTGATCCTCAATTTTCCAAATTTCTAACATCCTCGGTTCCCCCTTTCCCCCCAGGTGATGAGTATCCTGAGTAACCCTAGCGCCGTACCCTCCCAGCCCCAGCACGACTTTTCCATTTCCCCCCTGCACAGCAGCCTGGAGAGCTCCAACCCCATCTCAGCCAGCTGCAGCCAGCGCTCTGACACCATCAAGAGCGTGGACAGCCTGGCTTCCTCCCAGTCATACTGTCCACCCACCTACAGCGCCACCAGCTACAGCGTGGACCCTGTTGCTGCCGGCTACCAGTACAGCCAGTACGGCCAGAGTAAGTAAACCCTGCATTAAGATTTTAAAATTGTATGTCAGTGTCTTTTGTCTTTTTGGGTGTCCTCCAACAGTTGGTCATTTGTTTCTGTCCTCCTCTTAAGTTGACTAAATTTAGAAAGACTGAACTCCCACGAAAGAAAATCCTGACCTTTGCACTCTGGTTGGTGGAAGCAGACACGTGCTATTGATAAAAACCCCACCACCACCACCACCCTACCGCCATCGTTCTAGAGAGCTGCCTTAGTCACACTCCACTCCACTTGGATTGGAAAGAGGAGAGGGCCACTTCAAAGAACGGCACACCCTCAGGGGCCACAGTGTCCTCTTGCCCACCTCTGTCTCTCCCTCTTTCTCTTGACTCCATCACACACACATACACACACCCTCAGGGCAGGAAAGAGTTTGCTTTATTAGATTAGCATAATTGACTGATGGTGTCACAGCCATTCATAAGAGGTAAAATGAAGCACACTTCCCCAACAAGCCAGTCAGCACCAGCTAGCCAACATTTGTTTGTGTTTATATGCTGGTTCTAGTAGTGATCTGGTGCTTTGTGTGTTTAATTTTTTTATGCGTTTGTATTGTGGTGCATGGACGCACGTGAGCGTGTGCCAATCTGTCACGTTTTGTGTGTGCGTACCAGTGTTTTGTCAGCAGCAAGAAACTGATGGCAGTGCGGATGTGAGCTGATGTGAGGTTAATTAAGATGGTGATTGAGCACAGTAGATGGGTAATGAATGGAGGAGAGAGGAGAGAGCTGCTGTCTGAGGATGAAAATGATCGGCCATGTGGAGTGTGGAGGGCATGAAATCAGAGATGCCAAGTGTAATGAAGACTGGCACATAGAACACACATGGGGACCCGTGTGAGTGACAGCATGGAGACTTTACCAGGATGCACATGCTCCGTGCCAGCAGCGTGCCAACCTCAGACAAGGGACAGGGGAGGGGTTTTTATCTTTCACTCTCTGTGTGTGAATTGTTTTTCATTTGACTCACTAGCTTCTGCCACAACTTATTTCAGCCTTAATCAGAGGAATGAAATGAGAGTGAATAGGACATATGTTTCAGGAATCCACCACCTGTCTGATGTTATTTTTTCTGTCTTTTTGTTTCTGTATAGCTGCTGTAGACTACCTGGCTAAGAACGTGAGTTTGTCCACCCAGAGGAGGATGAAACTTGGGGACCACTCAGCTGTGCTGGGGCTGCTGCAAGTGGAGACAGGACAGGCCTACTAAAGCCCTTGGGACACACCCCGGACCCCTCTCCTCGCCTTCTGCCACCTTCTTCCATGCTTCATCAAGTCTGGACTCCAGCTCCAGCGTCTCTCCGCTGCTCGCTCTGCAGCCCGGCCATGACATCAGTGCACAGACACGCAGCCTTGCTGTGTAGCAAAGGATGTGACACGGCTCTTCTGGGAAAGGAACTAAACTTTTCACACCACTGTCAACCACCAGGCGGCTCTGCACACTCTCTTCTCAATTTTTGGGTGTCTCTCCCTGCTCCTTGTACTCCTACCCCTGCCCTAAACCTTTTTTTTTTTTTCTGCTCAGAGGGCCAGACAGGACCTCAGGCGACTTGCAAATGGTCAGCCTACTTGGCCGGGGTCCCTCTTTGTCGTGGCTGCAGTCCAGCACACATTTAGAGCCATCAACAACATGTACTTTGACCTTGCTGTTCATAGTAGTTAAAAAAGCCAATATCATTTGAGTGACTCTTATTCTGGTTCCTTTTTGGTATTGTTAAGATTATTGTTGCTGTTATATGATTATGGTTAATGTGATTTATGTTGTTCTTTGATTCCATTCATATCTCTTTTCTCTGTTAGATGTTGGTGTGTAAAAAAGTGGATGAATGAGACAATTTGGGAGTGCGTGTGCGTGTGCATGTTTGCGTGTTGGCACAGTCACACAAGAGAGGATGATTGTTTTCCAAGCTGCTGTTCCTCTGCCTGTTCCCTGAGCTCTAATGTTCGTGAGTGATTTGACCTTCCCACTTTCATATTCATCTTGACATTCCTAAAGAACTTGGCCACTCTGTGGGAAGTCTGGCTGGATGGATTCTGCAGGGAATTTAAGCAGCGTTTTGGCCGCCAATAGCTTTCCCGTTCTAACCTCCATTCCATCCTTAGCCGCAGTCCATGGGGAGGGGGGCATTGTTTGCAAAAACAGGATTGGGCAAATTAATGTATTTTGTTTAGAAATATGGACCTTGCCAAGGAGGGCTAACTCAGTTCCTCCCCCTTCTGCTCCTCCCAAATCCCATCTGCCTGGGAATCCTGTGTGACTTAAAGAGTATAAAGCTGATTAAATCACACAAATATAATGTCTTAGCTAATTCACAGTGACCCTTCCCATTACTAGTCACAATATCTGTTTTATAGAGTAATTAGCACAATTTATAAATGCACCTTCAGTTGATTTCTGCATTCAGACTAAATAAGCATTCCTTTAAAACATTCCTCAGGCCTCATTTACAAATATACTATAAACATTCCAGCGTTTTCTGTTATTAAATTAAAAAGTACACAAGCTGTGCCATTCACATGCACTCTGGAAAATCATATAATCCCGTCAGCAGTGAAAGGGCACAGGTAACACCGCCGACTGCCCCCCGCCCTCTTTTGTTTGGACTGGAGCCCCCTGTAATCCTCCTCTTCGACATACTCAAAGAAAAGTACAAAAAGAAGAGAAAAAGTTTAATGAATAGTGAATATGAGACATTTGTACCACTCATAGTTGACTTTTGACACGATCCAGGACCAGCTGTTCCCCTGAGATGTGGATTGTTTTTTTTTTCCATTGGCATCAGTGTGATAATGATAATGTACATAGAATTGTTAACTTTAACTTAAGACAGAATTTGGTCCTTAGTCACCTTTAAAAACTGAAAACTGTACAGTAGCTGGAGCAGATTGTGTATTGTTTGTTTATAAAGAGTATGTTTTATACTAAAACAAACTATGTTGAGTGGTAGGTAAGCAAGGGATTTGTGGAAGTACATGTTTGATTTGAGTTTCCTTAACTGGCTTGTTTTCTGTTGGTTTTGTTTTAATTGTATTTAATTGGTTACCTGTTCCGACCAAATGTTTTGTTTCTGTTTCGGGCCCAGGTAAGAAAGAATTTGTATAAATTAGTAAAATATAGATTCCATAAAAAATGTTACAATTAAAATTGTATAAAAGAGGATCCAACTGAGCTCAATGGAAAATGAAAGCTTGATGACACAGATAAACTACCTGGACCACACTGTATATTTTAAAGGTGGCTGGATGAAACGTCTTCACATGTCAGAGCATTTGGATGGTGTTTCTGATCACCTGGTCTTACAGACTGACTGGACCATGGACCTGACACACCTGAACTCCTGAGCCTTTGGTGTGGGCCAGTGGTTCAGCATGATGATAATGATGGTGGTGATGGTGAAGCTAGTGAAGACGGCCTCTCTGCTCTGGGAAACTGAATTGAGTCACTTTTGATAGGTGGACCAATAAGACTTCAGGAGAAAAAGTCAAAGTAACGCTGACTCCGCACTGAATCGCAGCAGCTCCAACTGCTCCGCTTAGACGCCTCACTCGTGTATATTTTAAAAAGAAGGAATTTTAGGATCGTCTTTAGTATCTCAAACCCATTTCTAACACTTGCGTCAATAAACATTTGGATATATTTAAAGCATACAACCCCCTATCCCCTTCCTGTCTGTTTGATCCTTAACCTGTTTAGTTGCTTTCTGACATCTGTGCTTTGCTTTATTCCTTTTTCTGTTCCGCATGTGTGTATATTATCATGGTATAATTTATTCTGCTGTATGAAGTATTAGAGTAGTGGGAAACTTGTATTGGTATTTACTACCTTCAGCCTGTTGGTGTGTTTACTGTAACACTGGCGTAACTGTTATCAATTAAAGATCCAAAACAGATTCCTGCCATTTGTGCTTTTTTTACTATGTAGTAATTGTTTTGGTGTGTGTGTGTGTGCGCGCGCGTGCGTGTGTGTGGTGTAGTGCTGACAGAGAAATTAACTAGCAGTTATTTTGATAGCTGACAATTAATCAGTTATTTTATTAATTCACAAAGCACATTTTCTCTAGTTTCAGCTTCACAAGTGTTTGAATTTACAGCTTTTTACTTCTGATATAATTTTACATTTATTATCTTTGGGCTCTAAATTGTTATTTTTATATTTAATAGAAGGGAAATTTGTTCAGTAATCTAAGCTACATTAAATAACTGTTTTTTGCAGGTTGAGTGTATGAGAATGACTGTGCACATGTGTGTGCATACATCACTCTGTGAGTCAATGTGTGTACATTAGTGGAGCCAGCAGGTCACCAGTGACAGTTCAGTGCTGGTGATTAGAGAGTGAGAGTCCAGACATACCAGACTGAGAGTGTGTTTGGCTGCAGCTGTAGGAAGTTATTCATTCTGCCCACTGACCAGCAGCGCTCCACTTTCCCAACCCTGGCCGGGGAATGTTGTCTGCAAATCTCTCTGGTATGGTTTGAATGTAGAGGAACTAACCAGTGTGGTAAGGAAGCTTTATATTACAAGTCAGGACAGTGGAGCTCATTCACTTTCTTACCAACAGCACTGCTGGAGGTATGTGAAGCACGCTGTAGGTATGTTCTTTCAGTCCCAATATTTCAAACACGTTGAGCATGTCTGCAGTCACTGCAGCTATAAAATGCCTACATAATCTTGTGTAAAATGATAAAGACAGCAGATCATGCCAAGCTGCACTGTGAGATGTATTTCAATTTTATATACCACAAAATAATAACCAGTCCTTTACTATTCATTTGCAATTAAATGAAAGTAATAAAAGGCATCGCTAATCACGATTTTTAACATCATTAACATCAAATTGTATTTGGAGATAAATTTGATGCTAAATAAAGTAAGTACTGATCTGAATAAACTTCTATTTACTGCGTTATCATGAGGTAACCATGTTTCATGTTTGATTCTCTATTAAATATCTGAGAGCTTTGAACAGCTCAGTGATTATAAATAGATGCAGAATATTTAGTATTCTCTTTAGATTTACAGATTCAAATCAACTACAAACTGCAGCGTTATCACCACATTATATCATCAAGGCTCAGTTAAATTTGATGCAAATGGAAATTCTCTTTAGTGTCTAATTATGAAACACAAAAAACAGTGTTTGTGGAGAAGCATGTCAATGAGGCAGGAATAGGGTCAATTACTAAATCGATTCCACAGCATATTTTCTATATAACTTCACCCTGAGGAGATCCTCTCAACGTATTTATTGTTAGGTAGCTCTTTGCCTGCTGTGTGTCATCCTTCATATATTCTTCTAAAAGTTTATGTTCTGGTTGTCCAGATTATTCCTTGGCATGTGCTATGGTTGTCCCCTTTTCTCCAGCTTGTCTCCTGAGGTGCCGGCCCCAGAGTTTTGTCTCCCTGCGGTCTGCTGTCACTCAGACTGGACGAGGTGGCAGCTCAGGCAGTGCTGTGTGGGAGAGCTATGTGACACTTCCCTCATCTCCTCCTTTGATCCCCTAATTGATTGACTACAGGAGCAGAGGATAAACAGAGCCCACAAGAGCCGATTCCACTCGCCTCTCTGGAGTGGTTTAGATAAAGTGCAGAGGCCCAAGCTCTCCGTTCCTCCTCTCCCCTCTCTATATGGACATGTGGCCATTGAAGGTGGCTCTGTGCCACGGTAGCTTAGCTGTGGGGCTGTGTCCTCAGGCCCAGGGTCTGCGTACTGCCCCTGTGCATAAATGTCTGGCTGTAATGGGTTTGTTTAGATCACAGGGATGGAAATGAAACTCCTGAGCCTGGCTGTAGAGACCAGGAGGCCCTATCGCTCAGGAGGCAGCGATAGAGAAGTCACAGCCTCAGCCTGGTCATACTCACTTTCAGAATGAGCCATGGAATAGAGGCTCAGATTCAGATCTAATTTAGGACCAGGCTCCTCAACCTGACCATGCTGTGATGCTGCTAGAAAGTCAGGAAAGCCATGAGGCAGAAGGTAGAGCAGCCAGTGAGGTCTCCAGTGAAGGAAAATAGGCCAAAATGTCTCCATTTTCAAGAAATTGTGTATTTGAAAACATGACTTTAGAATGATTGATACCAGATATGATAATTATATTCTAATTTTACAAATCTGTCTTCAGACAGAGAGTTCAGAGCCGTGTGCAGGTATGCTAAGAAATGATTAAGAGATGCTCTGGGGGTCTCGGGTTTATTCTTCAAGCTTATGTGTCACAGGAAGTAAAGAGCTCCCAGCTGTCGCCTTGAAAGCACTTACAGTATAATAATCCTCCAAATCCTGTAATTATGCCAGCATACGCCGTGTACCTGAGCCTCAGCTTTGTGCTCGTCACCTCAAGGATCCCACTGACACAGACACAGACGCACAGCTTGGTGTGCATACATCTCCTTCCCAACTGTGTGTTTTGCATAGGGAGATTTTAGGTGTTTTGAATTTCATGGTTACTCCTCTCAGGTATTACAGATTGATAATCTGTCATGTATAAGTAAAAAGCAGGAGCTCAAATAGGGTATTGTTGTAGCTTAAAGTCGTCTGATTTACCAGCAACTTTGGGCCAATTGTAAATTCTTTAAACTATATTACATTTGATCAGTTATACTACAAGATATGAATTTTTGCTCCAGTATTGCAAATGCATTTGTTCACATACATGCACAAACACACACATGTACGCCTCCCTTAAAGCAGTCTATAAAACACCAAAGGAGGAGAAAATAGTCCAAGTAAAGTTGTAAATCTAAGAAATCGCAGTGAGATAAAAATCACTGTGAAGCCAAGCTTGATTTACATTTAAAATCTGTGCTGTGCTCTCAAACTAATTAATATTAATAACAAAAATGGAAATGAGTGCAGTGGCGGCCCTCAGTGAAGAACAAGCTGGGTGCATTCAGTCAGGAGATTCATATATAAGCCCTTTCTCAGGAGAAGTGGGTTCATAACAGGCGTGACGGCAGGGCATAGACCGCCATACACAGAGACAATTTTTCTAGATAATAGCCTATCATGCAGGATACAATTTAAATTAAAAAATGCAATTTTCACCTTGAAATGAACAAATGATTACAATTTCTATACAAATTAAGGCATCCAGGCTGTGCCTCAGTACTGTGCCAAGGCCATGAAACCTGACATAATTACCATGAAATACATTTTCAAATATTTGTATTTTGTCCATCGCTTTAAAACATGCCACTCTGCCTTCTGTGGGTTTGTGATCTCACCTTCTGGGGGAAATACATAAAAAAGAGAGAAAATCATCTGAGATGAAAAGCTCTTCAACAGGAGAGATAAAAATGTGGAAAAAAACAACCTCCCATACACACAGTAAATCAGCGCAACTCAGCACAGCGGCCCCCGGAGCTATCTCTAAAAGCCAAATTACTGCTCCTTATCTAAGGAATCATATCTACTGGTTATCTGCTCCTGAGATAGGCGCCTCTCTCTCTTGTGCCTTGTGCTCATCGCCAGAAATGCTATTTATTTGTGATTACAGACACCCTTTGAATAAAAGATGTTTGTGTTTGAGATCCAAAGTTTCGGCAGATTCTGAACTCTTCAGATTCTTCAGAGAGGGGAGTACTGAAGGCAGAACACCTTATTTGGGCAGGGTTGCTAGGGGTGGTCTGCTGCAGAGAGAGGGATGAAAGTGTAGCCGATGGGAAATATGAGACAAGACCTCAAACTTCTCTGACGCTTCATATCACATATGCTTTCGGAGGGGATTCATAGTGAGATGAGGTGTCGAATTGACTTTAAATGCAGAACCTTATGTTTGAAACACATGGAGACAGGAAGTTCTGGCATGTTTTTTGAAGAAAGCTGCCAAAAGCTGCAAAGTTTTTGGAGTTCCTCTACTCAGAGATATAAATGCCCTTAACTGGGAGGAAAAAAATGAAAGTAATACATCGCACTGCAAGCAAATAAATGTAGCTGTTACCTATACCTACTATCTAAGACAACCTCTCAAAACAAGCTGACATATCCAAATATCAAGTGTGACTTTTATTTTTTCACTTCCCTCATGTCCATCCATTCATTTGCTTTAAATGCTTATCCTTGAGGACCGTGAAGGGGGCAGCTGGAGCTAATCTCAGATGACACTGGGTGAGAGGTAGGGTACATCCTGGACAGATCACCAGCCTATCCCACAGACAGCTTAGCGTCACCACTTGACTCCAGGCTGCCTGTCTTTTGACTGTCTCAGAGGAAACTCACAAAAATGTTGATCATGACATTGTTTACTTCCATGTTTTTTTAACATTGTGATACCAAAGAGTTTACAATACTTGATCCAAAACTGGAAATAAATTCTCATCCATCTGATATTTTAACATATTTTGATTTATATTTTTATTAACATATTTAAGACCCAACAGACAACTTGTCACAATGAATCTTTCTTAAATGCCGCCTTTCTCTTTCCATTTCTTACCTTCCCTCTCTTTCCCTCCATCTGTTGAAGTCCCTCAGCCAGAGAGGCACACATCAGATTTCAATAGCTGACCTCTTAATGCTGAGGTCAGTGCTGCACCGGCAGCGATTTCACACTCAAGATGAAAGGGAAATGAACACTGAGGATGCTGGGGGTGACATGGGGCCCTGACCACGCAGCCATTGCCCCTCTCACCGCTTCACTGCACCAGGCTGGTTTCTTAGGAGGAGGTGTTAAGACGGAGATTTGCCACCTGTATAACAATGGTTAAAGCCACTGTCCTACGATGACAAGCACTGGTTGATTTTCAGTGATGTTAAAACTTGGATAAACTAAGTTGTACTAATAATTTCTGAATGAAAAAGTGAAACTTACAGAAGCAGAAATATGTCAAGCAACTCTATCAGGCAGGTCTGGAGAGCTGAGCTCCCATGAGCTCCCAAGGTTCTCCGTGTCACAGTCTGTACAAGCTACTGAACCCTGACAGATTCTTCTTTTCCCCCAATGAGCTCGGACCATCTTAAAAGTCTCCTGATGCTTAGTGTCAGGCTCCTGGCCTGCCCAGTTACAACAGCTCGTTACTGGTGCATTTCTCAGAGGCCATTATTGAATGAACACTGAGACAAGGCTAGCAGTGAATGGACAGTTTGGTTACACCGCCGAGAGGCTTGAGCTCCTCAGAGTAATGTACCGCTTAAGTACCTGTCAGCTTTATAAAGGAGGGAGTAGACTGTGTAAATGTGTGTGTAAATAGAGTGTCAGATCAGGACCCCAGGGAGTGGAGGTGGGGAGTGTGTACGTGTGTGTGTTCATGTGTGTGTATGCTCTTTTGTTCACTGACGCATATGTGAGCACAAGTGTGTGTTAGCGTGTGTGTATGTGAGCGTCACAATAATGATCATTTAACCCTCCTCAGCATTCCCCAGGGCTCCACATTCCTCTTTTGACTTCATAGTGCTCCTCTCTCTCTCCCTCTCTCTCTCTCTCTCTCTCTCTCTCTCTCTCTCTTTCCCTCTCTCCCTCTCTGCCTCCTCTGTCTGCTCCTCACGGCTGGGCACAGTTGGGGAGCAGCTCCTTATTCATTCATGAGAGAAGCACCGGATAAATAAAAAGGTTCATTACTGTGCTAAAGTG
Organism: Ctenopoma kingsleyae; assembly: GCA_032353495.1. Taxonomy (NCBI): domain Eukaryota; kingdom Metazoa; phylum Chordata; class Actinopteri; order Anabantiformes; family Anabantidae; genus Ctenopoma; species Ctenopoma kingsleyae. Next base: position 16,004,787 of record JAUBNQ010000023.1, read on the forward strand.
TTACTAATGACATGTACCTGCCACTGAGCACCTCCGAAAATCTAATGTGACACACTAGAATGGAAAATCTATTCTCCTGCACCAAGGCCTCCAATGGTGCCAGCACATATTCTATGGAAATTTCTCTCCGCTTGCCCTCCAATTGTGTCTCTCTAAAACCAATATTTACAATCCCATAGCCATTATGTCCTACTACGCCCTCTGCGCCTGCTGTTGCGACCTCCATATTAGCTGAAAATTGGACTTTGCAAACTTAGCAGGGGAGAAGAGACTCTCGTGTAGATGAGAGGGGGGCAGCACCAGGGGACTCAGCGTGAGGCCTGCAGTGCCTCTCAACTCCCTGCTGCCCCTGCCCTAAACTCACAACACCCACCAAATGCCAAACAAAAATCCAGAAAATCACACACTGCGTCACTGAGTCTGTCCTACAGTCAAAGTCTGTAATTATCAGTGATAATGAAACATTAACTGACTCTTTAAAAGACAAGTCATGAAAATGTCTACTTTGTGCGTTTGTGTTGTTTCACTTGTTACAATGTGCCCGCTGCCACTGGTTTAAAGGGAATGCAGTGTGTGAAAATACTTTTGCAATTGTCTGATGAAAATGCAATGAATGAAAAGTCTCATGAGAAGAGGCTCCGTAACAAAACTTCTGCAGGTCCCACAGTAACAGAACCAAATTGCTGTTGATGGCGCCTCTGTCTCTGAAATTTCAGTGTCAATAATAGCAATAATAATAATAATAATAATAATAATAATAATAATAATAATTTTAAAAAATGATTCTACTTATATATTATATGTGATAATACATTTCTAATTAATATGATTTTTAAAGTTGGTCATTCTAATAACTAGGCTATTTTTGTACAGTCAAAATTGAGATTCACTATTTGTTGTTGTCATGCATAAGCAAAACCTAAAAATTAAATAAAAAAAACATTGAGTTCATCATGTGATATTGTACATTTAATACCATGTATGCAAAGTAAGAAGAATAACTCGATTTACTGTTGCTGTTAGTCAACACACACTAATGCAAAATGATAATATTGAAGCTGGATGGATGTTAAATATGCTGTTTGAAAGTTTGATGTTGAAATCACAAATTATTTGTTCATTACAAGTTTAACGCCGGTTTCAGTGGAGTGTAAATGAGCTACAAAACAGGAATAACAGTTGACTCATGTACAGTAAAGTTTTAAAACATGAGTTAACGTTCTCCCATTAGTGAGACTGAGTTTTACACATTTGCACCAAATGTTCCAAATCATACAGAATTTCTTCCTTCTGAGTCTATTCGATCAAAACACATTGTGTACATTTGTGCAGCATCTGCTTTCCATAAAAAACAACAATGAATTATCTCAATGCACAATATTTCACTATGTGCAGAAAATATTTTAACCAGGATCTTTAGAGAAGTGTGAATCTGTGGGCTCCTGTTTAATCCATCTGTCACCCTCCATCCTGAACTTATTGCATCTTTAAGAGCTCAGTATCTAATTGAATCATAGCTTCCGTCAGTGTCTCAGCAGAGTCATAAATGACTGTTTGCTCAACACGTCTGGACATTTCCACTGATTACTTCACATGGTACCAAATAAAATTTTCTGCTACGTTTGTCATATTATGTTCAAGTAATGTTTTCTATATCAGCATGAATCTTTTTAGACTGAAATGTAAAGCAGACAACTAATATAATTCACCTTTTACTTCCCAAAAATACAGATTATTATTGATTATTCGATAAAATACTGTGTCTGTGTATCTATAGCTACATATACCATCCTCATGTAATGTAATATTTCATGAAGTGTGTAGGTTTACAGTAACAGCACGAACACACAAAACTGAAGGTGTAGCATGCAGTTTGTTCTATTGTTGTATACCAAGATTGTGAAAGATTTAATAGTTTTTACAGTTTCTTTATTTTATATTGTGTTGACATTATTGCTAACCCCGGATGTATGGTTCTGAAACTAACATCTTACTGGTGATGAGTTTGATTCACACTCACACCACGTGTCTGTGGAAGAGATGGGGACAGCTGAAGTGACATACAAACTTCTGCTGAGAGAAAGTGGCCATTGCAGGAATTTATTTTCAGCAAAAAGTGCTTCAGTTTCTCACCTACATGTAGCAAGTACAGGAAGCTGCAGCTGATGGCAGCAGATTGTCTGAAGTTGAGGTGTAATCCTGCAAAAGACTTGTGTAATTAATCAGCTGTTAATGGTAGTGTGCATGTTTTCTCATGTTGTTTTACACTCAAAAGCGTGTGGTTTGTCATAGTCTGTACTTACAAACACAACATGATAAATCACTCTATGGGTTAAAGACTCAGTGCTGTTGTTATATCACAGACCTTGTGACAGTCAATGTAATTATCTCTCCTCCCGATGCTTCCCAAGGGTCCTATAAAGCACATTAGCCACTCTAGGCAGGCAGATCATTTAGACATATTTGAGGAGCCTCCTCCTCTCAGCATTACTCCACCAATCCACCAAAGCAGCTACATCCAGGATTTGACACAGCTGTAAATATTCAAATATGATGATTTTATTATGATGTGCCCTTACTGCATGAAATCTGAGCATGTTTGAGTCAGTATTTGCTAATATTTGTGATAAATATATAAACACAACATAGATATGTCAATTACGCCTTCATCGCATTAAAAATCTGAAATTAAGGCCTGATTGAGACGACTTCTTTTTGCACTGTCTCTTTGAAACGCCAGCTCAGTTCCTTATTCAGCATCCTGTTCAGTCAGTGATTGACTTTTCCCTCAGCAACCCTCCAGCAGATGAAGGAACAGAGCTTAAACGTGTTACTGTCAGCTTCTCACCTGGATCATAAGAACTCCTGCTTCAAGCATGCAAACCAATATCCTCCTATTCTTTGCTCAGCCGCCCGGGATTCACAGCAATAGCTTTTCACAAAGACCAGGGCAGAGTACGCTCCGTGTTATCTTATTGAGTTACCTGTAGCTAAGCTCTGAGCGAGCACACACAATGGCAGACAGTTAATGACAGCGCAGGGCCTAACCCCTTGTCCCCGGCCTTTCCCTGAGCCTCATTTCCGCACGGTGGCTGCCATTTCACAGCTGTTAGCCACAGACTCTCTTTGTCATGATTAAGGACAAATTAATAGATGCCTCCTGGTAATCAGCTTTCATTAGGACTGTCAAATCGTCAGTTGCGTTTGCTCAGAGTGCTGGACATTGGATGATCACCTCCCAGTTGAGAGACAATACAACTGGCTCTGTGCAGCTGTGGTACTGCCTCTCAGCTGCAGTATTTGTGTGCTTGGTGTGGCTAAAGTGTGGGTAACCAGTGCATTAGCACGCTCCTTCGTGGCACAAGTGCTTGTAGTTGGTGCATTAACAGTGCTCCGTGTGGAGCTGCAAGATGGAGGTCATCGTGGGAATGACATAAAGAGTAGTCTTTCTGCTGGGTGTAATTGGCCCCAGCATGCTGAAAATGGACTGTGAAATGTAAGGGGGGGGTCAAATAATTGATTTTCCCCCGAATGCAGAATCCAGGGCAGGGCTGTTTAGTGAGTAATTTACAAGAGCAGTTCAGCTCAGGTTGACTGGCATATCTGTTGAAAGTTCCCAGGGGCACAGGAAGAGATAACACACACCTGAGACCCTGGAGCAGATGGACAGCAGTCACTGTGCTACTGAGAGGGCAGAGAGGATTCACATCAAACTTACTTCTACACGTCTATGTATGCAGATACACACACACACACACACACACACACTCACATACTCACTGGATGATGGACACAGGCTATTGTATGTAGAAATAGACTCTCTCCTCTCATGCTGTCCGTCTCTCTTTCTCTGTCTGTCCGTCTCTCTGCCTCTCTCGCTCTCTCTCTGCAGCATTTCTGGAATTGATGAAATAAACTCATCACACTTCCAGCAAGTTTGGCATTGTGCGAGAGAGCTGAAGTCATTTCAGTATGTAGATTTCAGACTTAAACCCATAACCGTGTTGCGTGGTGCATGACCACCCCCACCTGCTGGAGAGAGAAGGCTGGGGTGTGCATGATGGGATAGGGATGTCTGTAAGACAGGATAGAGCCTGGCCCTCTGTATGTTTAGTGATTTTTCTCCACCACAGCCTAAGGGAATTAAGACAATAGCCTTATGTCAGATAGCATAATCTAGTGACAAAATGGTATTTGATTTCCTGTGCCAAAATTGAGTTCAAATACATGTGTAAGCTAATTGAGAAGAACCAGCTGCTTAGCCATCTGCATGGGTACAATTGGTTTCATCTTCAATCTGGAGAATTTTTTGTTAAGCAAAAAGATGAGTGACGATTGTCAGGATCCATGATCTCTATACAGTGATTTGAATTTATGGAAAACATAATGATTAGCTGTTGTTGCATTGTACCAAACAGTGATTTATGTCAAAAATGTAGATATGCCACCCAGAGCCTCTATATTGTGCTTGACAGAAACTACACATTTGTATGGTGTACAGTCAGTGCTCTTCAATTTCCTTAAGCATCTTGGTAAATTGCACCAAACAATTTTCAAGATCAATTCCAGCATCAAAAAACAATGCGCACAAATCCCATTTCTTCAACCCATATTGTGTTGGAAAGGGCCCCTGTGTTTGCATGAAGGTAATTACAGTGGGATTTGATGTTGTGGTGTGCCCAGAATTCTCCAGCTTTAGATCAGGCTCAGGGTGCTCCACCCCATTAATACTCCATATGGGGAACCCAGCTGTGATCAGAATTGGAAGAGCGGGAGGGGAAATCGATTTCATTTGCAGGATTATTGATGTAACCGAGATGCTGTTTGTATGAAACATAAAGTCTCATTTCAGAGGTTATGGATAAAACTGGATTGAGAGGCTGGTTGTTTGTTTTATTCAATGAAACATTACAGAAACAGAGAAGTCAATATACACACTGCTGTACAGTCCTTACCCGCATTGCACCACATTAAAGCTTTGGAACTATTTTGTTTTTAATGTTCTTATATTTTATTTTTATTTTAATCTGCCTGGACGGACATAACTACAACATATGGAGGATGTGTGGAGAAATTAAAGGTGAAATAATTGGAAGAAAGAATCGTTTAAAATGGAGAATGTGGAAAAATTAACAAAATAAAAGTGATTTGCAGCATTGGGGGCGTTTTTAAAAAAAGGGTTCAAAGCAGCACATAATGTTGGCAGTGGGAGCTGACCTGGCATTCGTCCCTTTTTGCCCTTTGCCAAACTTTTCTCTCCACCTGTTCCCTACATTTTTCAGGAGGCTTTTATTAGTCAGACTGATGTGCTGGTGAGGTGATCAACTATACATTAAAAACAGTATCAGACTTTCCCAGGGTTCGGAGGGCCAAACAGCTGGATCTTTCAACTGAATCCATCTCTCTCTCCTTCTATTTCTCCTTCTTTTCTTCCCGCTCTGTGCCCAGTGGAGTTCCCACACGTATAACAGCAGCAGTTGGAGAGATGGCAAGCCAGATGGGAAAGTTTCTTCCTGTGTTCGCAGAATCCCTCCGATGACAAGAAGGGGTCAAAGCAAGGTAAAACCCTCTATAAAGTATGTCCTCATACCTTTGATAACACTTTATAGATAGAGAATGAAAGTCGCCGTCTATAATGCAGATGGTAATACTTTTAAAATGGCTGTAACATGACCACATGTGCTGCCCATTAGTTATTTAAGTCACATACGTTCTTCCATTAAAGAGATTTTAACTGGTTGTTAATTGGTGGATTGAGGCTTCTTCACTGACTTACTGTCCTTGTTTGCAGCAGATGTTCAGGGTGTCCTAGCGTTGTGATGAGCAGTGTAAAAGCAGACTTACACATGTTCATGTCACCATATCGTTACAACTAGAGGAGGAAGTTATGTCATCAGGCCAGCTGGCTCTAATATGTGCTGCAGCACTGTGTGAAAAATAAAGAGTAGAGGTGGAGCCAAAACTCAAATTTGGCTGAGTTGCTTGCAGTATTTCTTCCTTTGGGTTTATCATTCAGACACACAATGGGCACTTACAACAGAGTTTAACATGGTCCCTGTGTGTAATTTTACACCGAATACACATGCATGGACATGCGGGCTCCCTGTCAATCCTTCCTGTGCGGTTTTGTTTTCAGTGACAATAATTATGGGTTTAACAGTCGGGAAATGGCCTTGTTGCACATGATAAAGGAAATTGCTGAATTCCATCGTGGACCATTTGTATTTTGACGGGGAGAACGCTGAGCCAAGTGAAAAAAGAGAACATGCCATTTTTAAGCAGCATGTCTGTGAGGGGCCGGTGTTTTGATATGGGCCTGTGTGGAGTGAGAAGGGAAAGTGGGCCCCTGTCTGGGAGAAACGGCTGAAGCTTTGTTATGGAGCTTAGGTCTCCATCTATCCTAATAAAAAACACTTAAGCCAAACAGCCCCCTCTTGCGCTCCCTCTGCCTGATCCTTGGAGTTACCTGCAGGCCCTCCACAGAGCACATTTAATAATGGTCTCCACTCTGAGCAATGGGCAGTCGTATACACTGCAGGGTGGAGTCTGGGCATGGAGCAGCAGCACAGTACTCTGAGAAGGCTGAGGTTTGTCGTAATGGCGTGAAGGGTGTGGTGAGGGTCCCCGCAGTGTCTGATGAACAAATCTAACGGGGCTGTGGTTTTTTCAATAATGATATTTTTAGGGGGTTTTTTTTTTCAAACTTTGTTCATTTTAACTGCACTTGAACTGACACATTTTATGTTTATTTTTCTCATCTTCGTTCTCTTTCACCAAGGCTTTTAAAGACACTTTTCTTTGATGGTGTTTATAGAAGCAGTTTGAAGTGGTTTTCCTTTGCCACCATAATCCCTGTTCCTGTTTCCACACAGACCCTGATGTGAATGAGCAGGAATGTAATGAAAGACTTGTGCTTTCGACAATGTTAAACCAGAATAAAAAGTGGCATTTTTTATTTGTTTTGCCTCGTGTTTGATTCTTGGTAATGCAGACAATCAACAGGGTAGAGGAGTTAAGTGTATTATAAATTACTGAGAGGGAGCCACCTCGCTCTTGGAGCTCATCCTGATGCTGCTGCTGCCACTTTGGGTTATGTGAGGAGTAAAGTACTTTAGCGGAGACCATGGAGCTACTCCACAGCACTCCTTTGCATATCAAATAAACAGCAGGGCATGATGGCGGTGCCAACCCAGACAGCTATGTGAAACGTACACAGTGATGCAGATGCATGTATGTCTCTAAAGGTGCCACTAAACTCTATTGACTATGATACAGATCATAGTGACACAGTGTCTGAGGCTAAAGTGGTTTGTATGTGGCATGTATAGAGTCCTGAGGTTTCACACGTTGAGCTTTATCTTCAGGTTATGACACTTGATTTGAAGCACTACAGATGAATATGGTAATTAAAACCAGCTCATTCAAAAGAATATAATTAGAAATTTGACACACAGGCGATTTCATATTAACACTAACACTACACCTAATTATTCATCCTGGTTTTAAATGACTTTGTGTTGATAAATAGATGTATTTGAATAGGGCATGTTTTCATTTACAGAAAAAAAAATCTGGATTTTCATGCTGAAATCCCATGTTTAAAGGCCCCCTTTTCTGTGTCCTCAATCCGCAAGGTGAGGATCCATGACTCTTATTTTCATAACAAAGCTTTTCAGGGTCCAGCAAACAAACTGTTGTATGGATGTACTATTGATTTCACATTCACACGTCCGGGTTTAAAGGGACTATGGGATTGCCCATGAATCCCAAATCTGTGTGCTACTCAATGTCTGTCAAGTTGACATCCACTCTCTTCTGTAAACTGGCAAGATTATTCACTCAACAGGATCTCTCTTCCTTTCATCCTGCGAACTACAGGCCAATCCGGCCGCTGACAGCGAAGTGATAGCATACAGATGGAAATGAAGGCGAGCGGGGGAATGGTGCTGTTTGTCATACACTGGAGAAAGCTTCTGGGTTCAGGAAGTAGACCACTTAACAAAACACTGTCCTCTGACTCTGAATTCACTTGCTGTGAAGTTTCAGCAACCAAAAACTTACACATTTATTGCACTTGTTGTATGTAAGCTGAACTTCACTCTCAGGGTGATCTGATTACTACAATATATGTATGTTGTACAGCCATCAAAGTGGGAAAAAAACCCACGTTTTACCAAAGGCTTGTTGCAAGTCAGCACAATACTCTTACTGTACACTTGCATTTGCTACCATTAAACACAACCAGATGTGAAAAACTTCACAATAAGCAACGATAGACCATAATGTTACAGAGCCAGTGGATTTTGGCCTAAAGGCCGTGCTGATGTACACACAAGAATTTATTTTCTCTCAGATTCCCTGCCTGTCTATTTTGAACAACCTATTCTGAGTCGAAGAAAGACACAGGAAAAAACTCATAGTCTGCTGAGATTGCATTTAAAGTCAGTTATTTGTGAACGTGCACAGCCACTACATTGATAATAATCATATAACAACTAAACTGGTCTCAGAAACTGATATAAGCAACATGTGCTGTGAAATGTATTTCCTGTTCCTTAGGCAATAGATAATATGCATTCTTCCCTGTAGTCCAGCAAGCACTAGAAAGAATGAATTCTGCTCCTTCTATCATAATGTTGACTTCTACTTGGAGATGGTCATTGTGCTCTCTGGATCACAATCCACAGTCACTGGAATAATTTGAGCTTCTTTCAAGATAATGAAAATAAATATCAGTCCCGATTTGCCTGTTTTTTTTTTATAGCGCTCGTCTCTTCACTCCCTTATCGGCACACAGAGCATTTCTCTCTTTCTTAAGGGTCGAATGAAAGGTCTCTCTTTTCTCGAGAATCAAGGCAGAGGAGAAGCCTGGTCCAGGACTGATTCATGTCGCACACACTGGTGGTGTGTTATGCATGGATAATTGATTGTCGAAGCAGCATGGCCACTGTTGGATCTTGATGGTGCTGCCGAAATGTCACCTTACTGATGTTACAGTGGCGCCGATATTAAAAAGGCTGGTCTCAAAGGCTTCCATCCGAGCACACTCCTCTCCCACTGTGTCTGGGAGAGACAGCGCTGTTTGTCAGGCTTCTATTTCAGAGAGACAGATCTTGCATTAGCAACCTTATCTGCACAGGACAGTGCACCCACTTCCAGAAGTGCATTGAACATTTCCAATCATAAGAATATATCACTCTCCTTTTAAAGTGGAAATCAAAAGTGTGGGAATAGTAAGGAAAAAAAATAGACGTAATTGAGATTGCATAGGATTTATTTATAGGTAGTTTGTCTCCGCCAAAACCGGGAAAATTACACTCCAGGCTGCAAATATCCCCTTCGACAACAATAAAGAAACCATCATTTTTATGGGAATGTTTTCATACCAATTCGAAGAAGTTTTAAAGGAGAATTATTTGGAAACGTCTCAGACATTAAGTCAGATAATGCAGCACGCATTTATATAAAAAGTAAGGGATTAAGTAAGTGGAATCCGGTTAATTTCAGAGTTAGGGTAGTGTACAGAATACTGAGCAGGGACTGGTAAACTGTGTTAATCTATAAAGGCTTAGGCAGGTAAAAATAGACTACACCTGCATGCCTTTTTACCTCCATAATGCTTTGCAGGGGGAGACTATTGAGCATCCATTTCCATTACCAAGGAATGGAAAACGGATATTTTACCATCAGTTTTCTGAGTGGCTTCGGCACATTGATAAAAAAAATGAAGCATACTGCTGCCATTAACGCAGAGACTTGAGTGAGGAAAAAACTGAAGAGAATTCAAATTTTTTGCCAAATTTGTTGCACCACAAATTTTGCTGAGTTACAAATATACAAAGTAATAACACTAAAATGATAACGCTGTAGAAGTTTTGTTTTTTTTCTCTAAAATCATGGGAACTGTGTTCTTCTGTTCTTTTTTTTTATTACAAATATAAGTCTGTGAGCAGGGTTACTGTGTAAATAATGTTTGTTTAATACTGTTTGCCCATTGTGTAACTACTGTTACTGGGAAAGCCCTTTTCTTGTTCTGCCACTGTGACATACTGAAACCATTCAGAACTCAGGGCTTCCCCCATAATCAAGTGTGAATGAACATGTAAACTTAGCCAAGTATTAACAGAACTTGGCCTTTCTTCCACACGCAGCAGTTCATGCTACTGTGTGAATCCTGGTTGGCGTGACAGAGGTAAAAGGCAAACAGCCTGAGGAGTGAAGAGGACCCAGAACAGACAGGCGGGAACAGACCATACTGTTGGGCAAAGGGCTGCAGCGGAAAAGGGAGAAAGGGGCATTAATAGCCACCATATGTCTGCATATTCTAGTGTCTCCAGCGTAAATTTCATTACCCAATGCACAAAATAGACCATCTAAAAGACGTGTGTAACGTGGCCTGAGACAGCTACCGTGTGAAAAGTGGGCCGTTATGTGTGAGAGCCATGGCCTGATCTGTCACGCTGGGGTTTTTAAGAAAAAAAAACAAGGGTAGCAGCTGTTTGGTTCACCTGTCCTGTCCTGTACACGGCTCTCCATCAAACCAGAGGCTACTGTCCTCACAGGCCTGCACCCACAGACGTGTTCCTCCACAGTAATCTCAGATGTAACACTCCTCCCTAAAGTGACAACATTTACAAGACCACAGCCCCTCTGTTTATCACACTTGTACAATTATATGGTGTTCCATTTGTATAAGCATGCTGGGTAAAGTCAGATAGATATCCATAAACACAGTGCACTGTACGGCCGTTAGCGTGCCTGTGCTTTGTATCAAACCATGTTTTTCCACTAGTTGGTATGTGGGCCAAATCAACATACAGACTCTGTACTACCCATGTAGTGGACAATCTGTTTGCTGTGTAGGCTACATACTTTTTGGGTTTATTGATGGTAATTTTCAAGCGTTCACTTGTCAAAGAGTTGTAACTTTTTGTCTGAGTTCACTGTGGGAAAGTCTTAAGTGAAAAATATGCACAGTACGAGTATGTGATTGAATTAAATTTAACTGTTTGCACATATGTTCCCTTGTTTAAGGGGGAAAGTTACTACAGCACTGCTTAAGCCCTGGATTATCTGTCTGCGTCCTCTGCCTCTTTAGCATCAACACAAATTCACCCACTCAGAGTCTATCACACATCCACAGAGCTCCCTGAGTGAGCGCGGACCTCAGGGAAGCCCAGGCAGGGGGGGACCTCAACAGAACTGAGCGAAGCTGAGCAGGGTTGTGGTTGAGCCCATGGGTATGGCCCTCACACTCTCTGGCAACCACTTTGTTAGGCACACAACACTAATCCTCCTTGTGTCTTTATTGCCCTCTGTGTAGGGGAGCAGGCCGAGACTGGTGCTGGGGGGGATGCACCGCTGCAGGGCCAATATCATAAGCATTCCTGTTTGAAGATAGGCCACGCCGTACAGCACTAAGGCATCTAATAGACGCAAGCTGAGAGCAGAATAAAGAAAAAAGAGAGTCACTTTTGCCCCCCCGTAAAGTAGTAGGGGGGCATAATTTGAGGATAGGCAGATTACTGCAACCAGAAATGACTGTGAGGCAATTCTGGTTTATGTTGTTACACATACTCAATAATCTAAACAACACGTTAATGTGCTGCCTTAATTTGTAATTCTGCCTCTGTGGTTGAAAACAATTTGTCATGCGTTGGATTTGTAGGAATCTCATTTTGGATAAAGCATTTAACACAAATTGTTTAATGAATGTTGAGACATACATCCAAATGTATCTTTGTTCAGTTTATCTGTTTAGTTTTCAGTGTATTCTGCACATCTGAGAACTTGTGGTGCTGATTTGACAACGAAGACAACTGATGGTCTGTGCTAGCCTTTCAAACTCTACTTTTGTCCTGTATTATTTTCTTTTTATTATTTACAGAGATTGTTGTCAAAAATACTCTCACACAGTTGGCCATGCTTTTGAACTTAACACACACAAATTTGAACTCACTCAGCTGGCGCCATCTTGTGTCCGCATGTTACCACTTGCTACTGACACAGGTGCATAAATGTAATGTCGCCCTTTTCTACCAAATCTCCCCACTGTCCCCCCAGCTGTCACCTGAGTACTTGGCAGCATAAGGTAATAGCATCAAGATGCAATCAAGATTACATGCTTGTCACTCACTTCATGCACTCAGTGGCTTACAATGTGTGAAAAAGACACAAGATAAAGCCTTTGCACAGATGGGAAGATAAAATGCTCCTAAATATTCATCAGTTTTCGAACTACAGCAATGCAAGTCCTGAATGCTGCCACCGGTGACAAAAAATGAGTTGAAATGTAGCAATGAAGAACAAACAGAAAGAAAAACATCTGAAAATTTTAATCTCTCCACGTAGAAGCAAATATTCTGTAACCACTTTGAATTTTGTGGCATTCTTCCTTACTGGTGATCTGAAACAGGGTTTGCAGCCGTATATCTCAACTGAACAGAGCCTCTGCTTGTAAGCTACATCCATATTAGCAGTTTATTTCCATGTTTACACCGTTTCATATTCTTTGCAATAGTAACAGGATTACTTTGTGACAAATGGTAATTTGTGGAATTCCCTCATTTCAGTTTAAGGATTTTCTTTTTCCTCTGTCCCTGTCTTATAAAAAATGTTTCTGTATTCTCGTCTCCCCGGAGGTTTGATTTCAGAAGCCCTTCAGGTTTTCGAGCAGACCTCTGCAAAGGGCTAGATAAAGCAGAGCGAGGCCTGATGATGCAGGCAAGCAGGACCACGGAAGAAAAAATAATACGCAACGGAAGCCATTGATGAGCACACTTTGACTTCACAGGCCAATGACTATTTATTGCCATGTCACACATATGGATTACACCACTTTCCAAATTTCCTAAAAACTGTGCTTCAAGCTGACCATATTCTAAAACGTGTTTTTCAATGTCAATAAATCTCATGAAAAGACCAAAACGGTGCCTGTGTTCATCATAATGAAGGAAAGTGTCACTGTGTGTAACATTTATGTATTTTAACAGCCAGTGCCAACATTTATCATTTTATTCATCTGTTATTAGTTAGAACATTTCTTTTGTCATTCTTACTGTGTCGCAAATTTAAAAAAAATCTTCAGTTTGATTCTGCACTTTAAGATTACATATTAAAAGGAATTAGTAAATGTACACAAGTGAATTAATGTATGGAAATTAGCTCAAGTGCAACTGTGGGTCTGGTTCAGTTGATCCCCAGCTGCATATGTTGGTAATCACCGCTGCCTCTTGGATTCACTCACAGGCACGCAATAAACAACCTGCTGCCAGCACCCCCTACGCTTTTGTCTAATCTGCCATTTCACTGGGCTCTAGTTTGCAGCACAAATATAAAAGTAAATCTCAGTCTGCAGAAGGCACACAGGCACATTAACTAGGATGGGTGCTTGCACGCTAAAGCCCCAGACAAGTCTAGGATTTACATTGAAATATGATTCACTAACTGTCAAGAGTTTGGTGCAGAAGTTCTCAGACAGACCTCGAAGGACTTGGCAATGTTGGCAACTAACTGCCCAGTGTGTTTTTTTTTCAAACTCATTCATTAAATTACTGAATTAAGCTGTAATTATTGATGATAAGCATGAGAATAATTCACAGAGTTGACTTGTTAAAAAGTGAGTTTTTTAACCAAAGTTTTTTTTAATCAAAGTCAAAGTTACATTTTTTTTAAATTCAAGACTGTGGTGAACAGTTTAATGTTGACTTCTTTTTCAAGCTGCTGTTCACATCCTTCACTGAATCTTTGGTTAATGCTACCACCTACTGGAATAAATAATGTACTGCCTATTGTCAGGAACCAGAATAAGTACCACACACTCATGCCTGTTTCAGCTAAGCTATCAATGACGGGGTGAACATAATTTCTGGGGTATACCACACTGTAGGCTGATTGCAAAAATACCACTTTACTGGCCTGTGTTTAATAGCATCAACTGTTTTCCATGTCTGAAAGTCAGTTTTTTGCTAACTGTATACAACTCATGAACACAAGTATGTAAAGATATAATAAGACCTATGTTTATTTTAAGGGTTCACAAGTCAGGCTGAAATATGTGCGACTCATTTAGATTATTATTTTGATTAAAATAAAGTTATTGGAAAATATCAAACCTTAAATTAAATGATATAAAGACAGAGGGTGTCCTGTGTTGTAGCTACTGTGAAGATTGTAAGGAGAAATCTTATTACTTAACTATTGCTTTTGACTAATCATTTAAATTGTCAAACTCAGCTGGAAAGATAAGTCTCCAGTGGTGATTGAATTGCATTTGTGTTTTGCTTTTCAAATTTATTTAGCCTTGAGTGTGTCTTTAGTTCATATTTAAACTATGGGTTATTTTTTCTTTACATTCTCTTAAATAAGCAGCAATATATGATGATGTGTGTTGGTATACGAAGGTAGACCAGGACATAGAGCACCAACTTTGAAAGGGGGATAAAGGGAGTAGTCTGGCAACCCTTCCCGTGTCAATATCACTTTGCAGAGTATGCTAGTTCTGCTGGAAGCTGCACACTGAAGTTAACGTTAGCATCTTTGCTTCTGGTAGTAGCATAACTGCAAGACAACATGGCAGGAAAGAGAGCATTAATAATCCTGGCACAAGGTGCAGAGGAGATGGAAACTATTATTCCTGCGGATATCATGCGTAGAGCTGGGGTTTGTAACTAATGTTTATGTTAGCAGTTAGCTAAAGTTAGCACAAACCAACATAACTTAGCCAGCTAGCCTGAATTAAATATATTCACGCCTTCAAGCAGTTCATTATGATTTGATTTTGGTGTTTTATTGGTTTCAGCAGCTTTGTTAGCACATGATGTCACTGTGAATATTATGGGAACCTGCGCTAAGAAATAATTTAAGTATCATATTTAACGAGCTAACGTTAACATAAATGAACTTGCTAACTTTGTCCAACAGGAACATTAAGCTACTTACGACGTTACCGTTCACTAATTTGATTTTTGTTAGAGTATAATTTGATGTTTAGCTCAATGTCGACACACTCGCAACCTTTTAAGTGACTGCTCCTGCAGTCAGAGGCCAAGTTAAATGTCAAAGTCCAACCTCAGTGCGAGACTACGCAATTTCATAGCTTTCAAAATAAAAGCCCTCATTAGTCAGCATAGACAGGACACCATGTCGTGCTTGTTATAATGCTGTATTTTTTTTTTTACTTGTAGATCTCAGTGACAGTTGCTGGGCTGGCAGGCAAAGAGCCAGTCCAGTGCAGCAGAAAAGTCGTCGTCTGTCCTGATGCTAGTTTGGAGGAGGCCAGCAAACAGGTTGGACTCAGCATCTGCAAGTGTATGCAAAAGACTAGGAATCACTATTTTGTTGACTTTTTTGTGAAGTGGGAAAAAAACAACTAACAACCAAATACAACCAGTGCTAACAGACCTTAAAAATTAGCCATCTTAAAATGTCAGTGCACTGCTGCTTTTTATTTCATAGAAACATGAAAGCTAAGAGCTTGCACTCATTAGCAAAAAAGAGGTGACGAAAATCACTAATCTAAAATGGAAACCTTTTAGATGGCTATTAAAAAAGTCATATCTGCAGAATAAGCTTTTGCAAATGCCACAATCACTGTTTCTATATGTAAAAATGCATTTTATGTCTGTTTGTTACAGGGGTTGTATTTACTTCTTTCATTGCAAAAATCTGTCTATGGATCTTAAAGTTTTGCGTTCAAATGTACTTCCTTATACTGTCATTTCATCTTGCCATTCAAATCCACATGAAGTGTGCAGTTTACATATTTTGTATATGTACTGTATGTTTACTTTTCTTGGCTTCATCAGCCAAGGTGTTATCATTATACAGTGTCAAGTGGTGTCAGTCTCCATTTATTATGGTCTTTCAGGGCCCTTATGATGTGGTGGTTCTGCCAGGAGGTATGCCAGGAGCCCAGAATCTGGCAGAGGTGAGAAATACTCACTCACCCCATCCAAATGGATAAGTCTCTTCATGTTTCAGTCTGCTAAGGTTCCAGTCATATGAACTACCCAGACCAGTTGTTAAACCTTCTCAGTCATAGTCACAGTGCCCCCTTTTGAAAGCAGAATAAAGTAACTTCTGGAAATGAATAGAGCAGCAACAGTTACAGTAGATAACAGATCAGTAAATTGAAAGAAAATAATTACTTTTGTTATTTTTTTTATCCAAACACGACATAAATCTCCCAGTTTCAGTTTCTGTAAGGTATGGATTAAAAACAGTTATCTGAATAAATATTTGTTATTATTGGAATTTAATGCTAAAGCACATGTCCTACTATAACAACAAAAATCTCCCACAGAAAGTGAAACTTCCACGAAAGAGGGTGATGGATGAAGTTTATGTGGATATAATTCAAAATTCTCTACACAGAATAGCATGAGAATCTGTTTAAATACAAAGAACAGCACTTTACTGTGACAGTCTGTGATAATCTAAAGGGGGAATTGCCAAACACTGCCACATTTTACTTGAAACCACCCTGCAGAAATTTGATGTGTTCCAACTCAAAACTGCAAAATTTGTGTTCATGTAGGATGTCTTCTTCAAAGTAAGAAACTGATTCTGAAAATGTATTTTCAGGACCTTAAACTTGCCATTTTGTAGTCTGGATAAATCTTGACAACATAAGTAAGGCCTAACTAGCATGAAAACATACTTGCATATTATTGTCACTTTACAATTCAAGCTTAGATTCTGTATGTGCATCTTTCACTTTCAGTGGTCTGTTATGAATGTCCTTCAGTTCCTACACTACAGTGTTTGAGAACTACTGGCTTAACAAATTCCTCTGGGAGTTGTGGTAAACACTGAGTGAAGTGTCAGTATGGAGTATAAGGTTATTAAAAATATAAGAGTTAGTGATAATCATCTGAAACCCCAGATATTTTGTATTCTAAGAAAACAAACCGAGGTGTGTGACAGTCCCAACACAATTTCTTGTTTGCCTAAGGTGCAGTGTGCATGTTCAGTCTAATATTGGTATTTCCGATTTGTACAGTACAGCATGGATAGCAGCAATGTACTAACTGTATGACATCAGTTGTTAATGAGTGTGATGACCTGTGGAAAGAAACTGTTCCAGTGTCTGACAGTTTTGAAAGTGCAGAGCTCTGTAGCGCCTGCCAGAGGGGAGAAGCTGGAAGAGGTTGTGTCCAGGGTAAGAGGGACTTGTGGTGATTTTCTTTGGTCATTGTCTGGGTCTAGGTATGTACAGGTTCTGGAGAGTGGGTAGAGATGCACCAGTGATCTTTCCTGCAGTCTGTTTTTGTCTTGTTTGTTGGCTGCTTCAAACCAGGCTATGATGGAGGACAGAGAGTGACAACAGATTAGAACTGGATTAATAACTCTTGTGGTTAAACTTCCACAACTGCCTCAGGAAGTACCTCAGGATGGACTTGATGTTATTCTGCCTCCTCGCTTCTTGAGCAGCTGTGGACCACAAGAATTTTTAAGTTTTCAGTTGACGCAAGGCAGGTGGATACTGTGAGTGTAGACAAGTGGGGGAGTCCTCCTGAAATCCCTGAAATCTATTGTCATCTCCACAGTCTTCTGCATGTTCAGCGCCAGGTTGTTTTTGTGGCAGCTGTTCAGCTGTTGGTATGCAGATTTGCCACCATGTTGGTTGAGGCCAACTACAGTGGTGTCAACCACAGATTTCAGGAGTTTGACAGTGGGATCCCTGGAGGTGCAGTGCAGAGGAGAGGAAAAAATTAACTTAAAAGCAATATAATAACACTCATTATTTATTTATTGCTCTTTGGTACCATTTATTTGATGTATAAAACACTAGCTACTGAACTTCCACTTCTCATCCCTTTTTAAAAATACATTTTAGGCTTCAGAAGTATCTATATTCTGTATAAGGCGAACTCACCTGATAGATGAGATCTAGCAAATGTTAATCATGTGTATTTTAGTGTGTTCTGATGATTATAGCATAGTCAGCATACACACTATGCTATCACATGATCTGCAGATGATTCATAATGCATCTCGTTTCCGTGCTCTCTTGCAGTCTCCTGCTGTGAAGGAAGTGCTGAAGGATCAAGATGGCAGAAAAGGCCTGATTGCAGCCATCTGTGCAGGTACAGTTTGTGAAAACAAACCAAACCATTCAAGAACACCCTCTAATTGCAATGCCTTTCTATGGGGTAAAGTTTAAACATGACATGACCTCAATTCTGATAATCATGTTGTTGCTTTTAAACACATTGGTGTAAATTCTCAACCTACACATTACAATTTATTCTTGTGCTAGCTGTGTAAAATAGCATCTTCAAAAGTAATTCAGCATTCACACTAATTTTCCATAATAAATCAAAGCAGTTTGACAATTTACTTATATAAATAATAATCTATGTACTTCAGTATCATGTGACCCATACACATTTTTAACTTGAAACAACACTAAAGGTGTGATATTCTGGTTTTGAACATACCAAGCTAATATTGTGCCAGTAAATAGGATTTGGATTTGCCTGCGACTGGAATTAAAGATCTTGGACAGAGAAAAGGTGCAGTTTTTATATGCACATGACAGTGAATTCAGGGGATTTTCTGGTATTTTAGTAACTGAATGTGCCCAGAACAGTTTATCACACACCTTAACCACATTTTGAAAACTAAATACTTTTCAACAAACAACATGTGCCATTAATTTATGATGAAATGAACAGGTTAGGCTTTGATTAATAACTGTCATTTTATTTGACAGCCTCCATATGCTGAGAAAGGACACTGGAAGGACATTGTGAATAGGGACAGGGGACCAAAGTGGATTTAAGGATGTCCTAGAAAATGACTGCAAACCTCATAGGAATATACAGTTTAATGAACCTTCCAGCAATAGAGCTCATAGCATAACTTATTAATCTGTCCTAACATGAAAATGATAATCTTCATGTGATACAGACTTGACTTAAAACCAGAGCAAGCTGTTTTGTTACATACATAGAAAGATTGTGATCATAAACCTGCTCTCCATATCTGCCTTGCTGTCTACCTCCGGAGCTCAAAAGGGCTTTCTCTGCTAGACTGGCGTCCTTTGGGTGGGGACTAGCTGTAACAGGAGAAGCTTGGTTTTAACTGGCAGTCTGCTGTTCTGCCAGGGGAATGTGTAATCTTTAGACTGCATGGGAAAGCAGCCAAGGAGCATAATCAATAACTTTCTATTTATTAACAGTTTTTGGATGAGCTCACTGCAGTGCTAGGACATTGCCAAAGTTAATGCAGCAGCAGTCAGTGTCTTTAGCCTCTCCTTTTTTTCTCTCTTTTCAGTATGGTGCAGAGTCTTTGGAGAGAGGCTGAAACTGTACACTGTATGTGTGTATTCTTAGAAACAATGGTACAGGACATCTTTAGGACATATTGGTGTCATCAGATATTTAGTACTAATATAATTTATAGTACTAGCTGCAATCCCAATGTAAAATGCACAGATTTCTGCATTTTGGGTTTATTTAGCTGTTTGCTTTATGATTTTCATATTACAGTATGAGCTGAGCTCAGAGGAGGTGATTTGAGGAAACAGTATTTTGCCCTATTTGACTTGACTGTAACCTTTTTTCTTTTTTTTTGCGGAATAAAGATGAAAACTGACACAAGCAACAGAACACATTCTCAAGTGTCACGTTATAAGAGGAAACTGTTAAATGAACCTTAAACAGCTTTGCCCTTCTGCAGGTCCCACTGCTCTGCTGGCACATGGCATCGGCTACGGCAGTACAGTCACTACGCATCCTGCAATGAAGGAGAAGATGATGGCTGGAGGTAAAAGAAGACAAAAAAACAAACAACTTAATGCAAACAAAGGAGTGGAAAATGTGTTTACATGTACAGCTAGTGGCTTTCACATTAGCCGGCATAACTCAGAACAGAAGGGAGTTGTAATTATTTGTAAAGGGCAGCAGGTGGTGCTGTACTAGCTCTTGCCTTCCTATAGAAAATCATGTCCGTATGCTGCAGAGGAGAGCACACCACTCAGAGGTGAAAGCAGATGCAGGAATTTGACAGAACATACTAGAACTGGGTCAGTTTAATTGGTGATAGATTATATGTGATTTAGCACAGGATGGTTTCTTTCAGCTGGTTACTTGAAGCTCTGATATTGTGATTATCCTCATGATATTGCTTTTTGTCTTTTTTAGACCACTATAAATATTCAGAGGCTCGAGTACAGAAGGATGGACATTACATCACCAGCCGTGGGCCAGGAACCAGCTTTGAGTTTGCCCTGACGATTGTAGAGGAACTTATGGGGGCTGAGGTTGCAGCTCAAGTCAAGGCTCCTCTTATTATGAAAGACTGAGTCTGTCTGTGTTCATTTATGTCCTGCACGCAGCACAACCCGCTACACAGGTCTGGCAGTACTGAGACAGCGAATCCAATGTTGCTCACACAAAGAGTCAAAGTCACTAGTGACAAATCATTCTCCCCAAGGGTTATAAAGATGTTTGTGTTCTGACAGGTTGTCTTCCCTTGTCTTTATTAGTTGGCGGTGAAAGTGACCCCTACATTCAGAAAATCACTGTATAGGATTTTGAAAATAAATTGAAATCCATTTGTTTCGTTGTAGTTTTTCACAAATTGCTTGCTCATTATTTTTGACAGGTTTTACTGGTTCACTTGTCATTAAACCATTATTGTGGCAAATGTTTTTGTCTCTCTCAATGGTATACTGATACTGGAGGTCATTGTGACTTGTGTCTCACATGCCTGCAGTAAGTTGTTGACACCTAAATTTAGGCAGCAGCATGTAATGTATTGTGAGACCACTACTTGGAACGCGGGAAGCCGAATCGGAATAGATTGGCAGGTGTGGTAACCAGTTGGAAGCCGGATCCTGTTTGCGGTTGTATTCTAACAGACCAATGGCAGCGCTACTGTACGCAGGGGGCGGGGCTTAGTTGCAGCGCGTGGTAGTTGTGTTAGGGTAACAAAATCCAGAGGGTCCTCACAGTCAGAAGGGAAGAGACGGATTTCGCCAAAAGGTAAGCGGCTGTAAGTGTTGTCTGCACTTTTATCAACGGTAAAATTAGTTAATTATTAAACGAAATTAGTTTAGTAGCGCTGTAGTCTGTGTCTCATCTGCTTATGATGTAAAGCAGTTTACGCAGCGTTAATCACGGTAACTAGCTACTAACGGTAACGTTATCGAATTGACACAACACGGTAACGGCTACAAATACGACAGCAATACAGAAGAGTGGTAGACCGTTAAAAGGGTGGGTGTTGTAACTAGGAATAATAGATGTATATTATCCGGGATTAGCTTGGTAATTGTGCTGAGTGATGAGCCGCAAGTTCGCTGTAGTACAAGGCGTAATGGATTGATATCGGCGTCTCAAACTGGCTGGAGCAGCAATGTATCTAGCGTTAGCCTGAGGTAATGTTGATTACATGTTCACAAATCAGCGATCCGTATGCACTGAGCACACAGGGACGACACCAGTGAAATCACAGGGACACCGTGTGTTATCATTAAGAGATCGTTCTGCAGATGTGACCCGACATGAAGACGTCAGTTGCAGAAGATCCAGCAGCAGCCGCAGTCAGTCTGTGCTGCTGCATACAGTCTGTAACATTAGCTAATACAGTGCGGCAGAGGTGATTTCTCCATCAGTCCGAGATATCACCGAGAAAACACTCATCTGTCACACATGCAACTGGCAATATAATATCCAAAAAACGTTTAGAGAATGTCTTGTGATTATCACTGTGCATGTCATAATATTGACAATACTGTCACGTTTATATTGATAACCGTGGTTCTGTTGGGTTGTCTTATCTTCATGACGACATGTATAGGTGTCTCATTGATTTAGGAAAGTACCTGAGCAGAGTGGTGTCTGCCTGGAGCAGCATCTTGCTACATGAGCTGGCAAAACCATCTTATACTCAACAGGCACGTCAACATTATGCTCATCTTTTTTACTTGAGCGCTTAGAAGAGGAAGAAGAAGCAGAGGTGTTATCTAAACTGCTTTCACTTTACATAGACAGGAAACACAAAGCAGTTTGTTTCTTGTAGGCTGCATTTTCAGTTGCTGGGAAGCCGACTCTTAGTCATTCTTAGCAAAGCATGCAGAACCACACCAAGTCAGGGGTCATGCAAATGTAGGAGGGCAACACAAGTGTTTTTTTTTTTTCCATCCACCATTGTACAACCAAAC
Source organism: Ctenopoma kingsleyae (assembly GCA_032353495.1). Classification (NCBI taxonomy): domain Eukaryota; kingdom Metazoa; phylum Chordata; class Actinopteri; order Anabantiformes; family Anabantidae; genus Ctenopoma; species Ctenopoma kingsleyae. Next base: position 16,026,961 of record JAUBNQ010000023.1, read on the forward strand.
AAAAGTGAGCCTAAAACAGACTGTGAGGCTCTATTCTCGTTAAATTGCATCAAGAGAGCATTGTTTACTGTTAAAATCACATCACATCAAAATCCAAATCATGAAAACCACGAGTGTGCACCTGTGTATGACTATTACTTCTGGGCACACTGCGAAAAGGTCCAGGCCAGTTGCTGTTTCCGTGACAGTCTTCAGCATTTTAGATGAGGCTATGCCTGTCATGTTGAGGCAGCATCACTACATTGTGTGCCTGAGCTAATATGTTGTATTTCCGTGATTCAAAATAAAGAACTAATCTTTGCCACTCCCACAAAGACAAACAGCACTTAAACCAGGTCTTGATGACAGTTTTAAAGCACAGTCTCATTAATGTTATGTTTTTCAGTTGGATATTTCTGGAACGTTAACATTTTGCGCTGTTGCACATAACATGTTAAAATTATTCTGCTTGAGCAGCTGTACAGTAAAGAGCTTGAGGCTTGACTCCCTATTTCTGGATGGGGCAGAAATGGGAGGGGAGGGGTGGGGTGAGGAGAGGGAGGCTGAAGTCACTGTGACTGAGTCATTGGTTTAGCTAATGATGTAATTAGAGTGGTGCACTTTGCATCTCCTGATTAGATCCCCTACTTGGGTTGGCCTGGAGACGATGAAGGCTGAATTTATTCGCCTGAGTTGCTTCAACCAATACATTTCGGGAGGTAGTAGATGATTTGACAGCAATTGAGACTTCAACATTTTTTCTCATCATTAATGGATGAATAGATTTATCTATTTGACCATCTTTGGCACATATAATTTAAATTATAGCTCTTAGGGATTGCACTGGACAACTATATGTCAGTTATGTCTTTACTTTGGAGTAAAATATACATTTTATGACAAATTGGGCTGCAAGATTTTGTTTGAAAGATTAGCTCCTTCAACATATTCACCAGTGTGCAGCAACTGTTTTTACCCAAGTTAAGTACTATGGGGCAATTTATTTTAATTGCTTTGATGGCATCTGCAAAGTACTGCCTTAATTTGTGTTAGATTATTTTTAGGAGACAATATGACAAGTTAATTGCATAGATACCTTAGACTTCTATCTAGAACATTTTACACTGCAAAGGTTAATGAGAAATGCTGAACTCAGCTGTCCAGATTTAAACTTATCACTCCGTTATTAGGTTGTCTGTACTGGTCATATATTTAGTATTTCCATAAACAAAATAGGGATTCAGGTCTATGTAGGGATAAGCATAGTTTTAATGTTAATAAAAGGTATTTGCTTGTATGTAATGGCCTTAGACTTGATCTGTATTTGTACTGACTTCATTAAAGTAATGGAGTATTGTCCAGTAAATACCAGCTGCTTTCTGCATTTTATTTAATTTGCCCTTAGGTCAGCTACAGTTAGCAGGAGTAGGTAGGTATGATCCACCAAAACAGAAGAAAATTATCTTAGTCAGCTTGTTTTTTCTGAAGAATAAATGTATTTGTTTGTCTCCTGTATGTTAGTAAAGGGGTTCAGCTGATTTACTCTGCTTTCTGCATTCTGGTGGGAATTTTGCAATAGAGTGTATTGCATAGTACTTGTTTATTTAGAAGATTTTTGCATCAGCCTGTATAGATATATTCTATTGAGTAATCAGTGCTCTGAACTGTAGACTGATTTGAGATCTGAGACCGTTTTAGTGCTTTTCCTTTACATGTCTTTAGAATATCTGACTGCGTATGAACCTTTGGGTCAAAACCTAATGTGCAGCAGCATTATCATCATTCTCTTCTGTTGTCAGTCTGAGGCATCATCCAGTACTGCATATTTACATAATTTACCAGGGCGGGAGCACATTCAGGATTATATAGCTTTCTGTATTGTACAAAAAGTTATACACTAATTCCTTAGACCCTGTTTTTGTTTTTTATTTACTTAATGTCTATCATGGGCTCTGTTCTGTGTGCGGTAATCCCAGTGAGACTACACAAAGATTGCAGGACTAAAAGCCTAATGGCCTTCTCCTTTGAAATACCCAGAGGACCTCAATATAGGACTGACAGGATAAAAACTGCACATTAAGTGTTGTGTTAAGTGTAGAGAGATAATTATTTGCAAGCAAAATTTGTTCACTTTTGTGATTATTTAGATTTATTGTGTGTGTG
>JAUBNQ010000023.1:16062435-16078070 GCA_032353495.1 Ctenopoma kingsleyae
GCAGTGAAAATGGTTCCCCCTTAAACAGTTACGTGCTGTGCAATGCTCCAAATGTTGTTTAGGCTGTTTAAACCGATATTACGGTATAAGAAAAATCCATATCATAACAAAAATAAAAACTGTTTTTTGGTATGAACCGGTATACCGCCCAGATAGAGATATAGCATTGTTGGAAATGAGACATACATTAGGTCACAGTGAACCACCAAAATCTAATCAGTTTATCACTGAGTTGTTGACATTTGTGCCATGTTTGAAGGAATTCCCTCCAAACGTTCTTTATATATCACGTTCACAAGAATACAGAGGCCATATGGGTGGACAGAAGGACAACCCGAAAACATAAATAAGCTAAAATATGATTTTAGTAAATATAGTTTACTAACATATTTAGGGATGGTTTAGCTTGGTTACACTCTGACTTGGAAACTGCTGCAGTGTCTACATAGGGCTAGATAAGATTCCTCATAAAGCTGCACTTGTAATGGCCAACTTAATGCTGTAGTTCATGTGCAGCTGAGAATTTGCACACGTCTGCTACTGTGATTCTCACATTGCCACCGTGTTACCGAAACCCCTCTTTTAAACACTTCACAGATACTGTAACTCATTGATAGAAGAGAAGATTGGCTTATAAGTAAGATTTTACTGGTGTTCTGATGGTACAGGTAACATAGAATCTGAAGGTCTTAAAGTATAAAAAAAAACAATAAAATTAAAATTCTTCAAAGCTTCTTGACATAAGGTATCAAGAGGTCTTCAATTTAATTGACATTTTCTGGTCTTTAGTAATTTAAGATTATTGTTTGTTTGTTTGTTTAACAAATAAGTATTTTGAGGTGACACCGTACCTCCTGGTAGTAGACAGCTCATGTGCTTTACTTATTTTAGTGTACGTTTGCTGAGACGTGACATGGATTAGTTGTTGTTGCTATTATAATTGTATAGATTTATATAAATTATAAAGATTTTATAGAGTCCATTAGTTTCCCTTTATTTTTAGAAATGAATTTGAACTTTTGTGAATGTACTGTAAGTAGGTTTCTCATCTGTGTTTGACAGTTTTGTGTTTTGAGTCATTATTATGCGACACACTCTGATCCTGACCTTGACCTTAGCACAAGGCAGCTGAGATGCTTAACTGATGTTGTTTTCATAATGCATTGCTAAGAGAGTACTTGAACATGCAGGTCGCTTTTCTTTTTTTGTGTGTAAATGTACAGTATGTTTGCTCGACACTGTGTGTGTGTGTTTCATGTACACACAGCTCTCCAGTGCTCATTATTGTCCTGCTCTTAGTATTCTTTCCTGTGGAACAACAATCAGAGGCTTTTAGTGCAAAAGCTTTGGTGAATAATTCAGGGCTGATATTATTTGCTGCGGTTAGCAGAAACAAGACAGGCCACTAAACGGCATAAATGGATTTCTTCCATGATTTCTTGCTGAGAGGGGAGGAGGAGAGGTGTTGGTTGTGATGATAGAGTATGGTCCAAGTGGTGAGGGGAGGGAATGGATGCACTCTCGTATTCACTAATTGGTTTAGGCGTTTCCTAGTAAGACACTCCCAGTTTGGGTGGACCCGCTTCATTGCTGTCTGCAGTGTGTGTTTATAAGAGCAGACTAGCACCCCACAACTTTGCTCATGAGCCGACCCCCAAGAAATCGGGTGAGTTTGAGGAATTTTTTGCACACATGACCACATCAGGAGTGTGTGCATATGTATTGTGTGTGAGGGGCTGGCAGAGTTAAAAGTGTGCCTGTGGATGCATGCTGCCTAGCTTGAAGTCTCCTCCTTATATTCATGCCTTCTGTCTCGATACGACAAAACCTGTTTGGAAAAAGCTGGAACTTAGACATCTCAAATTAGTAGTGAATTTGGGAGACGTGAGTCGTGTTGTGCCATGATGTGATGGCATCATCGGTTTAGAGAAAATATTTATTTAATGTCTTGATGCATACTCATTTATTTAATGTTAGAATATTGATATTGTTGGCATTTTCTAATACAGTCTGTATTCTGTAATTCATATGCAGCATGTTATTTTATTACCACTTAAAAATTTTAATGTTAAGTACAAGTTTGATGTCACTGATGGAAGCTCTTGTTTTGTATGGAGGCAAAGAAAGTGCTGTCTCTTGTTTGTCAATAGATTTTAAAGGATCACTGCAGTTTAGACCAAATCAGTGGTACAGTTTTTCTTATTTTCTGGTGGCTACAAAGAATGCATTGTGCATCGTGACTCAGACAAAAAGTAATTCATGTTCAGGATGCAGATTAAATTGAGTTTATTAAAGAGGTAGTGATCTGTTCTATCGGAAAAGAAAGTCTTTATGTGCCATGTTAATATTTAATGAATAATTTGGTAATTAACGCATAATCTTAAGAGATTACCCTTGAATGAAACTTTTATGAACTCATACAATGGTTTATTTTCATTTATATGTGAAGGACCTTTCACACAAGTTATATGTAGTGTGTGTGCGTGTGCGTGTGCGTGTATGGTCTTATTTGCCACACAGTGACTACCAAAAATATATTTTCCTCACGAGGAAATTTTGTTTTAGCATGTCCTCACAATATCAAAGGGTGTTTTGGGAGATAAGACTAGGTTTTAGGGTTTAGCGTTAGAATTAGTTGTAGGTTGTCAATGTGTTTCCCCCCCAAAGACAGACAAGTTTGTGTGTGTGTTTAAATAACATTGTTCTGCACATCAGATAATTATATATGAATAATATCTTATTGTAAAACCACTGTCTCAGTGTTTTACATTGCTTTTACCAAGAAAGAAACTTGTTCACCAGTGACAATGGTATTAAGCTGTGTTCTTGTACTGATAGTGAAAGTGACACAGTGCTGCCCTCAACTGATTAAATTAAGTACAGTGCTGTTTGAAAAACTGAATTGTAGAGGAATCAAATAACTTTGGCAAAAGTTTTCTTTTTGAAACTGAAGGCTGTTTATCCAACTAACCTTGTATTAGTGTAGAAACTGCATATTAGTTGTCTTGAGATTCTATAAGCCCGATTCACAATAAATTGTGGACTATTCTAAGAATGTTGTGCGGACTGTCTATGATTTAGTTCTGAGAACACAAAATATGTCCCCTCCTGTTGCTTGATGCATGTTTGAATGTTTCCCCTTAGCATGTGCCCTTCTTGGTCCTGCTCCTTAATCACTTGAATGCTCCCTATCAGTGTAACCCTGCCATCCTGTACCTGTCTGGGGGGTGGAGGGTGGTGGCGCTGGGCTATGTTGTGCGACTCTGATTACAGGATGCATGGCCGTGTGCAGCCCCAAGCAGGAGAACTGTTTTTTTTATGGGAGCAGGTGCTATTTAAGGAGGTGGCTGTGCCCTGCTGGCTCCTCACTCTGTCAGTGTCCCTACTTTATTCTTCACTGCACGGGTCGTCTCAGCATTATAAGGAGGAGCAGAAGGAGGTGGGGGGAGGGGCATGTTTGCGGGAGGTTACGCTGGTGGCCCCCGGGGGCCTCCCGGCAGGCGCCAGTCCAGTTACTGTCCTACTGACAACCTGCAGATCCCCAAACCGGCAGCGCCAGGTAGCGGTGTTCGGAAGAGCAGCAGCAGTGGCAGTGGCAAGATGCTGTCTATGTCATACAGCGAAAGCATCCGGAGTGGGATCAACCGCTACCACTCGGACCAGGGGCTAAATCAGCCACCGTCGAGGCCCACTGACCAGGGTGAGCTGCAGAGACTGCGGGAACAGAGAGTTGCCGCACAGATTAAGAACATGGAAGACTTCCTGAAGATGAATGGCCTGGCCATGGAGGAGTGTGTGTCCTATCAGACAGGCATGAAGTACAGGTAAGAGAGAGGAGAAGCTAGCCAGGGACTCAAATACTGCAGAGATTCAGACAGTGGTGGGTGATGAGAATCAGCAGGTGAGAGCAGCTTTGTGGTCAAGGGAAGCATTTGAGGTTCCACTCAAGTGTGAGTGAATGTGTAGTTGCTGTTGCGCTGGCCTGGAAAATCACTGTTGTGTACGTTTTTTATTGATTTTATTTAGATAAATGATATAATCAGAAACTCGTTTTGCAGGATTTACAAACCTTTTTCTCTGGCTCTACTTACTTTGTCCTCTGATCAGACTGCACTCAAAGGTACTGGGGCTCAGGTTTTATTTTAATCATCTAGGTCGGTGGCATATTTGCCCACCTACATGGGAAGGGCAGATTGCTCCATAAGGAGTTGTCTGGCCCCTTAAAATCTCACTCAGAATTGTTTCTTTATCCCCCTATTTGTATAGTCTCCATTCTTCTCCAGCTATGCTTTCCCATTTACTTCGCAGATAATTCTGTCCTATAAAGACAAACGTAAATTACTTCAAGTGTGTTCAAAGTAGAATGTCTATGTAGATGCCAGTAACATACATATCATAATATTACATAAGATACAGTGTATGATTTTGGCTCTAATAATATTGTAGTATAGGTTTAAATGTTGGCTTAGTCGAGTCAGTGCTTTCTGAGCAATGTTGTAACTGAAGGGATAATATTAAATTCCTTCTTGACCAGCTAAAACCAGTTGTTTTTTGTTTTGTTTTGTTTTTTTAATTTCTTTGATAACCTGATTAGGCGTTTCTTTTGTGGGCTGAGAAAATTCTTGTTTTCTAAAAAGTTTTGACATACACAGCTTCAGTGGACACATACAGAAGGATTTCAAACTGTCATCTATACTGCGTAAAGATGGTATCAGAAGTGCTGTGATATTTGAATTTGTTGTTCCAACAAGATAGAAGTTATTTATTTTTTCTAAAGATAATTCATAGATGTGCCAGTATTGGCACAGGAAATATGGAAGATATCGTCTAAGATGGAGGAAGAGATACAATTTGAAAAATTCACTGATCTGTGATATCAACCCAATAAGAGGGAACCAAACAGGCGATTTTATGGACTGTTGCTGTTCAAAGGATTGAGCTGGGTATCAGGCTTAGCAGCTGTCGCGTTGGCCAAGGAGCCATAGTTAGCTGATGTTGTTATTGTTGTGGACATGGATCGCTTTCACCGCACACAGGCATGACTGCTGTTGTTTTTGACTGAGATCGGTGACTAGAACGCAGGTATGGTTGGCTGCTGTTACCATGTCTTGAGTGACTAGTTTACAGCGTCGTCTGCAGGTAGTGTTGTATGTCATTGGCATGTTGACTTGCCCATAGTGCCCATGTCTTGGAGGTGTGTAAAGATCAGTCACTGGATCATGATGGGCTGCGGTGCAGCATTGTATGTTGAAAGGGAACTTAATATTGCAGAGAGCATGTGTGGTTCTATACTTAAATACGCCAATTATAAATACTGGTTACACATTATCAATAGACACTGTCTTTCATTGTCTTTTATTATGACAAAAAGATTATGATCAATCTAGTGAGCCAATTAACAAAGCTTATTGTGATTTAAATGTGATATTTACGGTGTTGCATTTAACCATTGTTAGTTGTTTACTACAAGAGATTTATCTAATCTGTGGGAGAGAGAGGGAATCCTCTGCCAAAGGTTCTGCTGTTTCTTGTATTTTGATCACCTGCTATTTTGTAATTAGGACTGCAATTGGGTCAGCAAGTACATGCAACCTCTGACTCAAACTCATCATTATTTCAGGTGTGTAGTCAGGAATGCAGGCCAGCATCACTACTAAGCCACATTTAACTATTCTTTGCAGTGGCATCACCTGCAGTATCCAAATAGGTTATGTTATGTATGTAGTGTCCCTTGCTGCTTTGCACACATTTCAGCAAATTTCCACACAGATCTTCTTCATGTGGTAAAATACTCAGCTCTGTGAGGGGAGCTATTGTTTCACACCATGAGAAAATGATGGGATTTATTTTTTAGACTCTAAATCAGCATTATTGGATTGTTAGTACTTTAGTAATACATACTGAATGGTCTTTCTGCTATTGTTAAAAAAACTGGTGTGAATAGATAACTATTAAGCTCTTAAACCACCCTTCATCTTAGAATTATTCTTATTCTTGATCTTAAAGGTTTTATGATTGTAAATATTGTGTTCACTACCACTCGCCTTTTTGGACTTCAGCAAACCTTTCCTGTGTCTGTGACCTGTGGCTGAAAGAGCTGGGCAGCAGGTAAAGGAGCCAGCTTGAGTTCCGAGAATTGAGAGAGAAAGCCTTGTGTCTCCTGTTATATGGAGGCTGGCTGGGAGAGAATACCTTTATGGACACTAATGGACATAATGACCTCCACTTGCGTGTTCATGCATACAAAGCAACATTTGACTATTTACTAATGTACCATAAACCTTTAATACACACTGTGGAAAAACTTTGCAGTGCAGGACACATACTGTATGTTTGATCATTTCACTAAAGAAGTTGTTTTTCTGTCTGTTATGAACTATATTTAAAAGTTTGAGAAACATTTTGATTTCATTGGCTAGACAGGATATTTATTCCAGTGTTTTGGGACAGATGTATTATCAGGTGTTTGCCACTAGGGGTCAGAAAAATGCAGAAGCTGATACTTGCACTGTCAACAACTGGTGACACAGTCATAGTAAGTGCACCGTGTACATATGCAGTAAAGAAAAATTGGCTGCATAAATAATGCCACAACATTAGTTGATAGTTTACCAACTAATAATTATTTGCAGTAAAGGTTAATCTGACATTTACTTACTAATTACAACCAATTGATGAACTGACAGGTCATATATCCTCTAACACAGCTCTAATAGGCACAAATTAGTTCTTTCAGTTTTTCCTCGATTATTAAAGAGCATATATCCCCCAGTAAACAGTTGATCAGTGGAACAGTAGTTATGTCAATAACATCTGCTCTCCACTAGATGGTGCAGGTGTTACACTGTTACAAAGTTCCTCATGCCACCCACTGCAGTCATAATGCCATAATGCATTCACTGATCACAAAGAGTGCATAATTCTTAGCACTCCTACACTGTTGAACAATTGTCTCCTACTCTATTGAACTGAGGTGTCCAGTGAATTTTATTATTCATTAGTATGTCTTGAGCACGGATTGTAGAATTGAAACTTGAGCATGACTTTAAAATAGTAGCCCGTCACAAGGTGGCAGCATTGAGAAATGTTTATTTCCCCTAAGTTTCTGCTTCAAAGCTCATTCCAACATGTATTCACAATGTCCTAACATATGTCTGTTTCTTTTCTGCTCTCAGACACACTAACTGTCTTTTTCTTTCTCTTGTTTCTGTCTGATGTGCACACACACATCTTTTGGCAAACACATAAATCTGCACTGAGCCTCTCTGAACTTATATTTTTCTAAATCTCAGCAGCAGTGCAGCATGTGTGTGAGCCCGGGCAACTGTGACGTTTTCCTTAAGGCAATCCCCTACTCAGGGGCTAAATTTAGCAACAGACTTGTATCCACAGCTGCAGCTGGATACAGCTGAACGGGCTGCAGCTTAACCTATTCTTCTATTTTACCTCAAGCCCGCTGCCTTCTTCATTCCTTCTTGTTTGATGAGGGCTGCAGAAGTGGCCATACTTTATCTTTGTCACAGAAGTAGGAGATGATGTTTAGGTATTTGGAGTGATATAGATTTGGTTTCCATTGGTGACCTCTCCAGTTTCTCTTTGAGCTATCTCTGGCTGGCCCAGCTTGTCAAAATGTTCGAGTCAGGAATGGAGTGTGGGCACAAGAGGTGCGAATGCCAGCGATTACACAATTCTATTTTGTTTTAGTTGTTGTGTTTTTCAGTATCTTATTATAGCAACTCTACTAGATGTTCTTGTGAAAACAGTCTGTGGGCTTGTACATCATTTTTACATGTCTGAAATTATTCTATGAATTTCCATCTTGAATTATACCACGAGATGATAATACCATGAAATCATTGGTCATTGGTCAATGTTATCATCCTTATTTACATATTGCAAAATTTTAATTCTAAAGTGTTTGTATTACAGCATGGTTGTTAAGTTCATAAGCAATTAATGTCAAGAAGCACAGCCACGTATGCAGTTGTTGTTGCTTTTATTTGACAAGATGCGAGTAGATTATTGAAATTAAAGGCCAAGTAAAGATCCCACTGATGCACTTTCTGTTGTTATCAGAAATCTCACTGTCACCATGTGTTGGATAGTAGTTTGTTCAAACAATGATTATATCAATTATAATGATTTCTTTCTTTATTTTAATATCTTATTTTATTTCTTTGTTGTTGATTCCCTTTGTATAACACTGGACTTGTTTCTAAATTAAATATAAGCCTACCTTTATGCCCACATTCCCCTTCATCATACTTTATGTTTGCTAAAAAAAAAGGTGTAGAAACTGTTATTTTTAAGAGTGCTGATCTTTTGATCTTCTGATTAATGACTTTCTGACCTAAGCATGTGTTTTATACTGTGTCTGTGGTGGCTGCAGGTGGATTGCTCTGTATTGTGTATGTATTATGCATAGTGACAGGAGGTAGTACGCCCTCTCCACTGCCCTCAGCCTTTAAGATGCTCCTGCTTTAGAACTGTGCTACTGTCGCTTTGCATCTCATGAAAGTTGTTACTTAACAATATCCAGCACATATTTCTGAAGCTGTCAAGTTCCATCTTTGAATAAACTGTGATGTTTTGTTTGCTTAAAAGTTCTCCTAGGGCCATGTGTATTGCTGTGTTTCTCTGTTGAACTTCTCATTAAACATCAGAATGTACTGATGCTGTATATTCTGATGTTTGTGTGTCTCCCTAAAAAAGATTCCGGTTTTACAGGTTTTATTTTAAAACGTGCCATACCTTTTCTGCACGTCTTCGCTACTGTTATATTCAAAAACTGTCAGTCCAGGAAATATTTTACTTATTTGCTCCCGCCGGTCAAATTCTTCTATACCCAAAACAGGGGGTGTCAGTTCATGGCAGTTCCTCACTTTTGTGTTTGATTATGTTGCAAACATGTTTAACTAGGACACTTCTTCTCCAGAACCTTAGCATGCAACTATATTGGTACTCTCTGCTTTCTAACCCTCATCTTCAGGCCTGTGCTAGGACTGCAGCATATCATTATTATCATCTATTGTATATATTGTCACAGTTCCTCGCATGATAGAAATTTGTCATGTTGAAAAGAAAATGGAAAAAGTTCTGAATTCTGAAAAAAGAACTTCCTCAGTCATTTGGAAATTGTTGAGCAACACAGCAGATGCTAATCAAATATCTGTAATTTGGAAATTGTGTCAGAAACACAAACCAATAATCAGTCGAATTTGTTTCACCATCTGAAACACCACATTCTGAGATCATGGCAGATATTAGACCAGCAGCATAACAAACTCATTTAATTCCGAAAGAGTTTTGTCTGCCAGTGTTTTCTCTCTGTGATGCAAGAAGTAAACATTGGTACAAATTGAGAGACGGGGTGGCATTTTGGAAAAGGAAATGTTTTATTCATGTTATAAGTTTAGCTGCTTGGTTTATTTTAGCATTTGACAATCATCAGACTTTTTTTGTATCACTGTTTGTGTTTGCACAACTCTCAAGACTTTATGACTTGACTTGTGGACAAAAAGATATTACTGTATGGTTCTGAATTGTTACATTGCTATCACAAAAATATTTGTTAATGTAAAGGATTTTTTGAAGGTAGGACCAGGTCCTTTCACAAATGTTGAAACTGAAGTTTCTTAAAACAGCCTGAACCTAAGATTTGTTGCCACAGCAAGCAGCGGCATTCTTCCATTGAGATGCGTGCAGTAGAAAGCATTTCTGCCTAGCAACACTTCTCTGTTTGAACGTTCCCTTAGGTGTGACAAATGCACACAGGCAGGCGGGAGGATCTTCCTTTGAACAGGACAGATTATTCTACTCCCTCCACTCTCTCTTTCTTCAGATTAGTGAGTGTATTCGCTGAGACTGTAAATCCATCCATGTTTGGTGTAAGCACACCTTGTTACACAAGCAGTGTTGCTGGAATCCCTATATGGCTGTGTGATCACTGCTGTTTTGTATTAGTAAACATATGTTTACTTAAACTCAGATTGTGCTAAGGTCTATTGTAGTACATTAAATATATACAGTACAGAATTACTAATATATACTGTATACTATATATACTGTGATAAAACATTGCAGATTTGCTGTGTATAGCCATCATTTTCTTACATCTAAAAACATACAGTTAGGCCCAATTATTTGGCAAGTGACACAGTTAATATAATTTTAAAAATATAATTTTGCCTTTATACACCACCACAATGGATTTGAAACAGAACTATCAAGATGTGATCGAAGTCTAGACTTTCAGCTTCATTTTAAGTGGGTTCACAAAAATGTGGCATTTGCCATTTAGGGATTAAAGCCACTTTATGCAGTGTACCATCATATATGTGCTCAAAAGTATTTGGACAATTGACTGACAAGACATTAACTGATTAAGTGCAGTTCATTCCCTTGGTTCAAGGTTTAAGACCTTACAGAATATAACAATATAACTATACATGAAATTATGTAGAAAACTCAACAATCCCAATTGAGAAAGCACTAGGCAATAGTGGAGAGGAAAAACTCTCTTTAACAGAAGAAACCTCCAGCAGAATCAAGCTCATTGTGGGTGGCCTTCTGCCTCGACTGGTTGGATTGAGTGGAAAGAGGAGACAGAAAAGAGCAAAAAGCAACAAAAGAAAAACAACAAACGGCAGTCAAAACACTGGGGACGTTAGTAGGGCCAATAAATGCGCACTGGAAACATACCAGCAGAAAAGTATAGAGTGGGAGATGGAGAGGACGAAGCACAACTACAAGAGAGAGACGGAGAAAGACACAAAGCTAATGACATGCAGTGGTGGCATATGAGTAGCAAGAGGAGAGGTGCTCGGTGTATCAAGGGAGGCCCCCCAGCAGACTAATTCTATAGCAGCATAACTAAGAGATGGTTCATAGTAACCTGAGTATAAGCTTTATGGATCTGGTCTAGATTTTTTTAAAATTTCAAATTCATTATGATGTATAACAGCAAAATTATTGCTTTTGTTGTCCTGATACTTCTGGACCAAACAAATTTATTTCATTACACTATCTTTAAAGCCAAAAATGTGTTATGACTTTATATTACATAAGAACAGGGTTTCCCTGTCTCATCTTTTTTGGCTCTCTCAGCTCTTCTGATATGTTAGATGTGTCAGCAGGGACAGCTGAAATGACAGCTCCTCCTGAGCCCTCCTGTCTGCGGGGAATCTGTCATGTTCATTGGAGAATTAAGAATTGTAGCAGTCATTGCTCACAGATGTGACCTGTGTCTCTCCTCACTCTTGTATTTCCTCGGTAATAAGTAGTATTTAGCTTCAGCTAGATGATATTTTTTTCATTCTTTGTATCTGTACATCTGTTTAAAACCTCCAGTACCTTTTTGTTACAGTTGACGTCTTTCTTATAGCAATAATTAGAAAATGATTTGACAAATATACAGAAACTATGTAGATAACCTATGAACAAGAATAGTGATATTTGTCTTGTTGTATTTTCTGTTTGATTTAATTATATCGTTATTATCGTGATAAAACAGTCAGCCACTAGAAATGTTTAGAAACAACCTCGGGATGATTTAAGCTGCTAGAAAAGCATTACCACATCTGTCGATCAAACACTGTCAATCTGTCTGAATTCACATCGCTTTCCATTAACTCACTTAAGCCCTTTCATCCACTCACTTAAACACACACACACTCACGCACAGATTGTTCTGCCTCCCCACTCCTCATCACAGGAATTATATTCTTTTCACTTTGTTACTCAAATCCTCTCTGATGCCGTTAAACCCTCAGTAAGTGGAACTTAAACCTCTATTGTACAACTGGTTCAAATGTTATACATGATAAAACTAAGGTCATTCTGCCTGACTGACTGTACACTGCACAAACAATCACTGTCTGCCACAAATGACATTTCTCTGAATAGATTTTTTTTAAGTTTCCTCCGAGTCGTGTGTCAATACATTTAAAACTGCTACCTGAATAACAAAGTGTGTATCTTGTGGTTTTCCGACAAAACTGTTTCACTTCTCAATGAATAAATCAGGATATTAGAGGTTTAACTGCTCCAAACAAGATATTTCTTCTTTCACAACAGCAATGTGCTTGAAGTTAAACATTTGCATTTTAGCTACCAAAGTACTCATCACAAACCATGCTAGTATGTGCACATCTTCATGTTTTAAGGTGAGCTTAACTCTGCACATATGTCATTATGACCTGAAAACAAGGCAATCCAGTGAAGTAACGAAGCAAGACCTAATTTTGAGTGAAAGGGGACTTAAAGTTAACAGAAAGACATGGCTGAGATGAATAATTATTATTATCTATTACTTAATATTCATAAGGTTTTTTAGTTTACCCAACTTCAAGGACTTCAAGGACTTTAAGATGTTCAGCACCAACTGTATTTAATTAAAGATTTCCATTTAATTCTTATCCAGGGCCTCGGCAGTAGTCCTTAAGTAGTTATGCAGGAAGCCAGTGTTTGCTAAACTAACTTGGACATATCAGGACTAGGACCCTGCAGCAAATCTTGATGCCAGTTCATGTGCCAATCCCAGCTCGATGGAGGTGCTCTGGCTGCCCCAGAGAGCAAATTAGTGAAACACCACAGACACTGACTGTGATAACAATTGTCAAATTTTAGAATTCTTTCCCCTTTAATTAGCTTGTCTAGTCTGATTGTGTAGCATTGATTGAGAGAACGGGTGCCTTTTTTATTTTTTTTTGCTATTGTGTCGAATCAGCGCTCATAACTGTTCCCCACAGAACCATTGTGGTCAGAGAAGTCTGTAATGCTCTGTCGATTAAAGTACAGTAGTTGTCCTCCCCTCTCTGACTCTATGTTCTCTAGCTGCAGTATGTGGGCTATAGTTTGGGAGAGTGCAGTTGTCAGTACAACCAGGACAGACTCCCGAGACTTCATTATGGTATGGCTTCATTGATTGCTAAAGCTTCTTCCTGATCAGGGCTGCAAGTATACACAGAACAAATTCTGTGTGTGTGTGTGTGTGTGTGTGTGTGTGTGTGTGTGTGCGCACTTCTGTGAAGTTCTGCAGCTTTCTTTTCTGGTGTTGGTAGTAAGGGATGTAAGTCAGGAGAAAACATTACCACAGCTTGTATTTACAGTAAATCTGTTGAGCTACAGTACTTGCTGAATTTGAATCTGAATATTACCCTTAAATATTTAGTTTTCTTTTTTCATCTGCACACTCCTGACAAAGTGTGCTGTTGTTGGTATTGGTGAATTTTACTCAGTCGTAGTCATGTGAACATCAGTGAAACACACATGTTCGGCTATGTATCTACAGCCTTTCTCTTCTTTTCCTCCCCCACACGTTGAATTGAATGCAGGGCCCTATCAGTGCTTTGCATTCACTCACAGTGATTGAGTGTCTGAGAAGGATTTTAACAGCTCAGTAGATTTTTTGGATAACCACAAATCAGGCACTTAATCATAGCAAGGAGGCAAAGGGTACGACACAAGGGAGAACCTTGTTATAATATGTGGAGTAGGAGGTGATGGATTTCTTTTCTTTACAATAAGACGTTTTTTCAGCATTGCTATCTATCCACCAGCTACTGAGTCCAGCACTAACAATTGGAACTGATAGGATTTGGTTTTCAGGTATTGTTCAATTGTTTTCCTCTGCACTGATACAAGAATGACTTTTTATCGTAAGAGAACACTCACAGACAACGCTGGCTTGAGCACATTGTGAGTCACACCACTGTGCGTACCCTAAACACAATGTCACTAATTAGCAATTTAACAGCTTTACTGTAAGGCATTATGTAAAGATCTGAGTTTCTTATTTTTAGTTCAGCATCCTTTCTGACTGATTTATCTCATGACTAACAATGAATAGAGTTTCATTCCAAATTTTCTCCAGCAGACTCTGATGAATGAACAAAAAGCAGCTCACAGTTCAGGCCAGTATTCATTTGATAATAGAAATCGTGATTAAAATTTCTCATTCGTGAAAAACTGAATGAGATCATAAAAGCATTTGTGGAGACTGACTTTTACTCTGGGTTCACTATCAGGCCACCGGCCAGTGCAGTGAAATTTGATGTGTTATACAAATAAAAACTTCAGTAATGACATAAACACAGAGGTAGTTCATGAGGGGCACATAGATGAAAACACCTCTCCTTCAGCAATGTCATGACTAACCTGAAGGACTGTTACATGTTAAGTGGAACAAGGTAGCAGGCTGTCTGACAAAATATATGTTATAAAGGTTTCACCAATCATCTTTTCACTTGACAGCAGTAGGTGTAGACCCTTCAAATGTCTGACAGGAATGCTGACAGTAACGCCTGCCAACACAATGATGTCTTCAAGAGAACCATACATGTCATCATACAGTGATAAGGTGTCAGTCATATTTAATGACCGTCTCCTCTGTTTATCTGGTCTTTTGGGCCTTTTCTTGTTTTCAAGATGTAGTCAAACAGAATAAAACCCTTCCTGTCAATCTGAAGACAGTTGGCAGATGTGCCTGTTGAAAATTATTAAATCATCGTAAGTGTGACAGGCATGGTTTATTGGATTGAGCATATTTGTTGCTCACTCTGTTGCCATGTTTTTGTAGCAGTTTATACCTCCTGGTGTATTTATGAATTACAGGGCGTTGATACGTGTGGTGCTGTTCAGTTTTTGTTTTGGGTTTTTACAGAACTGTTAAAGTGTATAACGATATTGAGTAGAGCATGCACTGTAACTGCTGCAACGATGTTTGTATCTGGTGGTGGGAGTCATCAGCTATACAAAACGCCAGAAGGAGTAATGCATAAAAAAATGTTGTCATATTGATTCATGCTGGTAATGGATCACTAGTCTTTTAGATGATGCACACACGTATTGATTATTGTACCCTGCGTTTCACACTAGTCAGTAAATGTATAGATTTTCACATGCAGATGAATAAAAAGGACTTGTGCAGCGTGGTAATGAAAAGAAATCAGTCACACGTTTCAGTAGCCATGAAAACTCGTGGTGGGATGTGGAAGCCCCAACAATGGGCTGGATATTTTTTAATAAGCACAGTTTTTGTGTTTTAGGCTGGATATTGGTGATATGTTTCCATATCTTGTTAAGGCTGCAGGATTTTTGTAAGTGTTGTTTTATTTATTTATTTTTTTATTATTATAATTAGGGCTGCAATGATTACTCGAATTATTCAAATAATTCGATTTAAAAAATTATCGAGGCATTTTTCTAGAATCGAGGCTTCGTTTACGTCATGTAACTTGTGTTAAACAGCATGTTCCGTTTGTGTTTCACACGGACTGTTATAATTGACACGGATTCAAAGGGGGCGCGATCAGAGGCATCTAGTCTTCCAAAACAAAGTTGGTTAAGGAGGACAACGTGGTACAGTGTTTACACTGTAAAACTGACCTAGCGTACCAAAAACATACAGATTTGACAAGATTACTCATGCTTTTGCGAAAGCATCTGCACGTTAACTAAGCGGAGCCTCTGCAAGGTAACGTAACGTAACACCAAAACACACACCAGCCGCGGCGCATCATATTTAAACTGTACAGCTGATATTAAGCAAACGGAACTATCTATTTCCAGGACTTTAGCGCATGTTCCTTGTTATGTTGTTCTTGTGATTCTAGCATTAAATAACATATTCCTAC
>JAUBNQ010000023.1:16078170-16116133 GCA_032353495.1 Ctenopoma kingsleyae
GTACATTTTATCTGATTACTCGAATAATCGATGAAAAAATCGACAGAATACTCGATTCCAAAAATACTCGATAGTTGCAGCCCTAATTATAATATTATTACTGTATCTGTGGGAACTGGAGCTCCTGTCCCTGGCCTCTCTTACTTTTATTTACCTTCCTCGTGTCACGACTCTTAGAGGACCTGAAGCAGAACAGAGTGTATGGTGGGAACACGTTTTCATATCAGTGGTGGTGATTGCCTGGACCATATCTTGTGACAAAGGAACACCAGGCCAAATATTTGCTTTCATACTCATATATATTTTATTACTTATATTTTATCAATATGCTGCTGCTGTTGGGATTGATGCAACCATACATCTAATTCTATGTTGGTAGGGCATTTCTTTTAAGCTCTGCGCTCTGTCTTTGTTAGAAGAGAGAGCACTTGAATGGCCCTCTTGAGCCTTGAGGCTCGTCTGTTCTTTACTCTCTGCAAACAGTGTGAAATTGAAATCAGATTTCAGCTGAATTAAACCACCTTTCCCCTCAGGGTTCTATTTAAGTTCAGAAGACCAAAAGGTCATAGCTCCAAGAATAGGGCTGTCAGTTAGCAACAGCCTGTTAGTTGGATTCCTTTGATGGAGCATCCTTCATTGACTCCTTTAATATACATGTCTGCTCCTGATGGCATCTGTTTTAATTATCTCCTGGCACACTAGCTGGTCCACTGAGATAAGCGCTAGTATTATATTACTGGGAGCATGTGTCGCATCTACTGTCTTTTCGATCTGCAACCGCTGTCGTGTTGAGTCCAATTACTGTAACTGTAGTACTGTTTTGTTTTGGGTTTTTTTGCATATTTGTCACACTTAAATGATTCAGATCTTCAAATAAAATGTAATATTAAAAAGTAATTGCCCCTTAAACCTACTGTTTGTTCCACTTTGGTGGCAACAACTGCAGTCAAGTATTTGTGATAACTGACAATGAGTCTTTCACATCTTCTTAAATGTTCTTTTTGGTCTGCAGTGGCTTTTGATTTGGAACTTGTGCAGTCCCTTTCTTATTGTTCAATCATGACCACTGACCTTAACTGAGGCAAGTGAAGCCTGGCAATAATTTTTTTTACATAGGAAGGTTTGGACAGCTTTTTACCTTTAATAAATGAATTCATCATTTAAAAACTGGATTTTGTATTTACCTTAGCGTAATATTAAAATTAGTTTGATGATCTGAATCATTTAAGTCATTCAAATGAGTCATTTAAGCACTGTATCTGATTAAATATTCACTCTTACATTCAGCTCACCTATGAATGCTCTCATTGTTCATTAGCTTAATATCTAATAACCAAAAATAAGTTTTTTACAGCTTGAGCTTTATCTTACCACCTTTATCATCTGTTTCTTGATCAAACAGACTTTTACTGATTACACTATTAAATCATTTGTTTTAATCAGTTAAAGAAAAGGGTGCATAGACAGCATAGCATCCCAGAAATGTCTGTGACACCTCAGCCTTTGACAAATATTGTCACAGATGAAGTTACATAATGAATATTACATGGGCAGTTGAACAGATCCACATGAGAGCCCCGTTTTCTGGGGCCATAGCCTATTGCAAAGTCCTGACCACTGAGCATGCAGCTTCCCCTTTACTCCTGAAAGATTAAACCATATTAAACCTCACTGCAGGGCAACAAAGAAGAACAAAAAATACACTACCCTTTTCTTAAGAGAGCTGCTGTAAACAGAGCAGATTTCAGTGCCTTGCTCTCTCACGCTGCTGTGGCTCTCTGAATATTCTTCCTCATAGCTTCTTTTCATATCCCTCCCACCACATTCCCTCCCCCTCTCTCTCTCCTCCCTTCTCTTGCCTGTGTGCACCGAGGCGCTTTATGCTGAACACAAGGCATACCGATGTAAGTGTAATTCAGGCAATGGTCAGAGCTGGGGAATGAATATGAGGTTTCCCCATTGCTAACATGCAATAGTATTCAGTAGAATATTCAGCAGCCAGCGCTGCTGTCGGGGTGAACTCAGAGGGGGGGGATGAAAACCTCTTGGAACTGTGTGTCGCATTTTATTCTCTTCATCTCTCTGTGTGGATCTATGGATCTATTCCACTCTTAAAGCTTGGCAGCAAGAGGTGTTACCTCTAGAACTGAGCTCAGCTTTTAAAGGAAATTGCAAGACTCTAAATCTCTCTTTCAGTCTCTGCTTAATAAATAAAACAAGAAGAGGACACTTGGATGAATCAAGGAAAAACTTGCATTGGGAAATTCATTCATTCAAGCTCTGTTTTCCTTTTTTTTATGGAAGATTTTTTTTTTTTTAATTCATTGTCTTGTACTGGAATTATGTTTTATGTGTCTGAAGTCTGTAGTGCAAATTTGTTTCTTACACCAGTGAGGCAGACTTAATACTGCGCTTGGATTTAGACTCCCTTTGAGAGGATTTTGTTCACCTGATCAGCAGTCCTTCAGTGTTTGAATATATTGTCATCTGCCCTCCCATCTCTCTGCCCTTCTTTTTTCTTTTTGCAACGGATTTATTGAACTTCAACTGGGCAGTGATTTTGAGCTGAGATATAGTCAGTCCGGCTGGATTCAGAGTAGTTGTGTCTTGCAGACTGACCTAATTCAGGCTCTGAGAGTTTTCCTCACCTGATTTAACCTACCTGCAATTGAAACAGCTGGACAAAAGCCAGGATGCAGGTGTCATTAGTGTGCACAGACCATCGTGGAGGTGTGAGCCGCAACACGGAGGACCGACTAAACCGTCAGAATGCAAACAGCCCCAACACAGGCACTCGCAGCAAGTTCAGAGCGGTGGCAATGGTGGCTCGTAGCCTTGGACAGCTCTCTGTTCAGAGTGTGCCTTCCTCCAGTGAACAAAGCATGAAGACTGGCATGAAGTATAGGTAGGACATGTAAAAACTGTTAACTGGTCATTATAAACTTGTCCCTAAAACTCTCAAAACTCTCTTGAGTATGGGGATTAAAGGGATACTAAGAGTAATATTACTAAGGGTGTAGTACAGTACAGTATCAGCTACATCCACTTAAAGAAGTCTGCACAAAGTTCCCCTTTCAGAAGGGACAGTAACTAATTAATAAACTACACCAAAGTTTCATTGACCAATTAAATAGAACTTCAAAACTGCAAGATTTTGTAAGGAATGAATCTTTAATTTTTATCAGATTTTTGTATTTACAGTAAATTGTAAGTGATTGGCATGTAATTTGAATTTATTTAGTGATTATTTAGTTCATGTGCAGGAGTGACACAAACAAGCACTACAAGCAAAGTACAGTAAGTTGCATTTGTTCAGCTTGAAAAGGGGAACTAATTAGTATTTCCCCAGATTAGTCTTATAGCTCTGGTTTGTTTTTTGAACATATTGACTGAAATATTATGTTTTATTTCCTATCATTGAATTCAGAGGTTCTTAAGTCAATGTTGATATCAAATTGAAAATGTCCATCACTTCCAACAAAAACAGGCATCAACATTTAGCATAATGATAGCTTTTAGCCCACAACATTGTGTGTTGACATGGTCGATTGCGTATTTAGCCCCCCCTTCAATTAGTTGGTCACTGCTTGATTGTAGTATTATAGTTATTTTACTTTCATTCAGATGTAATGAATAGAAGGTTTTGTTTTATTTATGGGACATTATTTATCTTTTTTCTGTAGACACCCCAAGAAGACTAATGATCATTTTACGCCTACTTTACCCCATATTAAACATTTAAACAAGGTTTTATGTGCAGAAAAGCATTTGTAACAAAATGCAAATGTGTTCTGTTTCGTGATAAAGTAGTCTAATTATGCAGGCTTTTACAAAAGGGCTGTACAAAATCTGAAGAATGATTGTGAAGTAGATTATTTTTAAAAGCATGTTGAAATGCTGAAGGTAGAGAAGTGAATGGCCAATTAAACAGTAGTGGGAGATAAAATCATTGTAGGCACTATGAGTGTGATATTGAGCTCAGATTACTTTTTAGCATAAGGTTCATTTAAAAGAACAAGCTTTCACCAAACATCCATGTAGTACATTTTTGCATAGTTGCCTCCATTGCAATATAATTATTGCATTCATACTCCAACTAGCAACATAATGCTGTGTGTTATAACAATTTGTTTTTATGTAGCATTTTTTCATGTTTTCAGTCTGTGTTTGAATAGCAGAATTACCCAGACATTTATTTTTTCTAAAATGTATTGCTAAATAGATATATGTAATGAATGTAATATAATACTCACCATAGAGAGTGATATGCAGATAATTGTTACTACTAGGTTATCAATGCGTTCTTATTTTTTGTCATTTTATTGCTTATGCATTCTACTCTTTTACCAAACACTGTAACATTTGTTGGATGTCCATACTATGATCTTGACGGATTTGGTTTGCAATTTTATTTTTATATAATTGTTAATATTTAAACAGTCACGTTAGGATTTAGTCTCAAACCTTAAGAGCAAAAAGTGCAAGACAGTGTTTTACCTATTTCTTCCTTTTTGCATGAAAATTAGTGGCCTGTTGCTTTTTAACTGAAAGATTACGCTGGGGTTAAAGGAAACGCCATCAAGCATCGGTACAGTTGTCTGAAGGCACATCACAATTCTTTGCATCTGATTTGCTAGTGGCAGCCTCACCATGCTGGCATACTGTCATTATTGAAGCTAATGAAATTGAATGAGTAAAATCATTTTCAAGGGCCAGCGGCTGTTTGTGTTCTTCGTTTCCACAGTGAAGTCCAAAGTACATAACAGACTCTGTGTTTGTGAACCAGACTTGTATGTAATGTAAACTGAAGGTAATGCAGCCCTAAATGCAGCATAAGGCTTAGAGATTCATGCACTGAGGGTACAACATAGTGTTTGTGGTTTTGAAGAGATGGGAATAAAAGGGAGGAATGAGAGAGTGGAAGATGCAGAGGGAGGAGTGCTGAGGTTAATGCTGGATGCCCAAGAGGAAGTACAGTAGGCTGGAGTGATCTGTGCTCATGTCACTGTGAATCTTTCAGGCGTTCTTCTCAGAGTTGAATCTTGCAAGCCCTGACTGTGTAATTTTCTTTTTATCCCTGAGTACAGGGATATTTTTTTGTTAAATTCTGAATTTTTAATTTTCTCACTTTGGCAGTCGACTTATATAACTGTTTCCCAAAGTAATATGTTTAAAACTCTTATTGATGCAATAAAATTTTCTGCCATTGTCAACACTGCAATTTCCTTGAATGACAGCTTTGAGCTTGAGTCAGGACTTAGTTAGGCTAGTGAACTTCCCTGTAAGGTCAAGGAAACCATCAAAATGAATGTCTTTTGAAGGTACTGTATGTCGAGACGGCAGCAGGTTTAGTGGGGTGCCTTGCCTCAGATATAGCTGTTCTGTAATATGATACTTGGTCTGCATGCCATGACTGGTTAAAATCATCAAGCTCAGCTATGAGAGCCCGCACCTCCACCAATGAATGATTAAATTACTTCAGTCAGGACTGAATTAATGGATGCACACGAAATGGCTTATGATTATGTAAAAGAGTCTTACTCAGGGAATGAAAGGATATCTGTGAAATTGGGCAGGTGGTGCAGGTGAGTTGACAATTGGATAAGGACTCTGTTTTTCACAGTATGGCATCAGAATAACATTTGTGTTTTAGGAGGATTTTTTTTGTTGTTGTTGCAAAGCACATCATTGTTCTTTGCCACAGTTTGTATTAGCTGCAAAAAATTCTGCTGTGTTGCACTCAGTATCATTTACTGCAGTGGCCGCGTAAATCAGAGCTGACTCACCTCCTCCCCTGGTGTAAATCTACAAGTAACTTGCCTTAGCCCAGACTGTCAGTAGGATTCCTCTCATCTCTGGAGGTCCACTTTTGGTTGTAAAGTTGACAGTGAATCACAGCCACAGTAAATAGCTTCTGGCAGTGTTGTGTAATCGAGTGGCATTTAAATCCCACCACTGTGTTGTGTGAAGTTCTGATCTAAAACAATCAATGACAGAGATAAGACATTCCCCACTGTTGTCTTCATTTAGTGCACCTTGGACTTAATTGATGTAACAGATGGCTGAAATAACAAATAGAGAAATGTGAGGCGAGTATCAAACACATTAATTACCAGTTTTGAGCTTTAATGTTTCACTGTTGTGTTATTGGCTGTGACTGCAGAATGAAAACCAAACTGCTGGTGTTTAAATGTGGAAACATTGTCTATTAAAAAAGATGAAACTGAGCATTGTTTCTTTTACAATATTTTGTCACACAAATGCAAAAGCATGCATCACTCAGGCTGGGTGACAAAAGCTGTGGGTGTAAGATTTGGGGCGTTGAGAGTGTGGGTGCATGCTGGGACATTTTCCTGCGTTCTGAGGGCTCTCTTCATGAGGGAGCCAGCTTTCCACAGCCTGCACACCCCCTTAAAATGTGAATCATAAATAGATCATGGTAGTTGAACAGAACACACATACAGTGATACACTTTGGTCACTGATGTAAATGCTGAGACTCATCGACAGCACAGATTTCAGGCCACATCATCACTTAGGTACGATCTTAAATGTGCACAGAACATTCACCATCTGTTCGCTCTGGGCATGTGAAGAGAAAGTGGAATGGTTCATTTATTGATGTAGGCTTGTGTTTCACTGTATGCACTGAGGTTTTGTGTGTGTTGGTGTATAAGAGAGTAAGTGAGATGGGGGGATTGTTATTTTGCCTATGTGTCTATAAGCATGTCTGCATGTGAGAGACACTTGTGTTATGTTGAAGGAGAAAATGAAGACAGCTGTTGTTTCTTTGCCTCACTGATAGAGTTTAATTAGAGCCTGTGTGTGTGTGGGGGGGGGCTTGTGTTTTAGCACCACTCATTTCACTCTGCATGTTATTTTCTTAAATGCTCTAGAAATAGCCTTGATTTATTAATTCTGTTGTATGTTACCAGGAAGAGGCAAGTGCTCTGTCATTTTATTTCACTGTTGTGCATTGAATTTTATTTTCCTTAATTATTATATAACATTGTTGGACTTTGTCGTTTACTCTAAAATACTGATTTTCTCAAATTATGTATTTAATTGTTTTTTCTGAGTGAAAACTGTCACACTGTGAGCCTTAAGACTGCATATAGATTTTAATTTATGAATCCGCATTGAATCAGATTTGTTTAGACAATAAATTTGTGTTCAGCTTTTCTTTGTGCATTTGAACCGTGTTATGTAATGTGACAGTCAGTGATTGAGGAAAAAATTTTGTGCTTTACTTGTGAAAGTAAGAGAGCACAAGCAAATCCCATCCCATCAGTCCCACAGCATCATGCTTAGTCATATGTATTATGAATATTTAACCTCATTCTTTTTATTGGCAACACTTTCTTTTACACTGTGTAAAATGTACAACTTGGGCCTTTTACTGTATTTTAATGCCTCGGTTTAGTTTAGATCATCAAACAAATTTTAATGTTACACAAAGATAAACTAAGTACATACAAAATGCAGTTTTGTTTTGTCCCGGAGATATTCATTTTACAAGAAGTTGGAACCACAGCATTATGTCAAAATGTATTTATTTGTGTTGTTTGTGATTTTGCAACCTTATTTCAGTTTATTAGGTTTCAGATGTTTTGTAAACCTTTAGACATTCTATTACAGATTATCAGAGAATATACTATAGAACTATCCTTTGCCTATTATTCTCAGTTTAAAAGCATATCTGGATATTGGAGACTGTGTTAGTGTGACACTGAAGACACAGTATAAGAACCATTGCGAGCTCCAACATATAGCAGAAGATTTTCCCATTCCTGTAGGCACTGGCAGAATTGTTCCCAGACAAGAGCCTCTGCAAATGTCCAAGTTAGGAGAAAAACAAACTCAGCCTCAGGAAAACCCTGTGAGCCGACAATCTGTTTGTAAGTAAAAAACAAAAAAAAAGCATAAACTGTCACTGACAACTGTCTTAAAGTGCTTCAGTGCCAGCAGCTCTGAGTTTCTGGCTGCTTTATGTATGAAGCTGTTTCATATACTCCAAATGAGATCATATTTGACAGGTTCCCAGGCTGCTGTCAAATATGACGCTGCAAGCAAACCCCAGTATATAGACACAACTGAGTGTGTTCATTTAACAGCTTCCATAACAGTCAGAGTAGAAATGATTGAAAGGCTCCTTAAAATAAAAAAAAATTAACATAATTAAACAAGAAATGGTAAACCTTTTTTGAAATGTGTGGGCTGAAACTAAGCTTGTGGCATGTTTGACCAGTTTAATACCAGTTACTCAGCAACCTGAATGCATGGCTGCAGTGTGGTTTTTGTCACAAACTAAGCTGTTTGTGCACAAGAAGACACTTATTTAGGCTTTTGTGGGAGTATACTGCCACATTAACACTATAAAAACATCAAAATAATTGTATTTTTGTGAAGATGTTCATGCCATCAGTTCTGCCTAATACACAAACCTAACCAAAGCATAGCTTTTTTCTGTTTCTGTGTATAACCCTGTACACACTCTGCACTACATGGCTGCGAAATGAGATCTCAGGGTGTGAGACACATTACATGTTTTCAAGATTCAACATTCAAAAAACTTTATTAATCCCAGAGGGAAATTGTTTTCATGTGTTTTCATTAAGTTACGAAAAAATGTTGTTTGGGCTTCAAGAGTTGAGGAAGCAGGACTGGTGGAAGTATTAAAAGAGATTTCAACAAGTATAATTTAGAGGATCTTCTGAGGCCATTGCTCTGTTTTGAGGTGTGAAGTTAAATAGAACTTTTTTATATGTGTCAGTAGATTTATTTCTTATCCAGTTTGGACATAGTCAGGCTAACTGTCATTAATATGAGATAAGATAATCATTTTCCTGGTCTAGCCTCATATTTCTTTATTAGTCTTGATGGATGGATGGATGGATGGATGGATGGATGGATGGATGGATGGATGGATGGATGGATACTTTATTGATCCCCAAGGGGAAATTTCAGTGGGGATCAATAAAGTATCTATCTAAATAAAAAGACTGATAAAGAAATATGTATTTATATTTATAAGTGAAATGTGAAAAAGACAACAGTTGAACACACGAAAAGGTTCATTCACCTGCAGTCAAAACTCACCCTTGTGTTCCATATTGGGCTCCATCTCAGACAACAATCTGAATGTTTTTGTTTTGAGTTACTGAGCAAGTTCATGCAGCTGGCAGCAAGTGAATAGTAGCTCACTGTGGAATGCTGGAGGATGCATTCACCAAAAAACACAACCATTCACCTTTCATACTGATCAGGTGAATCCTGGGGTATGTAGGTATAGGTTAATTTGATAAATAGGATTAACATGCTGTGTGACTGTAAAGTTTAATATGATAGAGAAAGGTGGGTAATTATGAGATTCTTATTTTGGGGTACTGCTGTAAGCAGTACAACCTTTCAGGGCAAAATGGTACTTTTTATTCTTGCTTTTATAATTTCCTAGTCAGGAAGAGTTTAGTCCACCACCCTAAGTTCTCCTCTGTTTCTCCCTTTCTTCCTTTGAATGGAATGGATGTTCTGGAATCTGAATGGAGGAGTACACCACCTTCAGCTAACATGAGCCAGTGTAATCAAGTGTTATTTAGTGTGCTTGTGTGTGTGTGTGTGTGTGTGTGTGTGATTTCTCTCATGTTGAAGCAATGGCTGCGGTAGTATTAATAGTTCTGCTTAGTGAAGATATATCTCAACATGTTCTATTTTACAGCTCTGTGACCTTGTTTGCTCATTCATCACTCTGTCTTGTCATATCTGCTGACTTCATCCTCACTTTAAGCCCTATCACAACCATAGTCTGCCTACTGCATGCCTTTAGTCCTTCCTGGTACAGCACTCTTAAATGTATACTTAATATACTAAACCAGTAAATATTGAAAAAGATGTTTTGGAAAGAATCAGTCCATTTGAATCCTCTTAAATATACTTTTAAAATACAGCAAATCAACACTGAACACAGTCTAAACTGTAGACTCATCACATACCAGGAATTAGAGAACTGTGGTTTTTGCTGAGCCAGATAGTGTTTTGTCTGTGTTGCTAAATTAAATGGAAAAGTCATAGCTAAAGAAAATTCAGATTGAGTCACTGATGTGGCTGATTTCCACTTCTGTTTTTTAGCTGACGAGATCAGTGGACAATGTGTATGTGTATAGGAAAGGAAACATATTGCAAGTCCACCCATCTCCACACTTGCTTTTCCCCTCAGTGGCTGCCATTGTCAGCAGCAGAGCTGAGTAATTGACTTGGACATGCACAATTCATTGTGTCAAGCTAAGTGTAATGCAACCTGTGTGTAAACAAGCCCCAAATAGATCTCCAGGCCAAACTTAATCAAATAAATCAACATACCAAAATGAAAAGCCTTGCCTTGCTTTGTCCAGTTGGACTTTGTACAGATTGGATCAGAAGGCTGATGTTAACAGAAACCCCGGGGAAAAGTTACCTTGTATTTCAAAGTAAACAAGCGTACCAGACATGCTATGCTCACTACATGTTTTGTTCACTGGATACGATCTGGCTTTGTCCCCGTGGCTCCAGTGGTGTTGCTGTCCTGTACTGTACCTGTCTCCTTCATTATTGAGGAGAGATGACTTTACTTTTGTGGTTCATGTCTGCTGAAGCTCTGTGGGAACCTGACCCCTGCCTGTTTACAGGTGCTGGCAGAGGGTCATTTCAGCATCACACAATGCAGTATTCAAGGCCAGTCTAGTAAAATATTGAATGCAACAATATGCTGACAAAGGGGCATCCTTACAAAGGGAGCAATGGCAAGGGTAGAGCTGTGTATTCTCATATATTTATTTTTAGGTTTGGTGAAGTGCTGAAATGTGCTGGTACTGTGTGTGCAGTATTCATGGTTAAAACATGGTTATGCAACACTTGGACAAAAAGCTTCGCCTTGATAAGGTCTAACACGCTGATGAAAATGGTGAAGCATGTTTATATAGTTGCTCCTAGTTAAATTAGACTGTGGGTTTACCACACATCTCATTGATGCACAACATGCCTGTCACCATGTATTAACATATTAAGCAACAAGAATTTGTTTCTATTTGGCATGTAAATGTGGAATAGTACAGGGCTTGACACAGACCATGAATGTACAGTAGCAGTGTTTTTAGAGGAAACCCCTACAGTGTTTACAACCTGTTTAAAAAAGGACAGAGTCAAGCAGAATGTTAAATGAAGAAGATATTTTGCACTACCGTCCATTATTAAAAAGACTTTAGCAGACATGCTCTAATAATTTCAGTCAGTAAGCTGCTTTTTGTTTTGTTTATCGCTGTCTGTGGTGGTGAGCAGCAGTCCCCCGAGGGGATATTTTACTCATGCAATTAAGAGGCAGTTAATTGTAGATCAGCTCCAGTAGTTTGCCAGAGGGGACTTGAGTTAACCTTGTCACTGTAGTGCACTGTAAGGGCACGTGGTCCCACTAGTTTTTTCCTTATCACTCAGTTGCTCATGACTGAGGGGGACTGTGTTTGGTTAGAAGTCATGATGTCATCAGGCTCTCTGATTCAAACTATAACACGATTACAGACCTCACTGACCAAATCAGCTCTTTTTAACGAGACTTTTTGAAGAAAATAACATGGACACAAAAATACACAAACAGGATATGATTCTATTACTTCCCAATGTCTCCGATCTTTCTTCTAACAGAAACTTCTGGGTCAGAAAATAAGGAGATTTTTCCTGTGATTAAATGTTTTGAAATATATCTTGAGTCAGAAAATAAAGAATATAAATGAATGGAGAGACTCGAGCATTCACAGTGGTTCAGCAGAGTAAGAGACTAACTAGTGATCTGGGACGATGTACAGAGCATTTAGAACATTCAGAACAACACAAATGTAGCCCACTTAATCTACTTACAAGAGAAATTAAACTACTTAGATTTGTCCCAAAAAAAATCTTCTGTATTTATTTTAAATGCTTTAGTCAGTGTTTTGTTAGTCACCGCAACCCTCCCACACGCACGCATGCAGTCACAAGCACAGTCATATAACACACACGCACATCTGCACAAACAGAACACCTACCCCTGTCTCCCTCTCTACTCTTTTTCATTTCAACTGTATTTCTTTACAGGCAGTCTTATAAAAATATTTTAGATATCCTCCCACCTGCTCACTTTGACTTCTGCACGTTATAGCATCTCTGATGCCACATTTGTTTTATCTTTTTACACTGCCAACCTATCTCTTGAAGGGGTTGACCAGCACCATTCATTTTGGATGTTTAATAAAACTCTATCTCAGATCAAAGATACTGTATCTAGAAATAGAAATAGAAGAAATAGAAGCGGTAATAGAAGAGATTTATCTGAAGATAGAGTTCCTCCTGAAAAATATGAGACCGATCTGTTGCTGATGTTGCCTTTTAACCAGGAACCACAAGTGTCTTAGGAAACATTAAAAATATATACAAAAGAAGAAAAGACCTAACCAAATCTGTGACTGTCAGCAGAGGGGTCTGTCTGGACTGTGATAGGCTTAGAGATGCCAGCTTTAGGAGCAAGTTGTTGTGAATAATCAAACTTCCGCGTTGCTGCAGGGGATTTTAGTCAGATGGCGGCTGAGGGATCCTGGTGTGCTGTGAGAAATTTCAGTGGATGTCATGGTGGGCCTAGTTAAGACTCACTTCCTCTCTCCAGCTTTCCCCTTGATGTCTCTCTGTAGCACATGCAGTGCATGAACACACACACATTATCATTGTCAGCACATGTGTTACTTTTCTTATATCCACTGTACATGTGTCAGTGCTGCTGCAGATGCAGGCAGGTCCCAAATACACTCAAAGCCCCGTTCTTCTCAGTCCCTGTGACTGTAAGCTTCCTCTTCAGTAAGAGAGATTTGTCTTACATTACAGAAGAGTGATATGTTGTTTATTTATATATTTATCAGTCAATCACTGTTAAAAATTAGGCTTGGAGTGTCTCTCTAGTGTTTAAAGCCACCGATGCAGTGCAAAATGTAATAAATCACTGCTACCTTAGTGCTGCATTAATGTTAATGTAATTCTCTCTGTTTTGACAGAAATCTTGGGAAGTCGGGCCTGCGGGTGTCCTGCCTTGGATTAGGTGAGAGTGTCTTGGATCATGAAACTCACAGAGATATTTCTCGCACCCCAAAGAACAGCTTTGTGAATTGAGTTAATAGGCCCATGGTCCTTTAGCTACAGATAAGGATCAGTAGCAAGTTATAAAACAGCTACAACTTGTTTTTTTTTTATCATCATCTGTGTGCGTACGTGTGTTTGTGTATTTATACCTATACTGTGATGCCCCCCACCTCCCTCTCATTTTCTGTAGGAACATGGGTGACATTCGGCGGACAGATAACAGATGAGGTGAGAGCAGATGGATTTTTTCCATCAGTCAGTGGTTGGGAATGGAAACCCTCCATATGATCTGGCATATGCTGGATTGCTCAAGAAGCCTATTTTTACTTACAGTATAGTAACAACATACTGCCAGAGCGAGCCAACAGCCGGAGAATAAACATGAATAAACAAGACTAAACAGGCTTTTTTAGTCTTCTGAAGGAAGTTTTAATATTTAATAAACCCTAACATATCATATCAGCCCCGTCTCTGTTCCTTCTTCCCTGCTTTCTCAACAGATGGCAGAACAGCTGATGACTCTGGCGTATGAAAATGGCATCAATCTGTTTGACACAGCCGAGGTCTACGCTGCTGGGAAGTGAGTATATCTTGTGCCATGGGTCACTCTTAAGAGTGCAATAACAGCAAATATTATCTTGTATTGTGGCTGATTATAAAGTCATTAGGTAAAGATTATAGACTGTTCACCATGCTTGAGTGTTATTGTTTGGTGCAAGCCTGATGCACAGTTTTAAGCAACTGTTCAGGGCAATAAATACTACAATACTACATGTCTACATCCAGGCTCTGGAGAGCTCCCACTGTGTCACCTCTGCTCATTGTATGACAATGTTTACATACACCCAAATAAAAAAAATTGGTAGTCTATTGATTTGGATCCCATAGATTGTTTCAGTTTAACCTGCAGAGTCTTTGATAACATCTGTCACCTTCCTATTCATAGGAATAAAAAATGCCTTTGAAAACTCATTAACACTACTGAAATATTGTCCTTATAACTTCGGAGCATCACAAAGCATTTATACCCACCTAACATCATCAAGGGTTGAAATACTCTTAGTATAAATTTACAGGGCAGTCAGTGATGATATTTTCAACCTCAGAAAGCAACCCAGTCTTACCTTAATACTGTATGTAGTGATGGTTTAAATTCCAGTGTGGATTAATCTGGCTTTGTAGTAACTTAGGTGCTTAAAAATAATCTGAGGGATTATCCTTTGCAAACTGTATCTCCTTTTTTTCCCCAATCATACCAAGAATGTTCTAGTTTTGCCATTATGTTTGGCAGATGTGACAGAGTGCTGCTGTCTCACAAAAGAAAATCAAAAGAAAACAAAGAGATGAGAAACACGCAGCAGGTCTCAGTGGTCTTCCCCATTTCTCATCTAATGCTTCAGCAGGTTTTTTCTGTTTAACGGCGTCACTACACTCTTCGTGTACTCTTGTAGTGCACTCTCATGGTTCTACAGAGCTTTAAAAAATCTGTTTGCCTTGTTCTGTTAGGGTCAGGCCAAAAAAAGCCACAAAGTTGATCTTTGACACAGAAGTATTAACATCTCTGACACTGGTCGCTGTGCTACCATAAAACAGCTCAGTATGCGTTGCACAGGTGTTAATGCCAACAACTTGCACCGCAAATCAGTGCAGAGAAGCTTATATTACACATATTCACAGGAATAGAACAAATCACACACATTGCACATCAGAACAGAGAAAGCTTTCATGTGAGGTGTTCTGGTTTTCTGCCATTCCTACATCAGTCAGACTCACATGTGATATGTTTATATGTCCATGCTCTGTGTTGCAAGGGCAGACTGATAAACCAGGTCTGTAAGCTGTGCTCACAGTCACAGTCCTTGCCCTGCGCATGCTGCAGTTTCTGGCTTTTTACAAAACAAAGAAACAGTTACAGAACAAATATTCGACACACAAATATTTAAATATTGATTGTGATTCCTAACTAGCATATCCATCCCAATATGCAGGCTACTGTTTGACAAGATTATAAATAAATATGTATTTGCTCAAATAAAGGAGTTCTGCTTATCCCATGTAGCTGCTGTTATCAGCAAACACATATGGCGTCAAAGCTATTAAAACTGTGCACATAATTGGCAGAACAGAATTTCCTTCTTCATTTTCCTACAGGCTTAGACTGTGCTCCAGATGCATAATAATTGCATGATACCGTGTGAGACCAGTGACAAATTGGCAGAATAATTACAGAGAAATCTGGAAGTAATAAAATATTATAAATCCATGAATAATGTAGCATTATGTCATTACTTCTGCCCTAAGTCATAACATCAAATCGTCAGTGGAATAAAGACCTAATTAACGAATGGATGAAGAAAGTTGACCTGCTTAAGGCTCACTGTACCTTATGTTCTCACATTGCTCACTTTTTAGAAGGGCAGTGTGCTGGTGTTTATGGGAGACATGCACACAAATAAACACATTATTGCTGCCCAGGGGTGTGCATGAGTGCCTGTTGTTTAAAAAGTGTAGGTCCAGCTGGCAGGGTTCGAAACAGCGAGTAGTAGTGCAGCACCTGCTGCACTCACGCTGCTTGTTGGATCGGAAAGCCTTAGCAGGTAAATACACAGGGGAAGAGGTCATAGAACATATGAAGGGTCTCTATTCATTGTAATACATAACAATCAAAATAAATAATAAAAAACACATATGCAGACTTTGATTTTAAAGCATGACAGAAATGAAGCACACAGACAAACAAAATAAAAATTAACAGGATGTTATTTGTATTTTCATATCTATCCTTGTTTGTGTGTTTAATCCTGTATTGTACTGTCTGAAACTTGTAGCTGCCATCATGGCCAGGTCTTCCTTGTCTAAAAATGTTTCTAACTTTCTTGAGATTTACTTTTTTAAATAAAAGTTAAATGAAAACATAGACTAATCTAGTTAGAATGGCCACAAAAAGGCAAAGTAAGGATGAGTCAGGTATACGTTGTTAGACTGTTGAACTTTTACACACATTTTAGAGGTGGAAAGTAACAAAAAACATTACTCAAGTACTGTACTTAAGTACTGCACAATTCTGAAGTACTTGTACTTTGCTGGAGTATTTCTATTTCATGTTACTTTTGCTTTTACTCCAGTACCTGTATTTTTGCAAAATTTGTTACAAGTTCCTTTATGCAGGTTTAGATTCTTACAACAATCTAATAAAATGCTGATGTACAAAAACAAAAGGTGAATTCCAGTTCATTCATAATTTAGGTGTTTCCCGTAATAAATGAAATCATCATTTAAAAACTGCATTTTGTATTTCAAAACTTGTTTGGTTACCTATTTGTAATATTAACATTAGTTTGAGTCATTAAAGTGTGACAAATATGCAACAAAAAAAAATTCAGCAAGGGGGCAAATACTTGTCACTATATGAAGTGCTTAACATCAGCCCTACCTTTGCCAACTGCTGTAAGCAAAATTTGGAGCTGGTACTTCAGTACTTTTACCTGAGTAGAGAAATGACAGTCTACTTCTACTTGTAGTGGAGTATTTTTCTAGGCAGGCACATTTACTTGAGTATTGAATTTGTTTACTTTAAACACCCGTTTACAACAACCATGTGTCTTGTTGTTCAGGCTGTGTCAACACAGACACAACGCAACTAATAAGAACACTAATGGGCCGTATCACACAAAAGTGAGATCAGTTATGGTCTTCAGTACAGTTTTGACAACAGGAAAGGGCACTGATTAGAGCAGCTAGCTTTACTGATTGAGTCGCTCAAAATGAGTCAAAAACAAATCTGCGTAGTTACTGTGTCAGAAATGCCCAAGTGTTACAAGGAGGTGTCTCATTATTTGTCAGTGTGAGAGGACTGGAGAGACATCCTGTTGAAAGGTTTCTGCCCAGCCCTAATGAGCCCCATGTTGAACGTAATGTCACTCATTAGCACCCATGTGGCTGCTAATGAGTGTCGTAGTGGTGTCTCCACAGCACAGCTGGGCCCAGGCTTTGCTGATTGTGAACCAGCAGCAAACTCACACTCCCCAACCCTAAACAGCAGCTCTTTCCTATGATACATCCCTTATATAGTAGGTACAGCATGTGTACAAAGATGGACTGTTTTCTTTAATTTAGGGCTTGAAATAATTCATCACACAGGCAAGTCAGGTGTTAGTGCTCTTATCGTTCCAAGACGATCTTCATTTAATCTTACCTTCTCTCCGTCTTTTTTACAGGGCAGAGGTGGTGCTTGGAAATATCATAAAGAAGAAAGGATGGAGGTATGAGACAAACTTTAATTGAGTTCTGTGGTTTTTAATTTCCGTCCCAGCCAGCCTCCCTAATCTTGTATCATCTCTTTCCCTGCACATATTGGGAGGCTGTGTGTTGTGAACTGGAACAGTAAGGTAGGGAGATAAAAGATTAATGCGGGCCACATGCCATGACCACACTCTGTGTCCCTCCTCAAAGACGCTTAATAATGGATGAACTTCTAGTGCCTTGTGTTTTACTTTGTCAGTCCTGGATTGGCATTTGTGTAGCTCTGTCGGGTTATAAACAACAACAGTCATTCATCGGCACTGTCTGAGTTTTGGCAGTGACGATGAAAGAATAATGTTGAAAGGCATGAATAATGCCAGGATGCTGTTAATACATATAATATACGGTTTATTCATACCTCTGGTATCACCAGCTCCAGTACAGCACAGGCTTCTCTTCGTGTTTGGCAGGTGTTGTAATAGACATCTTTCATTTATCATTTTTAGACGTTCAAGTCTGGTGATAACAACAAAGATCTTCTGGGGTGGCAAGTAAGTTTCATCTGGTTGCTTACAAATGAGAAATGATCCCCCTGTATAATTTTTTGACATGTTTGATGTTCCTGGTAATGGCATCATGTGTCATCCATACTGATCTGTTGTCAAATAAAGCTCAAACATTTATTAGATCATATGTCACATATGAGACGGGCAGGTTGCATTATATTTTAAATCATTCTTTATGTTTTTTTTGTTTTTTTTTAGAGCGGAGACTGAAAGAGGTTTATCCCGAAAACACATTATAGAAGGTGAGTAGCAGCGCTGCATATTATGGGAATCCTGCAGTAATTGTTTGACAGTATTTATTGAAGAACTTGCTATCACTTGCTAACAGTGGTGCTTATTTATAGGTTTAAAAGCCTCTTTAGAAAGACTGCAGTTAGACTATGTGGATGTGGTTTTTGCGAACAGACCGGACCCTAATACACCTATGGAAGGTAATACTACTTTATCCTTTATTGATTATTATTATTATTATTATTTTGTTAACCACTTGCACACTGTTAACCATGTTTTCTTTTTTTTATCTTACTGTACATAAGAAAGTGCACCTCTTTGCTGTCACTGTGACTATTGCAATATACTAAAGACGGATATAAAAACCTCTTGTAACAGAAATATCTATTTTTAAATACTGCATGTTGTCCTGGTGTTTCCACCTCCATGGTCAGAATGAGTTTAGAAACCTTTAAATGGCAAAGTGCTAACTGCGTGTGGGCTTAGCTGGTCACACAGTATCTATCTGCTCCTGTTTGGGTTAGAGTTCGGTCAGAGGTCATGTTCCTGTCTTCTGTTTGATGTTTCACCGGTTCTGGCTCTTTCACTATACTTCACTGTTTTGTTAGTCAGAAGTATCAGGTGTTGTTTGGCCTTCAAATGTGAGCCAAGTCTTTTGCTCATCTGCCCTTTAAAGATTGCACACAGTTCATATGGACAGCTGAGTCTATGTCTTCAAATCTGCGGTGGTTAAACCATCTGGTATATTTTATTCTGGCAGTAGCCAAAGGGCAGTATACAGGGTGAAAAGGAGGTGAACTGTTCTCTGAGCCAAGCACCACCAGATGATAGAAGGCTCATTTGTTAGTCCAAGATGGTTTTTGAAAACAGCACATCTGCAAGTAGAATGGACGGATGGAGGATTATTTCGAGTTGACACACCGCTCTTTTATTATGCTCCTGATTCTGTCTGAGACAGCCTGATTGTTATCAACGTTCTTGATATTTTGGTTGGTGGTCAAATGAAATGAACTGTCAGTTTGACCAACAAAAAGATGGAAATTAAATTGAGTGCCCTCACACAGGGTGTGCTGGCTTTAAATAAAATATACTGCTGTGTTGACAGTAAATAAGAGCAATCTCAGTGCAGCATTAAGCCTGGTCAGCACACTCAGGAAAAGAAAACGAATGCTTCACGTTTTATTTTATAGAACCAAGCATATTCTAACCTAGTCCAGTATGTCCACCTTTTGAAGACACTTTGTTCTTAAACATTTGAACTGACATAGACACAGTCTGTATTTCTAGTAGTAATAGTCCTTTTACGATCAGAAAATACAGATTCTTGTGGATTTTACCTTAATGTCACTGCCAAATGTCAAGTGTGTCTTGGGATGAAGAGATGTCGTTCTCATCAGAATAAATCACTCAGCTTCCTGATTGACATAATTACCTTTCCCACTTCGCTTCTGAATAGCCCAGTGCATTTTGATTGCAAATGATTACAAATACATCTGTTACAGAAATCAAGAACCTTTTCAAATACATTCCCAGGAGCCTCTGGGACATTGCTTGCTCTATAGAATGCATTAGAAAAATAGTTGTGAAAATATAATTCTGTAACTTAATAAGTTATAAACCTTATTATTTATTTCTGCTTGCAGAAACGGTTCGAGCAATGACCCATGTGATAAATCAAGGCATGGCCATGTACTGGGGAACATCTCGCTGGAGCCCGATGGAAATCATGGTGAGTTTATCTGATTAAAAGATTTTTAAAAATCAAAAAACCTAACCAAACAACCAATGAAACGGATCAAGCCAAAAAACAGACAACTCCCACTGTGTTGTGATGGTACATTTGACATAGAGGTTGGGAACTCCCGATACACTGTACTGTATATGACCCTGTTGTTGGTTGTTCTGTTTTAGGAGGCGTACTCTGTGGCACGACAGTTCAACCAGATTCCTCCCATCTGTGAGCAGGCGGAGTACCACATGTTCCAGAGAGAGAAAGTGGAGGTGCAGCTACCTGAACTCTTCCATAAGATAGGTGAGCAGTGATGGATATGTGGCTTTTTTGGATTACTGATTGAGGTCTTCTTTATGTAGTATAGGCAGAGACGCTACTGCATAATACTGGATACATTATGTACAAACAACGCTCAGTTTTATGTTCAACTTCAACAGAAAACTCAACTAAAGATTTCTGGAGTTTGTGGCAAATGGACACACAAACCCAAAACTACGATTGCAGCCTGGCTTTGATAAATAAAAAAAAAAGATTGCTCATTAGCCTCAGTGGGCTTTACAGTCTGTTCAGCATGAGGTCTGCCCTTAGACCCTCAGATCAGATAAGGGAAAAAACCTTCAACAGGAAAGAAAAACTTCAGGAGGAGCAACAGAGGAGAGATCCCTCTTCCAGGGTGGACAGATCTGCAATAGATGTTCAGTGTACAGAACAGAGAAAGTAGATTTACATTATAATGAAAATGTCGATCAGCATCCAGGTTTTTTTTATCTTCTGAGCTTTGTGAGCAGATCATTATATTTTTCAAATGTCTTTTCATGACGGCATCATTTTTTTAACTGTTAAAGCCCAAGCTGTGAATTCTCATTGGTTAAAGTCTCAGATCTTTGGTAATTTCCATGTAAAACTACATGAGCTTGTTGTATAGGCCATTGTTTGTCAGTGAGTGTGTTTTTGTTCTCAGGTGTGGGGGCCATGACATGGTCACCACTGGCCTGTGGGATCATCTCAGGGAAATACGATGGCAGGGTGCCTCCCTACTCTCGGGCCTCTCTGAAGGTAGACAAACCTCGCTCGCCATTTTCTGTCTGCATTCCACTTTGATCATCTGTGCTGGTGTCACCGTTTTGTATTTCACCTTGCTGGTTGTTTATTGTGTGTTTGTGTCTTTCAGGTTCTGTAACTCTGTGCACATAACGTGTGTGTGTATTCTAAGTGCCATGTAGACGCCATGCACTACGTGCGTCTCCATGAGCAGTGCTGTTCAACACTGTTGAACTGCCAGCTGGTGTCAGCCTAACACACGAAGCAGGCGCACAAAAAATCATAAATCCCTACACTTTTTAAACTAAATAATTAAATTAGTAGATGAATCATGAATGAGTATTTTATTCGAGGCTCGTGTGTAACCCTAACCCCTGTAATAATTTGTTGAAGGCCCTTGTTTTGCTCTAAGCATAAGGGAACAAAACAGGCACTTTAACTGAGCACTGTTGAGGAGCAGAAGCACTTGTCATGATTTAATTCAGTGAGCACTCAGAAACTAAGTGGAAGATTTGTCTTTAAAGTGACCGATGAATCGTGTGCCGTAAACACTGCATTACTGTATGTCACATCACTTTTGACAAGAAGACATTTTTTATCAGAAGTCCAAAGAAAACTGAACCTCTATATAACACAGGAGCTAACGCCGGACTAAGTCCCTTTGTGATGGAGTGCAGTGGCATGTTGTGTATCTGTGGATTGTGTGTCAGTGATTGTTAATTAGATGTCTTCTAGTTCATCTTCTAGCTCTCTGTATTGGTGTTGTGCAGTATTTTTGACAACTTGTGTTCAGTGTTGCCTGTGGATGTATGTGGTATTTTGGCTGTTTTACTCAGTGATAATCTTCACTGGTTCTAATGTGCTATTAATAATCTGGTTTATTCATATTATCTAGTTTTAACATTGAGATATAGAAAATACTTTCTGACACAGCTATAATTGGTAATGTTTAAATACATATGCTTCCTAATGTTTGTAACTTTGTAATTATAATATCGTAAACTGAAATTGAGTATTTCAGTAAGTGTAGCTGGAGCTGTGTTTCCCAGTATGAGGGGTAGGAGACAGAGTCACGTGTTTAAAAACAGGCCCTGGTGACACAGGAGCTGCGACGCAGCGGTGTGAGCAGGGCTGTGTTTTTGAGCAGGTGTGCTGTGTTTTCGACAGGGTTACCAGTGGTTGAAGGACAAGATCTTGAGCGAGGAGGGCCGGCGTCAGCAGGCGAAGTTGAAAGAGCTGCAGGCAATCGCGGAGCGGCTGGGCTGCACTCTGCCCCAACTCGCCATCGGTACGCAGATACAATCTGCCGCTCTCTCTCTTTCTGTCTGTCTGTCCGTCCCCCTGCCTCGGACGGGCCGAGGTCAGCAGCGCTGTCGCTGCTGTCTGGTTTGACTGTTGGTGTATTGTGTTGTCCCAAATGTCTGTGTTGTAACTACTGTTGTTTTAATTAGAAATTAATTATGAAAAAAGGTGTTAACATAAGATGTTAACATAAAGTCTCAACTTAAAACATCTCTCACATTGTATTTAAGTGTGTATGTGTGTGTCTCTGGAGCCAATAAGAATACCAACATTAATAGAATATGAATACACACTATCTTAAATGATAATTTGGCACAGTCCCTTGAAGACATAATATCTATAATATACATATGGCATGCAAACATGTTTACAGTATGTGTTTGTATAGGACTGTGGTTTTTCTCTGGTGTTAGCATGTATTTAACAGTTTCCAGTGTCAGCATAAAAATAACATCCCTGACATAAATTCAGCAGGTGACAGATATCGATTCACTGCTGCGCAGGGAAGTGAGAATGTGCAAACCGCAAAGACGCACACTCCTGTGAGGGCTGTTAAAGCGTCAGACTTGCGGGACGTGGCGAGTAAATCTGACACTGTGTCTCCTATCTCAGTATGGATCTCGGCAGATGTTTCACTATTGCAGTAATGCAGTTTCGCAGATTAGGTTTTACAGCCCATTAGTGGACACTGTCATCTCTCCCAATTACCATAAATTCTCCCAGCGCTCCTGAAGGCAGCACAGGAGATTTATATCTACCATGTAGTCTTCTACATCACTGTGGCACTCCAGTGTTGAATAAAAACTATATAATAATGACAGACGCTTTTCTGCCTTTGGCTCGATGCTGAGGCCCAGTGCTGGTATATTCAGGGATCAGACTGTGGTTGTGAGTGGGAGAGTAGAATTAATAGATGTTGTGTCTCTATGGCCTGAGGAAAAGTCATCTCGTGCAGCATTCAGCAGAAAACCTTCCCCTGTTCTCATGTGGGAATATTCTCATGTTGGTGGAAGATTTGTGTGGAATCATAATCCCACTGTTATTATAGCTACATTCTCCATCTCTGTAATCTACTTACAAGTGTATATTTCTCAATTTTAAGATACAAGATATAACAGCTCACAATTCTAATAATACACCCAACAGATTTATTTTTGTCTGGAGAGATAACTAAAGAACACAATTACTGCATATTCCTATAAGATTTACATAATTCAAATATATATGCATTTACATTTCGTAGTCAATGACTATTTCCATTTTATTTGACTTAGCTACATTTCAGAGGGAAATACTGTACTTAGGCCACGTGAATTGAATTTAAGTTACTTTGCAGTGTAAGATTTAATGCATAAAACCTGTGAACATTTTATAATTTTATATTACATGTGGCTGGAGATAGATTTAGCAGAAACTGAAGTAGTTAAAATAGCAGCTGCAAAAATAAGACACTTAGTCATAATTCACGAATGAAAACACTGAAAAAATATGACAATAAAATGACAGCTACAAGTTTTGTCTGTCATCTATAGTCATTCTGATAATGTATTGTTTTCCAAAATATGTTTGAGGTTTTGCATATAACTAAATAAGATTTATTTTACTATTTATTTTAATGTTTTCTGGCATTTTATGGACTTGCCAGAAAACATTTCTGACACTCTGGAGTAAACACGTCAAGAAATCCAATAAATAATCACCAGATTAACACCAGTGATATTTATTTATAGTCCTAATAACACTGGGCTGCACAAAGACTACTTTTACTTTTCATATTTTTAGCATTGTGCTGATTACACTTGTGTTTTCACTTAAATAATTTGCAGGACTTGCTTGTAGTGGAACATTTTATGATGCATCCATTTCACACTTGCGGTTTTATTTTGACAGTTTGTTGGAAGCTATAATTTCTGACAATAAGTGTTACGGTAGCCTTCTTGTTCTTATCAGGATTTTGTAATTGAAGAGGAAATGTCATTTATCATGTTAAAGATTAAATCAAACGGGTGAGTTTGTGAAGTGTGGCAAGGATGCCATGGATTTTGTGTGTATGTAAGTGTGTGTGTGTGTCACAATAGCTATGGTGGGGGTGTCATTGCTGTTTACTGGTCTCCTGCAGCATGGTGCCTACGGAATGAGGGGGTGAGCTCTGTCCTTTTAGGGGCGTCCAACACCGACCAGCTGATGGAGAACATAGGAGCGATACAGGTGAGATGACGAGTGAATGTTTCTGTACAGTACGTGTTTGTTGTTCTGCAGAGCAAATCAGTGGCTTCATTTGTGAAAATGTGACCTGACCCGTTTGATCATATTCATGCCTCAGAGTCTGTAACAGCAGCCTCCTCTCCTGGTTACAGCGCGGCCTCTCAGGCTCCTGCACGCTTTGGTGCTTTACTGTACCGAGTTAATAAGGTCAGCAGAGTATCAGTTGCCAGGGGGATTGGAGACAAGCTCATGGCCACTTCTTCTCCTGATAAGATGCACTCTTTTAATGGGGTTTTCAAACCAGTGGGGGTTTACTTCTTCACATAATGTCTGGCCTGCAGTAAAGAGCATCTCTGCTCTGTTCTCGTGCTGTGTGTGTGTATAGACACATTGGTATACTAGATGAGTGCACATTATATGTTTCCTTTTCCTTAGCACGTGTGATATTTCAGTTTTAAAATGCTATGCTCACATTTCCCAAGGGGTCTGCAGTTTTCTTTTTGCCACGAATTTTACACACAGACCCACAAATAGAAACAGTTTTATATCTGAAAATGTCCACATATTACATTTAATTCATTTAATTACATTATAGTGAGATTAAATCATTTCCTTGTAATTTTTAAGGGTACCTGTAAAGGAATTTATAGTAATAACAAAGAATTTTCATGTTTATTTTGACCAATAACAAATAGTCGTATACCAGTGATGTGATAAAGCCACATAGTGTCTGAATTTATAGATCAAACCACCTCTATTTAATGCATCAGTTCAAGATGATAACTCAGAGGAATTTTATTTTGTTTCTGTATTAGTAGTAAAGAGCTTGTGTACACAAATATTTCATATCACCTTTTAGCTCAGTCCAGAGGCTCAGATATGAAACCGTACAAATGACAAAAACATATTCATCGTTTGTGTGTTTCTCCTGCTGCAGGTTCTCCCAAAGTTGTCATCATCCATCACACACGAGGTGGACAGTATCTTGGGGAACAAACCGTACAGTAAAAAGGACTATCGCTCCTAACCTGCGGCATGGCCCCGCCCAGCAGGGCTGTACCCAGGCTGCAGCCGCAGCGCCCCACCTTTGCCTGATCCTCTGTTTGCTTGAGCTTTTACTGAGTGAGACCCTG
The DNA here is from genome assembly GCA_032353495.1 of Ctenopoma kingsleyae. Lineage (NCBI taxonomy): Eukaryota > Metazoa > Chordata > Actinopteri > Anabantiformes > Anabantidae > Ctenopoma > Ctenopoma kingsleyae. Next base: position 16,103,753 of record JAUBNQ010000023.1, read on the forward strand.
GCGCATGAGTCTGGCCACACCAAGGCCACCCAGGGCACCTCATTTAGACTTACAGGGATAAGATAAGAAAAGGGGGAAAAAATACAGTCACCTCCACAGGAAAGGTAGGGATTGACAAAGAAAGACAGAAGTGGAAGAGAGGTTAGGGATATGTGCTCATACGTAGTCAGTTATACATTCAATTCAGCTGAGCATATTTTAAAATCATAGACAAAAATACCTTTAAAAAAAAAAAGCACACGCTTGCTTGGCAGCCAGAATTCTTTTGCTTTTTTTTTTTTTTTTCTAAAACTGAATGCAACTAAAAGGAAGATTAAGTTCATACTGTACAAATATACGAGAACTACTCTGTTGCACATGTACCATAGCCATGCATTTGTTCTGTTTACAAATGTGTGTACTGTATGAGTCCGTCAAGGTTTCTCTGAAAGAAAAACTGTTTGTGTTGTCAACATTATCAGTGTATGAGGCCTCTCGTGGGCTTTAACAATCAGCACTTTAGTATCGTCAGTACAGGTGTTGGCGGGTAGTTTGATGGAGGGGAGAGGATGGGTATTACAACAGTCTTATCTCACAACCATTGCACTATTAGAATCTCATCGCCTCCTGATAATTCCCACTCCTCATCCCCCCCACCCCACCCCACCCGTGTCTTCACTGGCATTGTGTTTGTCCAGCCTAATGCTCCGACACTACTGCTCTGTAAGCGCAGTGAAGTCCGGCATTCGTCAAGACTGAGAGGACGACAACAACAACTGTCGTTATCCTGAGAGGCTCCCCCTCTCTCCTGGCCTGTGAACTGTTCGTGATAAGGAGTCAGGAGCATAGGCTGACGTGTCTCTGAAGAGCTTTATTCATCACTAACAGTAGGAACTGCAGTCGTGTTAAATCAAACGCAGTTGTCCTGCTTCACTGTGTTACCCAGCCTCTGCTCTGGTTTTCAGGCTGAGGATTTACTGTAAAGGAAGTGGTCATATCAGTGCTGGCACATCTCATGGAAACTTCTCCTTGATCAAATTCTGTTCAAGCATTTTGCCTTATTTGCAGTTGCATCAGACTGTGCTGTGGGCTTTGGCGTAGACAAGCAGCTCGACAGCTGCCCCTTTGGCCATCTGGCCTCACGTTTCCAGTAAATACGAGAACGCTGACTGGTGGAAGAGGTGGTGTTTCCTGTTAATTGGTGAGTGGCAGCAGCTCAGGGAACGGAGCAGGTGGTTTTTGTTATGTGTCGGTGTGCACATTGATGAGGTTGTATTTACTCATCTGTCTTTCTTTCATGTTTGGACACTGGGGAGGACCAGTGACATGTTAGTGTGGTTTGAGCCAAAGATCATCTTCTTCATCTCTCTGATGACACACTTGAGTGTTTCACTCTCGCTTCTTGCAAGATTATAGAACTCATCTTGATGCATGTGCTGTCCAGCTTGTTATTTATCTATGGTATGGACTTTAATCCATATACCTGTACTTGACCAAGCTGTTATATTTGTAGAAATATGTCCTTCATATACAGAATGCATAGTACAGCTAAATGCTTTAGGATTGGTAAGGTTCGTTTCAGGCGATAGAAGACTTAAGACACAAATTATTGCAAAATTTGATGCTGCCATGTATCATTCTTTCTCCAGTGGGTGCTCTCTTACTGTGATTAAAGCACAAGTGGATAGCATGTGACATTCTCAAAGCATGGACCCTCTCGCCCCAGCCTACAGTACCCTACGGGACAAGCAAGGTGATGCAACTCTGCTAACTAATACGTGTAGATAAGAAAACTTTACTAACAGCTGATAAACTGTTGATTCTTAGTAGTAAAAATATAATTTCAGAAGAAGAAAACTGTCAAAATAGTGTGAATGATGATACGAGGTGTAGGTGCTTCTTGGATAAAGTGGAGGAGGATAATCAAAGTGATGCTGGTGGATTTGTTTGGATGAGGTTTATAGCCTGCTCCGAGGTGATTTTTAACAACAGCAAAGTGATTTAACATCCTGCTGTTGATCCTGTTTGTGTGTGTGTGAGGAGGTGGGACAACTAAACTAATCCCTTGCTTTAGCCTGTTGTATTAGTTGATCCCTGTATATGTTTGATTTGCTGTGTCTTATATGTCCGAGTGAATTAATCTGTCGCAAGCCGATGCTGTTTTCTCAGAAGAAGGGGAAAAAAAGATAAGTAGAGCACATTTAGTTCATTAGTCTGTGGAGTTCCTGTGTCTTAATATTTTCATCTGCAGGGAAAGGGGAGGATGTTTGAGACTTCAAGGCAAAGTTGGCATTTCTTTAGGAAATTGCATTGCAGAACTTGCATTTTTGCCGAGAGTTACATGTAATGTTAACACACGCCAACTTAGCTTAGCACAAGCACTGGAAAGAGGTAAACAGCTAGACTTACTGTCTTAAGGTAACAAAATCCAGCCACCAGCACCTCTAAATCTCATTTATTAATAGTTTATTTTATTATTATTTCTTTTATTAAGTTGATGCTATCTACTGGACCACATGCCCAGGGAATCCATGAAGTTACTGATCTCAGCCAAGAAATAATCATCTGTTTCTGTTTCCCATATCCTAAGCCTCAACAGTGCAACACCATCTCCACCATTCTCACTCATCTTTGTGGACACATCAGTCCTCACAAATTATGTACTGTGAATTTGTTCACATCCCACAGAAAATAAACTTTGTGTTGCTTTGCAGCCAATTTTCCTACTGGCCACTTACAGTATTGTAGCAAAAAGATTCCCTGCAGTCTAAAGCGACATGACAAGTAAATGGGTTTAGAAGTGCATATAGGCAAATTATGTTACCTTACAACAGAGTCATGGTTTGAGTTTCGGTCTTTATGCTAAGCTGACTGCTGGTTGTAAATTCATATTTAAACTGACAAATGGTGGAGGTGTCAATATTATCATGAGCCTCTTGGCAAGAAAGCAAATAATCATATTTTCCTTAAATAATTTTGCTGTGCGTTTTGTTCAACCAGTGTTATATCACAGCGTGCTGACCTGCCCAACAACAATCTGGTGCTTGTGAAAGGTTAAAGCATGTAGAAATAACTCTTAATGTTTTAAGGCTTGAGTGTAATTATTTGGTGAAGGAATTCATGCTTTAAATGGTCCTAGTTTCATCGTATTTGATGTTCTAACATTAATGACAAGTTCAGAAATGAAACCAGACATGAAGACAGAGCATATTTTACAGAAGGTTCCAGGTGATACAGAGAATATATTTTTATGTTAAAGCCTTTAATGCAGTAGAGAGAATTAAAATAACTTTTTATTTTTTTCACCATGCTGCATTTTTCCTATCAGTATTGTATCGATTTTAAGACAGACAAAAAGAAGCTGTTTCTTTGTGTTGCATATGCATTATAAGGACTGCATTCACTCTGAAAATGACATAGTGGGAGGCCTGGTATCTCCTGTACATAGTTTGACCTTTGTATATATTTCTGGTTGTGATCACCTCTGCCTTTTCTCTTTCTTTTTTTTTATTTTGTTTGCAGGCATTGCTATCTGCACTGTGCTTGACTCTGAAATTTAGACAGGATGTACAGCTTCGATCTTCAATGAAAATGAAATAATGATAAAATAAGAATGGTAAACAAGCCTTAACGTGTCTGTCTTTATTGAGATTCATGTGTAAAACCTCATTCTGGCCTTTTAAACTTGTATTATATTCAACTGAATATGATCGTGTGCAATATAAATATGATGCAATTTAGACACAATTGAGCTGTGTAAAGTTATTCTGAAATGTAAAAATACAGTTGTTCATTAAGGCATTTAGGAATGTGCTTTACTGGGTTATGGTATATCACACTTAAATACAGTAAAGTACTATAGCACCATTGGACTCAGGGTAGTACTTATTATATAGACTGAAAACACCTTCATGTACTAGCAAGTAGTAAAATGTTGTCAGAGTTTGCATAGTATCCATCAATGTCACAGATTTTCTTCCAAAATTAGAGATTGTTTTATCTACAACACCTGCAGAAGGTATTTTGAGGACAAAAATAAAATACTGGAAGTGCAGTGTAAACACAATCTCCTGACACTGCTTATGTCATTTGTGCGGAGTAACACAATCACTGACTGCGAGAAAATCACTGACTCGATTGGATCGAATGACGCTTTGGCACACAAAAGTATCACCCAGCTCAGGTCCAAACATGGAACTGCGGTTCTCATCAAAGAGTCTATTTCCATGAAGTTCCTTCAGCAGCTACAACCCGCCACGTTTTCACTCTCTCCAGTAAAAACTTGATCTGCTCTGACCTGAGTCTTCAGGTAGATGGAGCTGCTATAACGAGTTGTTGTGTTGTAAGTCTCCTCTGCTGCTACTGTCGGTGAGGCGCAGAGGTCCACCTGAGGAAATGCACACAGAGTCCAGCTCAGCGAACACACATCTATATTCAATCAGAACAAAGACGACACCAAAGACGGTGCAGTCTCTGCAGTTCTGCCCCAAATGCAGACAGTAAGCTGTCAGCACTGAAACTAGTCATTTACTCTTATTTCACAGAGTCAGCCAAAATGTCACTTCAGCTCTGACTCTAGAGTCAGCAAAGTTAGTCACCTGCTGTCCGTGTGGATGCAATGATGAAGGAATATGGTTTGCAGAGCAGGGATGCATGCGAGTTAGTCATTTCTGTACCTTCCTGACAGGAGAGTCCGACCCAGCTGTGCAGGCAGCTGCAGCGGCCATTGCGTCGATCGCATTGTGCTCCGTTCTCACACTCGCAGGTCTCAGCACAGTCTGGTCCGTAGTGATTCGCTCTGCAGTCTGAAACAAAGTGCACATGAAGACAGAAATTAATCTACAGAGAGGTACTGTGAAATTATCAGACGGGTCAGGATTCAGCTCATGTCTACTACTTCATGCCAACATTTTTAGTTGTAGTAGTAATTGCTTCTTCATCATCACGTCTGAGGTTGTTTGCAGTTATAGAGTCCAGTGATGAGTCAGTTGCGGTACTTTGTTTCCATGTCATGCTACTTTATACTCGTTACACTCTACAGAAATTTGTGTTATCACATCATAAAACATGATTAAATGTTATAGATTAAACTACCCACCAACTGCTTTATAGAATAGTATGATTAGCTCCACCTTGACCAATTACAGCATGCTAATGACACATTAATGCAGCCATAATGTGAATCAGTCTAGTGCAGTGTAATGCACAGTAAGGTTTTTGTGTTATTTAACCTCACTGAAGTGAATAAAAACTCTTTGTATCATGCAGAAGATTTCAACAGCAGCACAAACTACATCCTTCGAAATGATCAGTTAAATGAGAACCTGTATAAAACAAAAACATTACAAGGTTCATAAGGAAAGAGGATTTACTCCAGCATTGTAGTAGTTTAAATAACAAATACTACATAAATAATGCATGCTTTTGGTCTCATTTGCAATACATGACCTTTACTTGTAATCATATCTAAAAAATACCAAATGTTAACATCAACTTCTCTAAAGCTCCCCAACTCTTAAACACAACAGATCAGGCCAGGAACAAACTCTTGATGCCACTCTAATGAATGCAAGTTAGCAGAACACATTCAGGAAAAAAAAGGTGAAATGAATGAATTTGCATTTGAGCTCAGACTAGTCTGCATTTTCTCTGAGTGTGGGTGAAGTATTACCAATGTCACATCTGGGTCCAGTCTTCCCCGATGAGCAAAGGCATCTTCCTGTCACAGGATCACATTGGGAGTCGTCATCACAGTCACACGCCTTGGCACAGCTCTGACCATAGGTACCCTGTTCACACACTGAGGGATGTGAAACAGCATTTAAATAAAAGGATAAATTAACATAAATGCTCAAAATATCTGTAATCAGCAATGATCTGACTGACCTCTGTGGCAGCGGGCTCCGTGGTATCCTGGAGGACAGATACAGTGACCCGACACAGGGTGACAGGAGGCTCCGTTCATACAGTCACACTGCAGCTGACACAGCGATCCGTGGAGTCCAGCCGGACAGGCTGAGGACAAGGAAATGTAAAGTCAACCATTACTGGTTACTTAACAAGAATACAACCCAGTTCAGATCAGACAGATCAGAATTGGAGGTTTTAGTTCATTAAAATAAGAACTAAGACTGGATCCGACAGAACATTATTGATTGTAAATTCCATTTGATGGGGAGATTTGACACTATTGGTCGGTATCAAACCTTGATACTTCTTATCTACTATTAAACTTTGAAAATGTTTATTCATATTTTATTTAGGCAGGGTTTTGTGCAACTGCTTGTGTTTGAACATTTAAGAATTTGACCTCTTTTTAAATTACAAATAAGTTTTGTAGACAATGAGTGTTTTAATTTCCTATCCGAAACAGTATTGTTTTGATATTAATACCAGAACTTGGATATCATATTGTCATGTGAAACATTTCAAACGATACTGAACTCTATTAGTGACATTGGCAGTTTTCAGTCATATCTGTCATATTTCATCCATTAAGCTACTGAATTTTAAGAAAACATCTTCACAAATGTAGAAGCATATTCTAATATACACTCAGTTGTTTTTCTTTTAACAAAAAGCTGGAGGAATAAACAGTGAATTTGTAATTAACCATTCAGCTGCTCCAATGACAAATTATTCGCTGGGTTCGCTCCACCTAAAGAATCAGGTTTGCTTTGATCGAAACTTTTGGTCAGATGGATTCTAGAAAACACTTGGATCTATTTTTTGTGCTTTTATCTGTTCAGTTCTCACCATGTTCACAGTTAAGTCCATAGTAGCCTGGACCACACTGGCACGTCCCTGTCACTCTGTGACAAGTACCGTTATTTTGACAGTTACATTTCAGCTGGCAGTTGGCACCAAATCTGCCTGCAGTGCATTCTGTGATACAAATGAGTAAAAGAGACCAAAACCTGCCATTAGTCACCATGTGTAGCTTTAGCATGCAACAGCAGATCATATATATACAGTAATAATGAGCAGATGTAAATGTGTGAGACCTTTTTCGCAGTGTGCACCGGTCCAGCCCAGACCACAGGTACAGTTTCCAGTTGCAGGGTCACACACTCCTCCATTACTACAGTTACAACGTTGGACACAACCCGCCCCAAACCAGCCTGAAGGGCAGCCTGAAGCCAAGCACACACTCAAATTAATGAATGAAGAAAATACCTTCCTTCTCCAGGCTACAGGTGAATATAGAAGCTTCATTATAAAAAAAACAGGCAAACAACAAAACACAAGATGATGAACAAGCTGTTGTACATATACACTGGAGCCATTTCTTGTACAGAAAAACAATCAACTGGCACATAATGTTATTGATAATTCATCTCATTAAGCATGAAGTCCTCCTCTAATAGAAACCTAAAAAGAGGAGAGTAAGCTTTAAAGAGCTGTTAAAAACACCACAAAAATAAATCAGCAGCACCGAAAACTCACTGTGACCACAGTCGTCTCCTCTTCGTCCAGGGATGCACACACACTGACCAGTTACCGGGTCACTCGGGGCTCCGTCTCCACACAGCGCCACACGAGCACAATCAACTCCGTAACGCCCAGGTGGACACGCTGTTAAATACAAAACACATACCAGAAGCTTGTCACCCCATGCTGTAACACTCAGTTATTCACCATCAGCACCACACTTTGACACAGACTCACTGATGTTGCAGCAGGCTCCTATAAATCCTGCTGGACATTCACAGGCTCCGGTGGATGGCGTGCACTTTCCTCCATTTTCACACTTGCACACTCTTTCACAGTTAGGACCATAAAGACCCTCTGCACACACTGAAAATAAACAACCAAGAGTCACATGATTTGAAAAGCCTTAAAGGATTTGTTCATGTTAGTGTATAAGTATGTTTGTCGACATACCTTGGTCACATCTGGGACCAGTGAAACCTGGGGCACAGTAACATAATCCAGACACTGGGTGGCAGAGCTGGTTTGTCTCTGAGCACTGACAGACCTGGTTACAGTTCTGCCCAAATGTTCCTGGAAGACAAGCTGATAGCAAGTACACAGACACATGCAGTGTATTAGAGAGGCTTGTACTTTCTAAGGCACCAGTAGTGTCTGTCAGTATCAGTCATCAGTGCATTAATGAGTTTATCGTGTCCAGGGAGCGACTTAGTTATTTCAAAATTAACCAAATCGGTGGATTTTGCAGACAAGTTAGTCCAACAGCACTCACTCTGTTCACAGCCGTTGCCAGTAAATCCAGGAGGACAGCCACACTCTCCAGAGATGTGGTGGCAGGACGTGCCCTGAGCACAGCTGCAGCGCTGCATGCAACCCTTACCATATGTACCTGGCAAACATGCTGAAAGTCAACAAAAACAAAACAAAATCAGAAGATTAGAGTTATTTCCTCTCACCTCTTTGCCTCCATCACTAACCAGCAGCAAAAATACTTCAAAGAATTATTTTCACTTACAGTACATATAGATAATACTGTATATTTAGCTGTTTTCTTTGTGACATTTCTTCTTTCTTGATTTTTCACACATTTCTTTCCTTGTGCAACAGGGAAAGCACAACACTGATTTTATATATATATATTATTTGCATAATCACAAATTTGCCTCAGCCATCTCAATAATCTGAAGAGTATCCATCTATCTTTATTTCAATTAAAGGAAAAAATTACACAAAAATTACATTATACAGAAAACAAATGACAGTATACATAAAATGTATGACATGTAGAATACAAGTAAATAAAAGTAAATATTAAGTGTTATAAGTTTCAGGGAAATTATTTATTTAATGTATTATTTAAATTTCTAATCCTACTCAAGCATTAAGGTATTTGATCATTTAATTTAAATTTAATTTATTACTGAAATATAATAAAGACAAACTCCATCCACCAGGGGCTGCAAAAGTACCACAGTCTCTCTAATTGCAGATTTGTACCTTTGTCACAGAGTTTTCCTCTCCACCCTGCAGGACACTGACACTCTCCAGTGACGTGGTGACAAGTAGCACCATGAACACACTGACATCTCTTCTCACAGTCGGCACCAAACCGGCCCGGTTCACATGCTGAGCAGAGAAATGTTACAATTAATGACGATACAGTACAAAGTACTGCAGTTCAGAGTGCAGACGTTAATGTTTAATTATTGTTGCTTCAGTTACAGAGTCTCACCTTTCTCACAGTGGTCTCCGATCCAGCCGTCACTGCAGCTGCACCGACCAGTCTGTCTGTCACACTTGCCGCCGTTCTCACATGCACACTGCTGCTGACAGTCAGCCCCAAACTGTCCCACTGCACACTCTGTATAAACATACAGCAGCATGCACAACCAGAAACACACGTGTGGGAAGAGCCGTGAAAGAAAACAGAGATGATGTGAAAACACATACAAGAGAGAAACCTGCTCTGTCAAATTTCTGCTGAGGATTGCACATATTATTTTTCCCCCAATAATTTATAGTTGGGCTGAGTAAGGAGTTGGCAGATGGTGGTAGCAGCCACAGAGTTTAGTGGCTTCAGTAAAGTCATTCCAGGAACAGTATTAGAGGTTTCCTGAGCTTGAGGATGGAGATGGGGCTGGCACAACTCATCAGGGAAAGGCTCTAACAGGCACAGAGGGAGGATAATGTGCAATATGGGGCTCAGAGGGAAAACAAGCTGGAATGTCATCGCTGGGTCGAAAGAGACTTTTACAGAGCAGACTCGTCTGTGGTGCAGAAACAAAACTCTGCCAGTAAACAGGTAAATGAGCTAAGGCAGCAAATGAAACTCACACTGATTTCTGTTTCCTGAGCACTGTAAAAGAGCCACAGGTCACTGCTTTAAATGTTTACTTCAGGGTTCAGGTAATGTTATTCTTCTGCATTTCTGTCCAGACTAACCAACATCACTATGGCTTTAAAATATCAAAAGTGGTTTAACATGACATATTTCAATAAGTCCAGGCTAGTTTTAATGTGAGTTTAGAAGGGTGAGGGACATGACGTCATGTCTATTTTTAATGTGTAGAAATGTGTGATACGGGTAGATTTAGCTGACATTCATGTCAGTAACTTCAATTTAAGTACGAGCCCTACGAACTAGTCAACGTGTGGGTTTAGAGTGAAACATAGCCATTAAAAAAAAACCCTGCTGTCATTGTACTGTTGATTTACCATTTGTGTTTCTGAGAGGACTGGATCCTTAAGTAAGAGGATCCAGATGCTTTAGTGAGCTACACCAGCTCCGTTTCACACGCTACTGTGTTCATGAGTGTATAAAATCCTTAGGCGACACAATTTTGAGCATTGCAGAGTGCTGCCACTAGCGTCAGAATAGCGAGAAACAGCAAGATACTGCTTTTCCCTTTGAGCCTTCAGTAGCCTCTATCACCTCCAATACCTATCCCTGCGGTGTGCCTACACAAACATGTTTAACTGTGTTTCTTCAGATGTTCATACGCTCTTATCTAACTATGTATCTATCTATCTATCTATCTGTAATCTATCTATACTGTCTAAACACATAAACATAGGTTGAAGTGCATTTTAATGTCTCACTCTATTTTCCTGCATTTAAACCTTCATCTACAGTGCCTGTGTTGAACTGCGTTTTCAAAACGTGGATGACATACAACTCAACACTGTCCCTGAACACAGTCAGATATTTAAGCAAACTTATTGAGTTTGCTTAAATTTAACTTATTGCCTGTGTACAATCTGTGTGATGCTCTTCCTCTCCTCCTCCTGCCAGTTGGCCTTTGCCATAGCGACGCTGGTGTTCTCTCATCAGAGTACCATGTTATTATAAACGATGGCCAAAAGTATAAAAATAGGACCCAAGTTGAAATAAATCTGAATTTTCCTTCTACACGGTCCATCATGTAAAAGGAAAGGTGGTTTTTGTGGTAAGCACATGGAGACTCTTACTCACACCTTCTGAGTCTTACCCAGTTCACAGGCTGAGCCCGTCCATCCACTGGCACACGTACACGTTCCACTAGTCTTGTTACATGTGGCTCCGTTCTGACACAAGCAGTGCTGTTGACAGTCTGCTCCATAAAACCCTGCAGGACATTCTAGGAAAAAGAAAAACACAGATTCAAAAGCATCTTGTGACGTCTTATTTACCTGTCGTACAGATGATCACTTTGCTCTGTGATGTGTATAAACTTACCTTCTGTGCACTTGGGCCCGGTCCAGCCCGGCGCACAGACACACTGCCCACTGGCCGGGTGGCAGATGCCATTGTTGCAGCAGCTACAGGTTTGGTTACATCCTTCCCCATAGAAACCAGTTGGGCACACTGCCAGGAGAGGATTAAACAAAATCATTACCTCTTCATGAACTCTGCTGATCAAAAGTGGAAATTCCAGTGGGTGGTAAGTGATACAGGCAATACCATGGGTAACATCAAGTCGGTGCTTTCCCATGTGTGACTAGGCTGGGTTTTCCCAAATAACTCTGAGCAAGCAAGCGTATGTTTGTCCTACCTCATAAAGATGTGCTTTTCATTCCAGAAATACCCTGATACAAACTATCGGAGCTCTGATTCCACATTTTTGTCATAACACTGCAGTGATGTCAACACCTGTAAATATTTTAACTCTCAGAGGTGCACCTGTCACTCACTCTGGTTGCAGACTGGACCAATCCATCCAGCAGGACAGGAACAAACCCCAGTGACGTGGTCACAGCTCCCACCATTTACACACAAACATTTCTCCTGGCAGTCCAGCCCGAAGAAACCCTGAGGACACGCTGAAACACACAGATGTAAAGAGTTAAAGTTATTAGCACATTTACAAATTCGGCAGATGAATTTTCCGTAGGGATCAAGGAGCTTCTCTTACACTTTTCACAGAAGGTTCCAGTCCATCCCACCTGGCAGGTACAAGCTCCACTCACATGGTCGCACAACGCCCTGTTTTCACACTGACAACGATGGCGACAACCGAGACCAAACATACCTGCTGGGCACGCTGAAGGAACATCGCACACATTATTTAGGAGAACCTTAAAACCGCTACATGTATGTTCAAAAGTATTTATTTGAAGTACTTACTGCCACCTGCTGGCAGTATCAAAAATTGATGACAAATTGACGGGAGAAAAGCTAGTGCACCAACTTTCACTGGCTTTTGAAATGAAAATGTTTAAAAATGCTTTAAACTTTAAAGAGCTTTACAATAACTTTGACTTGAACACTTTTCTCCTTAAAGCAGTTTTTTTTGTAGAAATACATTCCAAATACCGGGACAGTGGCACAGAAGGTGAGGCAGTTGGCAATTGCCAATTGTCTCCCAACCCAAGGGTTGGTGGTTTGCGTCTCGGTCCCTCCCCAGTGCCGGTCCCATGCTGGTCCTAAGCCCATAAAAATGGGCGTAAAATGCTTGTCAAATTAAATATGCAGAGTGATCGACCTGTGGCAGT
>JAUBNQ010000023.1:16151555-16162695 GCA_032353495.1 Ctenopoma kingsleyae
CTACACACACACACACACACACACAGCATACTCTACTACACACACACACACACAGCATACTCTACTACACACACACACACACAGCATACTCTACTACACACAATATACCATACTACACAAAGAGTATACCGTACTACACACACACCGTATACTCTACTACACACTACTACACACCATACTACACACACAGCATGTGTGTAGTAGTGTGTAGTAGAGTATACTGTGCGTGTAGTATACTATATACTCTACTACACACACAGCATACCGTACTACACACACACAGCATACTCTACTACACACAACTACACATACACACACACACACACACACAATATACCGTACTACACAAAGAGTATACCGTACTACACACACAGCATACGCTACTACACACAACTACACACACAGCATCCCGTACTACACAAAGAGTATACCGTACTACACACACAGCATACGCTACTACACACAACTACACACACAGCATCCCGTACTACACAAAGAGTATACTGTACTACACACACAGCATCCCGTACCGCACCCCGCAGAGTAAAATACATCCACATTGTGGTTAATAGCTAATAATCCAACATTTTAATTGCAAAGTTTTCGCTATACTTAAATTCTTCAGGACAATAATTTTACCACCAAGTGTGAGAGATTAAATTAATGAGACATTCCTAAATAGTGGTGAAAAAGCCTTTAATGAACTAAATTACCAGCAACAAATGAGAAGGTCAGATGTCTCTCAGAGTCACTTCAGGGTAGCATAGCTAAGCGACAACGCGGGGAATGCACATTCCCATTTCTGAGAAGTGAGACAGGATTGTTGGCAGCCAACGGTGCATTTTTGCCCCCACCGCCCCCCGTGCCCCTTACGCTGCTTAATCTTCCTTGAAATAATTCTTTAATGTGGCATGTAGCGTGGCACGAAACTCACTCATCTGTCGCTGTGGATGCCTCCACTCTATTACAAAGACACCTTCTAAGAGGATTAGCAGTTTCTACAAAAATAAGCATCGAAAAACTGAAAACCAGTGAGCAGGTGTCACCCTTAAAGCTTCTGAAGAGGGTGACCAACCCTCTGTTTAGCCTCTGTCGATGTGTTTAACCCCCAGAGTGCGACCCAGATGGAGACCACACTGGGGGCAATTCAAAGACACAAAGACCTGCACTCAGGGCTCCGTTTGGTGCCATAATTGGTACGCGCAGAGCAGAGAACTGTATTTTCAGGCAACAAATCACGCCTTGCTATGCATAGGCCTGTGTGTCATTTCAAAGAGTTTTAGTGAAAACCAGGAATAGCTTTGTCAGATCTCTGACAGGTTTCTTTGAAAGACTTTAAATACCATTTGAGCTAGACGCTAGGTTCGTTTGTTACAATAGGCAAAATATTACTTATAATATCTGGAGCCTTTTGTGTATTATACATCATATATAACATTTTATGTTCTGTACATGTATCCAGTGGAATGGGGAATGTGGGCATTTGGTTAAAATAAAGAGTATAACAATCAGTATTTGAACATAATGGACTTTCATGAATGCAATTAAAGGAAGTAGAGACTAGCAACTACGCACAGTAGTATTCAACAGCTTAACAAACAAGCACCAGTCTACCCAGTCCAACAAATTTCTTCAAATCCACATTCATAACGTCGAAGGACATTAACGAGCAACTGTCTTACAATGTGATATAATTGCTTTCAGCTGGCGTCTACTTCTTGTTTAAGTACCACAATAAGTATAATTTTACGAGTTTATCCTGCTAAAACAGACTCTCAGACTGAGAAAACCTTGACTTGTGCTGTAAACTGGCATCTTCTCACAGTTACATATTTAACAGCAGTCTCACAAATTTCCAAATCCATTTTTGTATATTTCAGGCTTTATTTCCTCTGCTGCAGCTTAGTCTCAAAACGTATACAGAATATTTACACAGGTCAAACAATCTGAATTACACCACTGTTTTTGAATGTAATGCGTCGTGTTATTTCTGTATGCATCTGGACAGGTGTAAATTTGTGTACACATAGGACTAACATAGTTGCTGCTGTGTTCCATTACACGCTTACACACACACACACACACACGCACAAACAAAAAGACCACCCATGGATAGACAGAGGGCCATTTCCTCTCTTCTGGCTTCTGGGCCTATTTCACAAGTAGCTACCTTCAGTGGTTTGGTCCCACCACAAAAAGAAGGGGGGCCAGTTCCTATTGAGCAGTTAACGAGGACGACAAACTGGAGGAGCCATTGTCCCTGCTCCTCAGGCCCTGTCACAAAGCTCATTGTTGTCATCAATCAACATAACTGCTCTGTTCTACTCCCGTCTAAACCCCATCCATCGTCACCCAGCCACTGGCTACACTGGTAAAACACTGAAGTAAAAGTTTTCACTTGTTGACTGAGCAGCACTGCAAGCATTTAAAGTGGAGGAAGTCGCCATCACCAAGTCAAGAGCTCTTCAGGGTCAGGAGAACCAGATAGTCACTGAGCCAATTGGAGCCTTTACAAAAAACACAAACGTCGCCTCAGTTGCACTTGAGGATTCGGGGGCTTCAAGAACTGGATTCTGCCTCCACAATTCAACTGAGTCATCAGTTGTAAAAACACTGAACAGATGTGGCCCTGAGATCTTAAACAAGACAGAAAACCAATCTCTAACTGCAGTACTTTCAATAACTGATTAATTGTTCTGATCAATTTTAAACATGTCACAATTTTCTGGTCTTTTCCAGTGTCAGACTGAATTTTTACTTCTCTTCTACACATTGGTTTGGCATCTACACAGGAGATATTATGTCTACATGGTGATATGAAACTGTAAATTTGGTTTCAGTGCAACTCTTCACTTGGAGCTTTCTTTGTGCAATAACACAGGAAAACAAAAACTGCAAATCTCAGACATTTTCAAACTGCCATTGCAATGCTATTGTGTTAATAGAAAACTCATAAACCTTTAGAATTAGATGACAGTAGCCTGAAACTGAAAACAAGATTGACTGGGTCAAAATAGCAGAATAAAACACGAAAACAACCAGACATGCCGTGCCGTGATGTGGTGTGGTGTATTCTTCCTCTAAATATGTGACTAATTACGCAAAGCAAAGAATGCTGGAGAACAACAACTGAGTGAATGAACTGCAGCACGGTGAGAGGACACCAACATCTGCACCAGCAGTAGACGCAGAGGACAAGAAGAAGAACACAGGTGAACTGAAGAAGGGACAAAGTACTTACAGTCACTACCAAGCCACTGTGTGTGCGCGCTCTATCTACAACATGATTAGACCCTCAATTCCACTCAACTGCCTCACAATAACCACAGGTCATTAGTCTAATTACATCACACTGGCATTTTATTAGGGAACACACACAGAGAGAAAGAGGGTGGAGGACAAGAGCCAAAAAGAAACCTCAAAAGTGTCAGACACTAAATCACTATCTCAACTCAAAGCATTCTCATCTTCCCCTCATTTGGGGGTTTTCAGAGGATTTGTCAAAGCTGAACATTTTGAAAAGCAGATTTTTCCTTTTGGATGTTGGAGGTGCTGTTGAAAACAGCTCCACAGATTACATTGTGTTGACTGAGGTACAGTACAGACAGTGCATAGCAAAGTGTGCAGGAGTGGGAGAGGGGGATTGTAGTTTGAGCTTCCTTTTATCCTGGTTCAATGGCTCAAAGAAAAGGGTGATTAGTTTGTCCCATCTCAAAGTGCTGCCATGTCTTTGGTTACAGAGATAAAAGCCCTGCCTCTTGTCGAAGAGAGCAGCCATTGTCACACGAAAAGAGAAACAAAATCCCCACGATCTACTAAAGTGAGGGGAAACACTGGGCAGTCCTGAGGAATGTCTAAGATGTGTTTTAAAACAAACCAGACTCATTTAAGAGAACACAGTGTAATGCTGCCTTGTATAATTTAATACTGTAACCTTCTCCCTGGAAACAAAGAACTCTTTGAAGAGACCATAGATGCTATAATAAGACACTGATGACAGGCACATCCAGGAGATCTTCTCCCACTCCCCAGTGCAGCCACTTCCCATCAGATGGCTGTTTGAGAGAGCAATGTGACTGTACTCGGGATGTTTCCAGACTGGGCATGAAGGACAGGGAAGTGGGAACTTATCAGTCTAACGGACTGGGGGACAAACTGTTTACAGAAATGATTTGCCAAGTGTCTGTCTATGGTATGCAGGTTATGTGATGTGAATCACTGGCTGTAAAATCCCATCAAAGGAGGTTTCTTGCTCTCAGCAGTGTGAACCTAAGCTTATCCACAAGGAGATGAGTTGCTGGCAGCCCTGGTGTGACTAGCAGCACTACTTGTCATGGACATACATGGAGCTCTGGACGGGAGTTACAGCGGTGTCTTTTTGAGCATCTTCATTGTGATTTGCCGGGAAAAAAAATATTGATAATGCAAATCCTCTGACCTGGACTGAATGTCACACCTCTGAAAGAGACGAGTGACGCGGCTGTGGATGAAAACCCAGTTTTAAACATGGGACCGCAGCAAGAGAGGGAAGATATTGAGCTCTGCTATACACTATAAAACATACGTCCAGCCGAGAAAACTAACTTTGAGACAGAGTATCTAGCACCACAGAGTCCTGACCTCACTCAGATTGTAACTTTTCTCTGAGTGTAGAACTACAATGTGAATCCAATTTGAGAGCAAATGTCAACACTTAAAGGCTTTTAACACTCAAGAATTTTTCCCAGCATCCACATCTAAACCTTGTGGGACACAAACGCTGCAGACATGGCACTGACTGATAACATGTGCTGAGGAGTCTGAACGGGCAAAGTACCTCTTGACCCTTTGACCTTTCTCTGAAAACCTTTCATTCAGAGGTCTGTGCCAATGGTGGGGTGATGTTTGAAGCAGCTCTCCTCCTGCTGAGTCACAGGAAGACATACTGCCTTCTAGTAAATATTCTTAACTGCATAAACTGTTTCTTTTTCCTTTTATGAAAAACAAAAAGACAAAATGTAAGAAACGAGGATACTTACGATAGAGACAACCTGCTTCTTTGTTAAGTTGAGACCATCCAGGGCAACACTTGTACACAGTCTGATAATCCTGTCTGTACACTTGTCTGTATGCTGTGTAGTATGCCGTCCTGTTAATATCACAAACATATCACTTTGAACATACACATTGAAATGGCAACTATAAAACAAACCTAAAAAACAGTGAAATGGTACCATGTATGAGAGAACATACAGATATTTTCGCTACTATTATCTGACTTTTGCACATATTTCATAAAGTATACCACAAATTAATGTGGCTGTATAGTTGTAAGATGAATGAAAGTAAAATGAATGCAGTATAAATGTTCAGCAAACATTTTTCCAGACATTTAAGGCACCGTTTTAAAGTGTGAGAGTGACAGACACTACTTCAGAGAACAGTACCCATCCCTGTACTTTGGGATCCCACTCATTGCTCCACGGTCATTACGCATTGTGGAAACATGTTTTGTTTACAGCAAGTAATTGTGGTCTAGGCTGTCTTCAAAGCAGCCTTTAAGTTTGTAACACGGTTAAACAATGCTGAGAAAGCAAGTATGAGCAGCCCAGTGAGAAACCCCTGAAACTGACAGAGATAGACAGGTTGAGATGTTAACACGAGGACTCTCCTTCAAAGGAATGTTGGCTGCAGAGACGTCTGTGTGTTAAATAGATAGTAACCCCAGTGAAGTGGGGCTACACCTTGCACTTAACTGTATGAGAGGTTCAAAGCTGTGATTACAGAACAAGAGTGAGAGATGAAGAGGAAGGAGAAGATCAGGGAGTTAGATCTCATCCTGTTTGATACTGTTTGGAAATGGGAGTTAAATGGAGGCTCATGGCCTTTCCCATAAAAGGTTTGCATGACTCACAGAGACTACAAAACCATTAATTAATGCTCTGCTGTACCCAGGGCTTAATGAGCAAAGCACCACAACCGCTGCAGGTGACGTTGGGAGTGTTTGTATAAGAACAGCATTTTTGTTACAGAGAAGCAGGAGCAGAGAACAAAATGAGGTGTAGCACTCACCTCCTCTCGTATCCCATGCACCATGACTGTCCCACACAGCCTTGCTTCCACACTTTAACCATGCGTGTGAAGGCCTGCACACACGGCTGCCTCTGGGCAACCAGCGTCACCTCCCTCTCGACGCACACGTTGGGCCTGGAGTGAAAACAATCATAAAAATATTTCAAATATAAATAATAATATATATGAAAATGTTCTGCTATGTGATGTACAGGTGCACTGTAAGAAATACAACAGAAAAAGAAAGGTTGCATAAGCTATTTTCTATTTCTCAGCATTGTAATGCATGTGAGGGAATCACTTGTTGAGGTGTTAATAATAAGGTTTTGGTATTTTTAAAGACTTAAGGGGAATTCCTCATGCATCTCCTTTCAGGATGCCGAACTAGAAAGCACAAGATTTTTCTAATTCCTGTAGTTCAACTTAAACTATATTCATGTGAAATGTGGAAAGAAAAAAGTATTTTAGATGGCGGCATATGAAAGTGGGAAAATTCTTTTCCTTTTGAACCTTCTACTCAGAGTTAAAAGGAAAAAAATCTTAACCAGGCAGGATGAACATTTTTAGATGTAAGACATGTTTGCTGAGAAACAAAAGCATATGAAATGCAGTGTCTGTAGCCAATTACCACTTCACATCACAATATCTTCAAAATAAACAAAAAAAGAAGCTAAACTTTCCCAGACAATTCAAATTAAACATGTTTTTACTGGAAATTCTGTACAACGTAAATTATTTCAGTACAGCATAAAGGAGACAGTTAACATTTTCAGCCTGAGGTAATGCACAGTAAACTGTACACAAACTGTGTCTGTGTCTGTGTTAACTAGTGCTACACTGATGTCTTCCTGCCAGTGGCAGCAGGTGTGAAGACACCTCAGACAAAAAAAGTGCGACACAATCTTTGAAACATTTAGTCATTTGATATTTCTCCAGGGACAGAAAGTTAACTTCTGCACATGATGTTCAGCAAGAATCTTAAGACAACATCCAGCTGCTCATTTCATAAACAACAGCAATCACTGCAAACTCCCGCTGTACACATAACTGCACATTATTGTACCAGCAGAAAAACTCTTCTCACATAATTCAAACTCATTATTTGTTATTTTGGGGGTTTAAAATACCTGTTAAATTGACTGAGACTTCACGTCAACAAACAGCTTCTGGCAGAGTTAGGAATGCGGTGCCATCCACCAGGAGCTAATGTGTAATCACGTAAATTACAGTGATACCAGGCTCAGTATCAGATTGAACCTGTCATTCAGAGGCTGCTCGGTACCTTGGAGACGTGAGGAAAATATATCACACAAGACCGTTTTCCGCCTCAATCACGCATAAATCTAAAAGTTTATGCGTGTACAGGTGAAGCAGCAGTTTTCTCAAACTTCAAAGGGAAAGTGAGGCCGTAAGATGAAGAGCCAACACCATCACAAAGTACTGTGTAAAAAAACTGCTCTGAAATAAACGTATGGAAGAGGTTACTCACATGTACGGCTGCAGGTTGTTGTTGTTGTTATTGGAGAGGTCATAACGGAGCGCACGAGTCTCTTTAATAAATATTAAGAAAAAAGAAAAAATAACACTATTCATCTTCTTCGTCCTGGATTAGTTTCTTAAAAAATGCCAATTACTTACAAACTCATACATGAGTATGACTCGGACATTAGTCAAAAACAAAAACCATCTGATAAATGAACCACTAAGTAAAAAAGCGGTAAATTTGAAGAAACTTAGCAGGCGCGTAAAAGATCTTCCGAGTGGAAATAACCAACACTACCCCAAAATAAAACAGCCATTACATGCGGTGTAGCTGTCTCACACCGACTGAACACTGCAGATCACCTTCCTCTCGTCACTGCAGATGTTGGACTGACGGACAAAAACTTACAGAGGCTGTGCGCGTTCTGCCTCCCTCCACTCACTCGGTAATAATAGCAGCGGTTTCAGGGGGGGGTGGAGGGGGGATGTAAAGCGTACCATCTACTGACCGAAGTTTCAGCAGCTTCTGAAACACACACAAGACATCCTGCAGTCGTCAACGTGCACTCACTAGCAGAGTCACCAACGACAGGCTCCTCCGGCTCCGGTGCGCTCTCGTTGTTCCACAGAGTACCTGTGCATTTGTGTGTGTTTGTCAGAGCGTTACAGATACAGAAAATAACTGTACACAGACTTTTCTGTGGCTTTATTCATTCTCAGCAATGATGCGGGGTTTGTCGTTCCACCTGTAAGTGATAGTGAAATGGAGCTCTGAGATCTACACACTTGTAGTACACATGTACACGTGTAGTGTGTGTGTCGCCTGTGGATATAGTGTCGCCTGTGGAGCAGCAGAGGCTGTTTTGTGGTTGAGACAGGGGGGTGAGGGGGTGTGGAGCAGCTAGTAGTCACTCTGCAGGGCAAACAGCTGATGGTGCGGTCACAGGGTCAGCAGCCAGGACTGACTACCGCTGCTCTCTAAACAAAGCTTTCATTGCACGCATGTGTGTTCATGACCCCAAAGAGTCTCGGGTCACTGTTGTCCGTGCAACCCGCGAGGATCCCTGCTACACAGCATGTTGTTTTAATTATATCATATCAGAGCTCATGCAAGATGTGCAAAAAACAAGTCATTCAGTGTGTAGTGATCAGATTACCTTGTTGTTTATGCAGCATGTCTTAAAACTGTTTCCAGAGCTGGATCAATGTGTTTGGAGGCAGAAATCTGTAGTTAGGATCCTGTATTGACTAGTCATGCTTTCTGTATTCTCTTCCTTTACATGTACACATCTCAGCAAGTACTCAGCAGACTACACATGGATGTGGCGACTCTCAGTCATCCAGGTCATGTTTATCCCAGAGGTGTTTATTCAGTGGCTCCTGGACTTGCTGGAAAAGGTTGAAGACGTTTTCTCTGACCTGAAAGACTTATTTACTTCTAACTCAAGATGGAGAGTTAATGGGAAAAACAATATGAACAAAGAAAAATACATGTATGAAGCAGACATTAATAAAATGCATCAAATAAATACATCCGCTGCCTCAAAACTAAAACTAAACATGCGATTTTCTATAAAACATACTCTGAAAACAGCCTAATTATGCTCATTGGTTTGTGAGACTTAAGGCAAGTTGTCTGGAGGAAGATTTGTGTGAAGAGGGGATTAATTGGGGCCCACATGTAATTACTGCCCCAGGCCCCGCTCACAAAATCACATCCAGAAGAAAATGTTACTGCACAAAGTTGTGATTCTCATTTCTGCCTTATTTTACTTTATTTATTGTCCAATGTGTTTCTCCTAAAAGTCACCTGGAGAAACAGGTGAGACATGAGATACAAGGAACTTCTGAAGGAGAAAATGAGCAATAATAGAACTACTAGAATAATGTGGGGCTATTTGTTCAGTTTTCAAAAGGATCCATCTCCCTCATAACTCATTTACCTCTAAAAAATTACTATTCTCTTGGTGGATTTTAGGAGAAACGTATCAGATAAAACAGAAACTAAAATGAGACAAAAACTTATTATAAAATGAATGGTGGTGTGCTGACACCTTGTGGTAAAAAATAAGAACTACAGGACATATCTAGTATGACAAGTGCCCTACATATGATGCAACGAACAGACTTTCATGTGTAAAACAGGAAGTAGCAGCACCGAACGACCTTTGCACCGTCTCAAAAAAAAACCTAACACAGAGTAAATAAAGCAGATAACCAATTTATGCTGCATCATATTCTCCGTTTTAAACAGGTTAAGTAACTTTACGACGCTTCCTTAATCCCTGCGCGACCTTTGCCCTCCGTCGTGCTGCAGCATGCAGTGTGTAGTGACAACAGCCAGACTCTGCACACGCAGACACACTCGCGTTAACATCGCAGACGTGCTCGTACAGTTACCGAGGTTTGTGGCTCGTCGAAACATGTCTTCGTCCCGGGATAAACGTCCGGTTTCCGTACTGGGGTCTATGGCGTTTGGTGGCCGCGCTGACGCCCAGCAGAGCCTGGAGATGGTGAAGGGTTTCCTGGACAGGGGACACAGCCAGCTGGACACAGCCTTTATGTACGTGGACGGAAAGTCAGAGACGATCATAGGAGGAATGAATCTTCCTAAAACAGGTAAATGTGGAGCTTTAATACTGACAGCAACTAGAAACACAGACCTCTGCTCTGAAAGTTCAACTAGCGGTGACTTTAACCAAGCTGCACCTTGTTAGTGAATGTACCTGCTGGTTGACAGGTGAACCAGCGTTGAATTATGGGTATCAAACATAAGCCCGTTATGCTCAGTGTCTCTTCTACCTGTGGTTACGTTTCCATTGATAAAACAATGGCCAAGGCGTCTTCTGTTGCTGGATCCCGACAGTTCAATTAATTTACCTTATTTATTTATCACCTACAAACTAAACACAATTTATATTTTATCGAAAATGACCTGTAACAACATCAGAAGCCAAAAGATAGTATGTGAATATGTGGGCAGCATGATCCTCCTGCTGTTTGTTTTACAATACCAAACTTTGTGTGCTGGGTCAAATAATCTTTAACTGAGTTACAGTACAAACTCACAGGACCTTTGATTTTCTAATAGTTAGACAATGTTAGGGAATAGTTAAACCTAGGTGCAGTTTGTGTGAATAATGAGTTTAACTTGTGAAGGTTGTTTTTTTTTTTTTTAATTTGATTTCACATTTATTTGAAAGTTTATTGACTGAAAAAACACAGCTGCTGTTTCTAGCAGTTAGTTGTGTGTGTGTGTATTTCTGGACAGAGCCTGCTGGAGGCTGGATAAAAGGAGTATGAAAAGTTAGTTGTGAAGTTAGAAAATATACACATATACACACATAACACACATAGTTCTGTTTGTGTATGTTTTCTGTGCAACAGTAAGCATTGCTACCAAAGCCAACCCCTGGGACGGGAAGACCCTGAAGCCAGAGAGTGTGCGCTCACAGCTGGAAACCTCCCTTCAGAGGTTGCAGACTGATTGTGTGGATCTTTTCTACCTCCATGCCCCTGACCACCAAAACCCCATCCAGGATACTCTGAGGGCCTGCAATGAACTCCACAAAGAGGTAAAGAGTTAAAATATAATACATCTTTGTCT
>JAUBNQ010000023.1:16162795-16181563 GCA_032353495.1 Ctenopoma kingsleyae
TCATGTTGAGATGCCATCTGGTGTTTCATTAAAATATGATTCATGGTTTAAATACAACCTTCAGGGAAAATTCAAGGAGCTTGGCTTGTCAAACTATGCGTCGTGGGAAGTAGCTGAAATTGTTTGCATCTGCAGACACAACAACTGGATCGCTCCAACCGTTTATCAGGTATTCTGGCAGTTTTTAAAATCACATCAGGTTCACTTCCAGTCAAATCCATCATCTGGGAATAAATCAGCTGCTCAACACATGTCCATGTTGCGTCCCTCCTTAAGAGTGGCTATGTTTTAGAACTCTTTTCTTTTTAAGTTTACATGCTCATACCTAGATGGAAGTTTAAATCACAAACCACTTATCCACAGCAGAATCTGCGGGACTGTGGCAGTTTTTGAGACCCCAGTGCTCCTTCTAACTAACTTTAACATCTTCTTGATATATGGATTTTTGCTTAAAATACTTTTAGTTGAGCTCTTTAACTAATATATACACTGCTGACTTAGATTCTTACATTCTCTCACAGGGGATGTACAATGCTACCACAAGACAAGTTGAGACAGAGTTGCTGCCATGTCTGAGATACTATGGGATGAGGTTCTATGCATACAATCCTTTGGCAGGTACTGTTTATCTGTCTTCTGTGGTACATCCTCCAGTCACTATTTGATACTACATTCTTTAGCTCAGAGCACTACTCCACCTAAGAAAGTACAGGACAGCTTCAGAGCCGCTAGAATGGCTGTAAACCCAAAATCTTGTCTTGACATAAAAGCTTTAACTCAAAATGTGGTGTCCGTCTTTGAGTGACCATTGAGGATACCTGTAGATAACTTGAGTGTGATTTTTTTTTTTTTTACATTACGTCTCCAGGTGGTCTTCTGACTGGGAAGTATCATTATGAAGACAAAGATGGTTCTCAGCCTGCAGGACGATTCTTTGGCAGCACCTGGGCTGCTGCATACAGGGACAGGTAAAAAACTGCTGTGCTTTTGAGAGTTTCCTACACATAGGTATTGTCTTGGGAAATGTTGTTGTTGCGTGGTCGGTATTTTTGCATGTCAGCAGAGTCAGTTGATAAAGTACGGAGTATAATGATGACTGTCCTCTTCTGTGTAAGATATTGGAACCAAAGTCATTTCCAGGCCATAGATGTGGTTCTAAAGACCTTGGAGACGGTGTACGGCTCAGAAAAACCCACAATGACCTCTGCTGCAATGCGCTGGATGTACCACCACTCCCAGCTTAAGGTACCTACTGTGCATGGCCAGCTGCAGTGGAGATTAATATACACATTTATATTATAGTCCTTTTATAATGTTGCCCGTCTACCACAGGGTGTCACTGCTACATAAAATGTTCAGTTAACTGAAGGATTTTTTTTTTATCAGCTTTTGGGCCTGAAACAAGCAATTGCTAAGAACTGGAATAGGATGTGGAACTGATCAAATTCAAACAATACCCAACTCTAACAGATTATTCCTGCCCTGGTACCGTACTCCAGTTTATAACCTGAAGGCCATTGCTGACATTAGCTTTCCACATTTGAAACATGTTTTTGTCAGTACTGCATTAATAATCAATGATTAACCACGTAGCACTTAGCATTGTATGAGGATACACATACACACTTTTCTAAAAATTGTAGTTGTTTTTATCATCTGTTGTGGTTGTATTCACCTATTACAGGCTGAATTTGAAGATCAACATCTGTCCTATGGAAATAAACAAAGACTTTAAATTATACATTCAAATGTACAAAGCCCACATTTCATTATCATTAGTTGTCTCACAGTAGATGAATAGTTCTTAATTTGTTAACTGAATTTCTGAATCTCAAAATTCCAGCTCTTTGGTTTGCATATTTTCTGACTACAATATCATCACGGTTTCAGGGTGACCGTGGAGATGGAGTCATTATTGGCATGTCGGACATGGCACAACTACAGCAGAACTTGGCAGCTGCAGAGCAGGGTCCCCTGGATGAGAGAGTGGTCACCTCCTTTAATGAAGCCTGGAATCTTGTGGCCCACGAGTGTCCAAACTACTTCAGATGAGGACCCTTTTCTTTCTTTAGATCCAAAATTTCAACCATTCACCAATAATTAAAGTTTTGTGAAAATAAATCTCCTAAAGCCTGGTTCACCTTCGCCACATGCTTATATACACCTTTTACCTGAAATCACACTTTAAAATAGTAGTTTTCCTTTGAAATGGATAAACTGGAAACCAGTATGTGTTAATGTGAGGAGCACTGTTATTGTAAAAATGTAAAAATAAAAACATGAGCTATTTTGTCAGGAAAAAAAATGACTGCATTGATTGATTAAACATTTACAATAAAAATAAAACATTTTCTCGTGAGTGTTTTTGTTACACATAAAATGCATCACTTGGGTTGATATAACACAAGATGACATGTACTTGTAATACAAAACGTTTTCTCATTATATTGAGAAATCTTAACAAAACAAGTGGATTCAAGATTGTTGAGTCTTTACTCCAGTCACTGACATTTACTGAACAATAATTCAGTCTAAAGATAAAATTCAAGGTGAAGGACATAAGTCGATGATTTGGGCCGAAAGAATTGACAGAAGAGGAACCTCCAGGGGTAGCACAGGCAGTCACTAACGATTTCAACATCAATGTCTCTCGTGTTCAAAGATGGCATGGATGATTTTCAGAAACATATGTTGTGTAGGTCTTATTCTGCATCATCATCATCTTCATCCTCATTGTCCTGCATAGACTCTTCCTCACCAGCAAAGTTCTCAAACTCACTTGTTTCTGAATTCCACATACATTTGATCTGCACTTTGAATTCTGCCATCTCGATACCAAAGAGTTTCTGTGGACGAAAAAAGAAGCCCGTCTGAACAACAAGCGATCTACAACACAGTACTGTGTGTCAGTCAGCTTTCCTGAAGTGAAACATAAACTCACCAGAATACGAGCCTGCTCAGGAGTTAAAACGTCTCCCTCCTTACAGACTTCATGGTCCTTTAGCAGTGTTACCACTCCTAGAATAACAGTAGAAAGATGTGACAGTTATACCCAACCTACATGGAAAACGTGTCCGTTAAAGTGAGAATGGATATTTTTGTTATTTGCACTAAAACATTTTAATCTTGCCTTTCTTCAGAGCAGTAGGGAGTCCTAGCTGTCTCAATTGTGGCTCCATTGAGTGAGTAAACTGTTCTAGGGGTCCCTCATCCAGAGTTATGTCCGTCTGTGCTTTGTTGCCTGACCGTGCGTAGTCCATCTCTTTGAAATGATCAAAATACCTAACGGAGAACATCAATCATCAAAATGTCTGTACAGTATATGATTTATCACTGCCACTGTGATCTAAGAAATGAAGCGTTACTTACTCTTGTACTTCTTCCTTTGTTTTATTTGTGAATAGTACTCCCACTTCTCCTCGTAGATACTTGCTGACCTGCATATTACCAAAGATAATACTGAATTCAACTACTAACAATATTATTACTTACATACTTATTGTTACTGTGATATTTTCTAGCTTGACACACAATAAAATGTCACCTACCTTGTGCAAATTATCTTTGTATTCATCTGTTTCTCCTTTACCCAAGGCAACCATCATGACTTTATTTTTTCCAAAGAAGAATCTGTGAAACAGAAAAGTAAATAAATATATATTAAATATGTATATATGTATATTAAATATGTTAATATGTAAATTTGTATTTCGGTATTTTGTAAAGTTGCAAGATTTGGAAAGTATAAATTAAACAAAACAGTCAAAGGTGAAGCAGAAGAGCTGAAGACATCCTGACGTTTTATACCTAACATAAGCAAATGACAATTACAATGCTGAAACTTAACATATAAACAATAACATTATAAATTAGATCATCTGACTCATAAATACATACAATACATTAAACCTTTAGATTATTAAAACAAGATACATAATACGATAAAAGTAATCTCCAGAGGAACATGAGAGCTAATGTTTTCACAAACATGAAAATGAGTGGAATGCCCCTTTAAACCCCATTAGGTTCATTAAGGTGTCATTACCTGCTGTGTTTCCATGCTGTCCTGATGTCTTTCAGCTTGTTATTCCTCATATTAGCCACAGAGAATATGAACAGGTTTCTGTAGGTGTCCACACATTTCCGTAACTAAAAAGACAAACAGGAGAATTAAGATTGAACTAACACTGCAGAAATACAAAGCTGACAGAAGATCAGAGCAGAAAACACTCACCTCCTCGATTACTTTTTGTTTTAACTCCAGTCCTTTCTTGGTTGTTTTTGTTAAAGAAACTGAAAAGAAGATCGTGTGGAAAAAGAAACCAATCAAATATAACTTTAAATGAAACCTGTCGTTACAGCAGCCCTGTGCATGTTTGGCTTATAATTCGTAAAAAATGGATAAAGTTAAGGGACATAAAATGGAAATTCTGACTTTTTTAACTACTCGTCGTTTCAAAAACAGAAATGTAGAAAGCAGTAACCATTTAAAAGTGTTTCAAGATCTAATTGTGTGTGACCCATTTATTTGTGAAAACAAAAACCACAAAAACCCCTATACGGTCTCTTGTCAAATCTGGCAGAAATTGTCCCTGAAAAAGACTACTTAAAAGAAAGTGTCACATTATGAAACCTGTAAATCAGAAGCTAACTACAGCGTCGTAGTTACCTCAGTAGAAGCTAACATTAGCCTGTTTCCTCTGTAACGTTACTTTTCAATTTCGCGGACAAATGTTCCACATAAGCAACATGTAAATATTTTAACAGCTTAATATGTTTGTACATGATATCATTTTAACTTGTGTTTTCTTACTTTTCTTGTCCCTCTTTGACTTCGGCATGATTTCGTCCCACGATGGCAGAGCAGCAAACGCACATGTGAAGAGAAAGGACCCCGAATGTTTCTGTTTGATGAGGCTGGCCGTGTGGTGCCTGACGGAAAATAAAATACGATTTAATAAAGACTTTTAATTAAAATACTTAGGTGCCGCTGATCCTAAGTGAATGTGTATATAAGTAGAGCTATGTCATCTTAGCTGAGTTTATGTCACACTAAACATAAATGTAAAATGATCTTCAAAGCCTGTCCTGTGTGTTGAAATATGGACATTTTAAGAGAATATTATAATCTAAAATATGCAGATTTTACTTTAGATGCACATGTGATGGAGTTGCATATTATGATGTGACATTTCTCATATTTTAGAAATCTACATTTTCGTGCCTGTTATCTCTCTTTACATATAAACTATACGTTAGGTTGTTGTCAGCCTTACCTGCCATTGTTTTAAATTACGGGGATTATGAACGGATTAACCCACCAGGGGGCACCTGAGCCAAAGTGCTAGTAAATCCACACTGCACTAGAGTCAAGAAAGAAATGTAGAAACTGCTCAAAAATACACGTCCCTGTAATATGGTAACTTTACTGTGTTGTCCTCTGATTCCTGTGATGTGATGTGATGTGTGTGAGTTTGACACTAAAGAGACAAGTTTCTCTGGGCTCCCCGCAAGCTTGAGGATGTGCAGTTATAACTTTTACTGTGGTAATGGTTTGTCAGTGATGCCTTTTTAATCTGACTTTAAAAGTCAGTTTAATAATTCATAAAATGACAGCTCTGATATGTTTAACAAAATTAATAACAAGGGCATTGTTGAGAGAGTCTGGTTCGACCTATTAATTAGGCTTGTGTGTGATCCTTCTTGTTTCTGTCTCTGTCTCTGTGTGAGAGAGAGGGAGGGAAGTGGGAGGTGCTGATGGAGGCGATACTGCCTAGTTTAGCGCTTTGCAACATGATCCGTGCACACCACGGAGAGGCCGGGCCCTGAGGTCCTGCGTCGTGCCGTCCCACCGCACCACATGGATAGAGCTACGGCGACGGGGAATGACAACAATAGGAGGTGGACTGGTTTCCTCCGTCGGCTGGATATATGAACCCACACAGCATCAGCACGCAGCAAAGGCAAACACAGAGATGAGGGCGACGGGAAGTAGTGCCGGTGCTTACTGCGGTCTGCGTCAAACCTCTGTCTCCTTCAGATGATGACGCCCTGTCATTTAAATGACTTTTTGGGGTTTGTTTGCTAGTGAACACTCATGCTGCAGGGGTCCATGTTAGTGTCTGGGGGTAAATATCCAGCAGGGACAGTAATGGTCACACCGCGTCCTGCCGCTCTGTCACTTTCAGCATCTGCATTGTAAGGAGACACTGGAGGAGTGGGACTGCGAGGGACCATGCAGAGATAAAAACAACAGGTTTTGTTGTTATATCCAAAGCAGACAGAGTCGTAGTTGGATTATAGTTATTTACCAAACATGAATTCGCTGTTTTTCTCCGATATTCCGCCCGGTCCGGTCGGCAGCGTTCCCGCAGGGTCGGGCGCGGTGACCAGCGCCCTGCGAAATGACCTGGGCTCCAACATCCATGTGCTGAAAACCCTCAATCTGCGATTCCGCTGCTTCCTTGCTAAAGTTCACGAGCTGGAGAGGAGAAACAAACTGCTGGAAAGCCAGCTGCAGCAAGCTCTGCAGAAAACGCAGTACCGACACCTTTACGCCCGAGAAGTTGCCGTGCAGACGGACGGTCCTGAGTCGCGACTGCCGGGCACCATCTGGAGTTTCACCCACGTTCGGAGACAAGGGGAGCGCTACGAGACCCTACACGGACCAGGGGTAACGTGGACTCATCCAGACGGAGTTGGGGTCCAGATAGACACAATAACCCCAGAACTGAGGGCTCTGTACAACGTGCTGGCCAAAGTCAAACGGGAGAGAGACGAGTACAGGAGAAAGTGAGTAAAGTGAACCTGATCAACCTGATGTGAAACCATGTGCTGTGCTGTTGATAGTTCCACTACAAAACTGGTAATTTAGGGCTGTATCTAGGCTAACAACCTAATACATGTGATATAATAATTCTATATATATAATAATTCACAGCACAGAAAGAAAGGAAGGAAAAAAGGAAAGGAGGAAGGCCACGAATGCTGCTGTGGCCTTTTCCTTTCTGTCAGTATGATCAACCGGAAACTCTGTGGTCTGGACAGATGTGTGCTCCCATTATCACTGTCCTCACTAAACAGAGATCAGAACAAAACTGGAATTAAATACACACTGATCATCTCAGAGACACATAAAGCTGCTGTAGTGTAGTGTTTAGTCACAAAGCGCACAAAGTTCAGTGGTTACAGCAGTTTATAACTTGGTCTGATGTTGTGCTGCACTATACCTTAAAACGGGACACATAATCAGCATTGCTCTGATAATGGGCATCATTTATAACATTTTATTGATCAACCTATTAATGATTGTAGAGGTCAAGAAGCTGGTTGATCTGCCCGTGACTTTGTGACTCCTTCTTTATCAATGTGACTTTTTCTTCTTGTTTCTTCTTGTGTGACTGTGTGACAGTAGCCATATTCTCTCCCGACAGTGAAGTGGAGAGATGACAGCAGCACAGTGGTAGGGTTACACTCTAGGTTGTATTTCACATGAAGGTTGTCAGAGCTGAGTGGCTGCTCAGCATTTCAGTAACACTAAGTCGTTCATGGTGAGCTGATCCTGTTTCTCACACACTTCTGAGGAAATTCTTTTCACATGGGCTCAGCCTCCACCAATTGTTCTTCTTCTTTAGTCATATTATTTAGCTTTTCCTTGAGGACTCACTGCAGTGCCTTTGGCTGACCCACGTCACTGCTGGCCGGCTTGGCTGGCTATTGGGGGCAGACATGCCAAGCTACTGCCTGCTTCTGTTTGCCGTCATGATTTAAGCAGAGAGGTATTTTAACAGGCCCCTGTCTGCTTGGCGAGGTCGGCTATGACGAATGCTGACTTCCCTTGCGAGTTGCCTGACTCAGTGACACAGAATGTGTGCTCTCCCACTCTGCTGGGAAACTAGATATCCTGTCCAGTCATTCCCTGTAACACCAGCATATCCTTTTTTGTGCATTTGTGCTTGAGAAGATGAACAGCAGCGACTGGGACAGCAGCCAAAGTAAAATCTGCTGCAGCTGAAGTCTAAAATTTGGGAGCTGTTAACTGTATAAGTCTTTGAAACAGCCATCTCAGGTCCTTTTTAATTAGAACTGTAGTTTGTAAAATTATCCACTTACTCCACTGAGCTCATTCGCTGCTGTTGAAATGTATATCTCCAAGTAGAGGGTGTGGAGATCCTGGTAAGCTGTGAAAGAACAGGATTTGTTATAGGATATATACATTATGTACATATTTACTAGCACTGTAAATGTTGTTTGGATTTTTATATAATGACAGTGACAAGCACCACTGTGAAAACCTCCTTGAACGTTTTTACATGGTGAGAGCTGTGGAATAAGACACATTCCTAGGCTATTTTTACAGCCTGATAATCATGGTAATCAATCTCCTCCCCTGCCTCTTTCTCCCTCTCTCTCTCTTCCCCTCGCTGCTCTGAGCTCAATAATTGCATCACCACCGAGTTCACTGCCCAGTTGTTTTCTGTCTCCCAGCCTAAATCCTCTTTACCACAGTCACGTTTCAGCATTCAGTCCCCGAGCCCCATCCTGCCATGCCTTTTCTCTTCTGTGCTCTTTGTACTCAGCTATTCCTTCCCCTCGTCCTTCACTCCACCCCTCTGCTCCTCTCTCAGTGTCATTGCAGACACAGACGAAGCCCCCCCACCCAGTGCTCCCACACCGCCATGGTGATTTATTAAAGCTTTACAAGGGTGGACACACACGAGGGGATGAATTGCTGGCTGGTCCGTTTCTGATTTGGTCACTATAAAGCACACGGTTGTTTACTGTCTCACATTTTGCAGTACGCCTCCTTTTGATCAAGACATTTTCTGAGCCTGAGGCCAAACGGTGTGACACATTCTTGTTTGTAACACCATCTCTTATGAAGCTGTATAGTAAAGTTACTTCATAAGGGTTCTTATAAGGGAAAAGACACCAGTATAATGGACAACAATTATCAGCCTGCAATTGTAAAAGAACAAGAGCCAGATTTGTGTGTGCAGGAAGAAACTAGCTATTTTTCCCCCATGAAGTACCTTTAAAGTTAGAGAAATATTTTTTTACTGATGCAAATAAATGCACCTACCGCTTGATATAGCCTTAATTTATTCTTCAGTAATTCAGTTAATCATGCTTTGGCAGTATAAGTATGTCCTGCACCACACAGTGTAAAAGCCACAAATATTTTTTGAGCTCTTTGAAATTCTATGGTGAAAGATAATCTTAAACAAACTGAATCTGAATGAGTACTCGATTCAGCTGACAAGAGATGATGATGTTTATTTTTAATGTGACACTTACGCTTTTAATCAATTTGTAACGTTTATTCTTTGCAACAAATGGGATTTTCTGTGTGTGCTGATATTTAGCTTCTGAAAAAGTTAGAACTGACTTCAGAGGAATTGGCTCCAAGGTTTCATGACTTTTGTTACAGTGTAATTTATAATCTCTTGTGGTTACGATCTTGAATTATAAACCAATATAGACACACACAGACTCTGTCACACAGAAGAAATAAGGTCTAGTGTGTTGTCTAGAAGTTGAGTCATGGTTATTGGACTTATTTCATGTTAGGTCAAAACATTTTACTACTCATCCAAGTACTTTCTTTGGTTGGAAGAAATTTGGTTTCCTTAAACTCAGCTTCCATTATGTTTTAGAGGAGAATAATATGTTTCTTTCTGGGTGTATTTCCTGATCTGGAAAAGCTCTTTAACCGATTTAGGCCACATTCTTTACTGATTCTTTGCCGTCCAAGCACTGCTGCATTCAAGTAAACTTGTTCATGCAAATGCATCCAGGTGCTATCGCTGTTTCTGACATACAAACATACAGTTCATACACATGTAATTGTCCAAGAATGGGCTTCATTAATCAGACAGACAGCTATGACGATCAGTTAGTGCCACAGTGTCTGGACTGTGACTATGGTTACGTACCTCTCGCATAGATAGACAAATGTGCACAGGAAGGTGGGTCAGTGCCAGTGTCCTTATGCACGTTGTTTTTATCCCACTGCCTTGCATCACTGTGAAATGTATCACCAGGGGGTCAGTGAGTCTCTCCCAGTAACTGCCACCAGCATGCAATAGTGCTTAAAAGGCCATGAAAACAGCTGACACTGAGGAGCATTTTTGAAAACATTTTATGTTAAATGTTAAAAAAAAGAACAAGAACTGTCCAATCATCTACCTTTATGTGGCAATGAAGGCAAACTGCACATTTGTTTAAAATTTACATGGTATATTTAGGTGCAGAGAAACTGTAGAGAGCTTAATCTGTTATGTAGACGACTTCATAGAAAGACAGATAGGGAGTAAAAGACTAACATGTTAATATTATATTTTCTTTCTTTCTTTCTTTCTGTGCAGCTGTCAGGTTGATTTCAGAGACAGATGCAAACAGCAGCATAATTTACAGTCTTAGTAGCATTTTTGTGTGCAGTACTCACCGCAGTGTGACATACATTAGTGGCTGAGGACACATGAGTTACAAGCTCTGCTCTGATTAGGATTTGAACCTTTAATCCTCAGGTATTGTTCTGGCCTCTCCTAATTAGTTGCACTGAACAGAGGCCAAACAACTGTCCTGCTGGAGGAGAATACAGCTGATACAGGACATACAGGGTAGCGAACCAGAGCAGTCTCTGGGCCTCCAGGGCATGTTCTTCCTGCATCAATAATTCACGTACGTCTGAATTTAGCTGTATGTGGATCAATGCAATGAGAATTCAACAAAGAAACTTTTCAGAGGCTTTGATCTAGCTTCCTGTGCTTTAGAGAGGTGAAAGAGTTGAGCATCTGTTTTGAAAGTAGGATTTGTGGTAGTAAAGATCTAAGTAGAAGTAAACTCCACACCTAAAGGCTGCATTGTGTTTCAAATGTCATATTTCTCAATGAAGAGCAACTTGTTGCTTTCATGAGCTCTTCAGCCTCTCTGTTTGTCTTTGTTGCTGACCTGTCCTGTGTACCGTATAATCCAGGCCATCTATTCAGGAGAGGGATTTTCTCTAAGCCGTCACCTAGCACCAAGGCTCCAACCTCCAACCAGCCCTGCACCACATCCTGGCACGCAGCCGCTGACTGGAGTGGGGCCTCTTGGAGTGGAAACGTCCTGCTGCTGAGATCCAGCAAGAGAGACACAGAGAGAGCTCAGTCACTAAGACCATTGAGCTCCAGATTAGAGACTAATAGTATTCATTGCTTAGACAAAGTTTTCATTTTGTAGATACCATCACTGTTACAAACCTGGTTTGTTTTCAGTGGAAATATTAAAGGATATACTGGAAAACTGTATCTTACTTGAAACACACCTATGAGCTGCCACGTTGCACTTAGCAACATGTTCCTTAATTACTGTCGATTATTTTGAGTCACTCCCACATTCACTGTTGTAAATACTAAATGAACCAAACCAGGAAAATCTGGTTGACACTGTGTTGGGAGCGTGTTTGCCCCTTGCTTTTGTTTTCTCAGTGCTTGTGTTTGGAGCTGCCGCTGTGCTGTGCAGCTGTGGTTGATTATTCATGGGTATCGATACAGTGAGAGCAATGGCGCATTGCCATATAAAAGTGCAGGAATGCACCTGTCTTTCAGAAGCACTGACTGCATAGGGAGAAAGTAGTGGCTGTGCAGGAGGTTTGGTTGATGGTTGGTTTAGGTAAAGCGGAGCTGTGCTCTGCAACAGTTGTAGCCTGAACCAAAGAAAGAGATGTGCAGCCTTTACACCCTATAAATTTAGTGCCTTTTCCTTTTTGTTTAAACCTGCTCTGTTTGAAAGACTATTTCACCTTTTCCAAAGGCCCGGATGTGATGACACAGAATTAATAGTAACTGTATTTGAAAAGCTTATTTTTCCAGAGGAAATATTGATTTGCTAGGCAGCTTAAAAATAAATACACACAACATATTTCCACGATATATAATGATGCACGTGTGTCGGAAATGGCATGAGAGTCTTGACAGTCTGAGAGTACCCGGTCTCTGTGCTCCTGCATCCTTGACCTTAAACTAGACCAGATGTGTCTCTTGCTGGAAATCTTAATGTGTTAACAGATAAAGTGCATATATTCTGTCAAAAATGAAAGTTATTTATATGGCAAATGATTGACATATTGTAAGACTTTCACTGTTCATTGGACTTGTAATGCATCTTCATTACTTGTTACTTTGGTTCAGACCCTTCTTGTTTACTGTGGGGACCAGAAGCAGATCAGCCTGTACTATTACTGCACACCAGGGGTCTTAAAGTCAAATTATCTGGCCTGGACTGGACTCACCACATTTGAACAACTAACACTGGTCATTGTTTAATCATTGCACATGCACTTTAGCTGTTAAGCTGGATATTGTATCATAAATATTTGTAATCTGTAATTGTAAATTATACTATAACATTCACACTTGCTCATATTGTATCAGTACATTATTCATATCCACTCTACCCAGTGATGTCTGTGTGTAAAGTTTAGAATAGGGACGGCTCAGGATACATTTCACTGCATGTTGTACACTGTATAACTATGTATGTGACAAATAAAGAATCTTTAATCTTTAATCTTGATGCTTCAACAAACAATGGAACCAAATGAGTCATTCATCAGTTGCAGGGTTGGTGATTTAATCCTGTGTCTTCTGTCTTTGAAGACACTGAAAACTACTACTACTACTTCCTTTGTACAGTAGCTTACTGCTGTCTGTGTTGTGTGAATGGATAAACAACCTATTTTAAAACACACTTGACAAAAGCACTATAAATGTCCATTTCCCAAAAATCATAATGGACAAAACTATAACAATACAATGTAAACATCAGTGACTTTTTATGGGTTGGATCAGGCCGCCAGGCATGCAGTTTGTGCTGTCTGTGAGTAATTGAATAATTGTGGTCAAGAATCCAGATGTCTTCTGAAAAGAGCTGCTGTAGTTTCACGTCCTTTCCGGGGGTTCATCCTTCAGGTGTGTGTACCCAGAGATACAAAAGATATTTGTCTAGTGGTGATGCGTCATAACACTATTATGTCTCACATAATTTGACCCTACACTCCCTGGTCTGTGAGTATTTGTGCCAGAAGTGAACATCTTCATCTTTTTTCTCCTTTTAATGGGCTGTCCCTCCCACTGCAACTCCACCCTAACATGGCCTGGGCATGCAGGACATGTCATTTGTCAAGCATGCAACATGCAACTCAAAGCCCACCTATTATAAGACTGTCAGAAAAGCTGCTAGCGCTAAGTGTTTTTATGAGTTATGACTTTATTGTCATTGTGCAGTTAAATATCTCTCTAGTTGAACTATGTTAAATAAATAGCTTGGGGGCTAAAGCTATTAAGCTGGCTCTATAATGTAGAGTGCTATAATAACTTAACAGCACAGTTGTGCGTTTTGCAGGATGTAGGGTGGGGTCCGTTTACAGTGTGTGATATTAGACGCAGACTGCAGAGAAAACTGATTTTCTGTCACACACTGTGCTGCAGACTGCACTAATAAGTAAAACATGAATCTAGGTTCCTCTGTGTGATTAAATGTTTTTGTAGCTTTTCAGTGCATAAAATGGGAAAACAAGGCAATAAGGAGAGAAGTGCTGACATTTTCTATATGACAAGTCAATACGTAGAGTTTGTGAAAACATCTCACTTTCCAGATGTTTATCAGTTATTCTAAAGTTGGTGAGAAACTCATTGACATTTAGCCTTCCTGCTCGTTCTGCCAGGAAAGACACATAACTGTCAATTATTATAAACATAATCAAACTGTTAAATCTGGGGTGTTTTCACAGTGGCAACACCTTTGCATGTTCATACAAACATTCAGTTTGAAGAATCATTGCCATTAAAAACCCTTACATAATTTTCTTTGAAAGCAATTATCTGTTCTGTTTTTTTTTTCAGGGTGCTCTTAGGTCAAACCTGTTGGAAACGTCTTGTAATTACACGTAGCAGTTATGTGTTTGTCTCACATCCAAAACCATTTACAGCATCCCTCAAGTCAGGGAAAATAGGGCTAGGAGGGGTTTAGGTTTTAAGTAGCTTGAATACACATGTGCAGAGTGCAACTAAGTCAAGCTCACACCCATACTGTGGTGAATAATCAGGCAGTGTTTTGGACCGAGGATTAGACCTGTTACAACAATGGCTCCCAGTTATCTGCCAATCCATCAATATGAAGGGAGGATCCGTTGGTGGTGAACCAAACCCTCTATTCAGACAGATGCTTTGATCAGTCTTAATGAGTTTGTTAAAATCTCATCTTGTTTCAAAGAAAATCGGGAACATTGTTTCTGTTGTTGTGCCTGAACCTGTTCGTCAGAGCTCCATCTGTGTTGAAATCCCTCAACAGCTCTTCCACTGAGCGAAGACTTACAGTACATTACATATGATATGAAGTTTAAGTACACTAATGAGTCATGAATATCCCCTAACACAGACATGGATTATAGAAGCTTTATGTTTGTTTGGATGCTTAGAAGAATTCGTTGCAAGAACTTTAAGCAAGATACAGACGCCTGGTTTAAGACACAGAACATTGTTCCAGACGTTTTTGTTAAATGATGCTAAATAACTTTGCATTTCAAAACAAGTTTATTTTTTGCTTTTAAAAATGTAATTATTCCAGTGAGATTATTACGCACAAAGACAAAGAAGGCAAAATTCAACACATCAAAACTTCATAAGCATCTATGAAGCTATTAGATGTGGTACAGACAGACAAAGTAATACAAATATACTAAATGCGGAAACTTTTATTAAACTTTAGATTAAAAATAGGTATAAATGTGCAGGTTCTAGCAGATTAACAGTAAATAATAATAATAATAATATTTTTTCTTTTGAAACCTTACAGATTTTGATCACAGCTCTGTACTTCCTCCATGAAGGAACTGTCCTGTAAAAGGCTTAGTGAAAGATATCTCCAACACTTTTCAAAGCCCTTAGATAACGGCACACTGCAGACTGATACAGAAATGGGAGGACGCAGTAAACTTAATATTTCATATGAAAGTTGTCCTTTTCTGGTCACCTCTGAGGAAGAGCGTGATGATGATTATTGCTTATTATTCTTCTCATTTCACTCCCAAGTAGCTGTCAGTTATTTACTTGAATTTACTGATGAGAAAAACCTAATGAGATCACTGTGTAAGTTGCGAGATGCACTACAATGTCTACAGTAAATGCAGATACACTACATATATAATGTGTACATTACACTACTGTATATAATTAAAGTAAAATGTTCACATTTCTGCTGCCTCACTGCAAAAAAGAACATTTTCTGATTTTGCGCGTTTCCTATCTGTTTGTTGCAATAATTAATAAAGTAACTTATTTTTGAAATAAAATATGAGACAACAACAGTTCTAATAATCAGATGTTTGTTATGGATTAAGATGGAGTTCAGGGATGAGGGTGGTTAGTTGGAGCAGAGAAAAGCAATGAGCTTTGACCTTGATGTGTTGTCTCATTAGCAGAGACCCCCGTGCAGCTAGATGGGGGCTGCTGAGCTGCTCTACCTGCCAACCTGATTCATTTCACTTCACTGCATCATTAGCACACATGACTCTGTGGAGTCTCTGGAGTCTGGAGATTACAGAGCATCACAGCATTCAATCAATGACCTGCTGTAGTCATTCAGCACGTAACAGACAGAGTGAGGGATACTACTTATTGTGATGTGATAATATTTTACCAGTAATAATTTGTTTACAGTTACTTTGGTGACCCTTTGGCAAACTTTCCTTCATACTCTGAGTCTTTAGAGACTTATACAGCATTGACCAATTTATAGATTAAATTGATAATACTTTTAACTTTCTTTTTGGTCGTATAGGTTTCATATTAACAAACCACTTCTCCTTAACACATTCCACAAAAATACCAATATTTTGGAAGAAGAACATTATAAAATCTGAGAAGCATAGAAAGCTCAATTGGTGAATGAAACACAATGGGCAAACACACATCCTGCCATCCAGATAATTAGTTAAAAAGGGATAAAGATTGGAAACATTGATGTAACAGGGTCACTGTTTCTCACAAATCATACAACTTATCTTAGGTATTTTTAAGGTTTAATTTGCTGTAATACATAGGATCTGTTTTTCAGCTTGTAATTTGTTGTCTGGTTACTAAGGAATTCCTCTCACTAAGTAACACTTTCCAGTACATGATATAGTTTAATCAGGGTGTTGTCTGACTCAACTTTTATTTGCTATGAGCCACAGAGGCTTTGTGGAGTGATCCAAAACCACACCTCAAAGCTTTTCCCTGTGCATCTTCTGGTTTTTACCACCTGTTGCATAACAAGATTGTGGTCACACTGTAAGATTTTTGGAGCAACAGATAAAGATTAGATTCTCATTTTACTGTCACCTATGAGATTTATTCTTTCATTATTTTGATTCTGGCAGAGATATCAACTTTTGGCAGTAAATCATTATGGGTGTCATAAATCTATCACCATAAACACTGTCATAAATAGGAATCAAGCACGAGAACATCAGTGTGTCAAATTAGGATTTGCGCACGCTGTGTCCTCGGGCGCAGTGATGGGAAAACACTGAAGAAGCTTGCGTGCAAGCTTTACTCCCAGACATACCACACAAGGCAGGGAGTGTAAGCTGGCAAACACTGCAGGAATGCTATTGTTTAAAAGACAAAAATCGAATGAGAAAATGTCTGTTTGATGTGAGACTCTGCACTGCAGTTTCCTCTTAACCTTTTTGCATTTAGTGAATTATTTATTATTGAATTTGAATAATCCAACTTATTCAAGTCATGGATGCAGCTCTAATTTAAGACTAAACAATTACCTTATTTTTTTATCTTTTATTCTTTCATAATTAGATTCAAGATAGGATGAAATATTGTTTTTAAAAGACCTTTTATTTTCACACTGAAGAATCTTTGTGGCTTTTTAAAAGCGCCCATCCCGTTTTGATCAAAAACAAAAAAGGAAACACTTTTACTGCAGCATTGTCAGTTGAGTTGATTATTTAGAGTGAGTTTGCAGAGGATGTGTCTAGTGATAAACAGATGTCTATGAGTTGACACAGGCTCCAACCTCCTGCTGTCTTTGCCCTTGTAAGGAGACTCCGGGTGTGTTCGTTCGACTGAGTCACTCCAAAGGTACAGGAAAACCAGAACCATGGCGATGGCAGAGAAGCCAAATATAAAACATTTGCTGTGCTGTAGTGTCATCTGTGTTTGGATTTGCCATTTTTATCTGGATGCTTGAAAAGAGTCAGAGAGTTTCCACTTGACGTTTAAGGATTGCTGAATTGTAACTGCTCCAATAATGTGGAAGCAGCATCAATGATTCCATTACCTTTGATACATAGCATTAAAAGCCTTGACATATTGTTGACAGAGGGAGACATTCCCTCCATGAGGTCGATTGAATCATGTGGTCCATTTATTGACCTTCCCAGTATTGAGCAGGTTGTGATGGCCGTTCAGGAAGTGACAACACAAGTGATGCAGACGCTGTAACAAACAGATTTGTGTCCGCAGAGGTTGTGATGCAGTTGTGAACTCCAGTGACCTTAACCGGAGTCCTGCGGCAGACAGGCGGAGTGTTGTGGACACAGTAAAGCAGCACGGCCAGCATTTTTAGAACAAGGCTTCAATCACAGTGGGAGCTGGCACACCCCTGCCAAGGAATGCTTCTGTCTAATTAGACAGTATACATTCAGTGAGTCCTGAATGGAAACAAGCTGCAGTTTGTATAGAAAGGGAATCTCTAGTGATGCATGTTGTTTGTTTCTCCATGGTAAAGGCTATGGGTAAGCTCATGTTCAAAGTTTCACTAAAGTTTCTTTCTCCCGCCCATTAAACATATATGTTCGACGAGCACACACACATCTGCACACTTGCTCAACCAGTCGCTCACATAGAAATTCCCTTCTGTTTTTATCCCCCGCTGTCACCGTCTATGTGACCCACAGTGTCTCATCATCACATGTTCATATTACTGAATGAGTGCGTGGTCCACTCTGAATCTCTGACTCTCTTTTGGGAAGCATCCGTGACTCAGCATGCCTGCAATCTCATCTCCCAGGGAAAGAGATAAGGGTGTATTAGAAGCGCGCTGAACTGACTGATGCAGTAAATCTTTGTGTGCCTTTTGTGCGGTATACATACTGCAAGGCAAATACATAGGCCCCTAATTTAGTTTACACATAGTACACATAGTCCTCTGCATGGTGCAGAGGAATGAATTCTACCTATTACTAGACAAAAAGAGAACTGTGTTGCTAAACATAGCTTGCAGCCAGCAGAGGGATCTGGCATTTTATTTTTAACCACCTTAGTGGCATGGTCATTTGGGGCACCACTTTTTTTTCTGGACTGAAAACATATCTGTTGGATTCATTGACATAAAATACACGTTTGTACACATGTTTCTCTCTAGGGATGAATTGAAATAAGTTTGTTTATTGGGTTACTGTTGTTTTATAGCAAAAAAAACGTAAGATCAACCTAAGCATGCTAATACGCTAAACTGGAACAGTGAAAACAAACCTGCAACGTTTGGGATTAAGTAGTAGTGGCCACTCAGCTCATCCCGTCTATTTAGGTAATAGTTGTTATGAAATTTCATCAAGTGAGAAGATAGAAAACTTAATGGCCAAGTTGGTTAGAACTCAGTCAAAAACAGTGCGAGGGCAATATCTCTGTACTGCAGACAGGCTGGGTCACTGGAGCTTTTTACAGCACCTGTCCACATTAAGAAATGTTTAAGTTAAATGTAGTTTTAGTATGCCGATGCACTTTT